>CM068311.1:5158768-5457986 GCA_034768735.1 Schistosoma mekongi | reverse complement strand
CAAATGGGGTAACAGGCATTGATTGATTGTGTGCGTTATGAAGATGGCTGAATGTGGATGGTGTTCTGATGAACGTGGTAAGTTGGTGTGTTTAATATTTGTATGAATAGTGTTTAGTGTTTATGTTTGTATGATATGGTGATATTTTATATGTGGTGAATTATGACTGATTGGTTTGTATGCTATGATGTGAATGTATTCACGACGGTCTGTTGACCGAGATATGATATAGTATTGTGAACACTGAATTGTTGTTGTAATATGTTGTGCTTACACGTTAATGTATCTGTGTTATCAATGTTGAAATAATTAGTTAGTTAGTTTGTTTATTTGTTTGTTACTTTTAGGTAGTTGATGTAGGATGGATAGTGTGTGTCTAGACGGTGTTGTTATGGTAATTGTGAAGGAGGGCATGAGAAGTGCGTGTGTGGGATGTAGAGTGACGACGACAGGTGAGTATATTTGTAGAGTATGATAGCTTAAAGCGTTTTGATGGTATTGCCTGTGTTTACTTTGACAGTGTTTGTTTTCGGTGTGGATAGATAGAGTGTAATGATGAACACTTGCCCTCTATGATCAATGATTGGGCTGTATCTGAGAAGTAGAAAGACACATGTATTTGTTGTAGTGAAATGTGTGTATGTATAATTCGCGTTAAATATTGTGCATCATACATGTGTAATATTGTTGTGTTTTGATTTTCGTTTAGTGGTGTTGGTGAATAGTTGTGTGTGAGAGAGGCTGTTGATGCAGTGCAGTGATATTATGAATGGAGATTGTGAATCGAATTGTTGTTAACGGATTGGAGTGTTGGATGGGTAACAGATGGGAAGTTTGTGTAGGTGCACACATGAATATATATATATCCATATATGTGAATATGAATCAATGGAAGTATTATAATGTTTAGTTGAGGTGTTGTGAAGCGGATCCATACGAATGTGGAGAAGATACTACATAATAATGTGTGTATGATGAGGTTTTTTTCTTTTCTGGTTAACGTGTTGTATGGAGATGAAACTTGGAGAACTACGAGAAGCATCATCCAAAGGATACAAGTATTTATAAACAACTGTCTGCGTTATATACTTCGGATTCGTTGGTCAGATACCATCAACAACAATGTTCTGTGGTAGAGAACAAATGAGCTTCCAGCCGAGTAAGAAATTAGGAGAAGACACTGAAAGTGGATAGAACACACACATTGAGGAAATCATGAAACTATATCACAAGACAAGCAGTAACTTGTAATCGTCAAGGCCAGAGGAGAAGAAGAAGACTCATGAACACATTGCATCGGAAATTGGAGACAGACATGAAAAGAATGTATTGCACTTGTGTAGAGCTGTAAAGGAAAGTCCAAGACAGAGTTAGTTGGTTGGAGAATACTAGTCGGCGACCTATGCTCCAAATGGGGTAACAGGCATTGATTGATTGTGTGCGTTATGAAGATGGCTGAATGTGGATGGTGTTCTGATGAACGTGGTAAGTTGGTGTGTTTAATATTTGTATGAATAGTGTTTAGTGTTTATGTTTGTATGATATGGTGATATTTTATATGTGGTGAATTATGACTGATTGGTTTGTATGCTATGATGTGAATGTATTCACGACGGTCTGTTGACCGAGATATGATATAGTATTGTGAACACTGAATTGTTGTTGTAATATGTTGTGCTTACACGTTAATGTATCTGTGTTATCAATGTTGAAATAATTAGTTAGTTAGTTTGTTTATTTGTTTGTTACTTTTAGGTAGTTGATGTAGGATGGATAGTGTGTGTCTAGACGGTGTTGTTATGGTAATTGTGAAGGAGGGCATGAGAAGTGCGTGTGTGGGATGTAGAGTGACGACGACAGGTGAGTATATTTGTAGAGTATGATAGCTTAAAGCGTTTTGATGGTATTGCCTGTGTTTACTTTGACAGTGTTTGTTTTCGGTGTGGATAGATAGAGTGTAATGATGAACACTTGCCCTCTATGATCAATGATTGGGCTGTATCTGAGAAGTAGAAAGACACATGTATTTGTTGTAGTGAAATGTGTGTATGTATAATTCGCGTTAAATATTGTGCATCATACATGTGTAATATTGTTGTGTTTTGATTTTCGTTTAGTGGTGTTGGTGAATAGTTGTGTGTGAGAGAGGCTGTTGATGCAGTGCAGTGATATTATGAATGGAGATTGTGAATCGAATTGTTGTTAACGGATTGGAGTGTTGGATGGGTAACAGATGGGAAGTTTGTGTAGGTGCACACATGAATATATATATATCCATATATGTGAATATGAATCAATGGAAGTATTATAATGTTTAGTTGAGGTGTTGTGAAGCGGATCCATACGAATGTGGAGAAGATACTACATAATAATGTGTGTATGATGAGGTTTTTTTCTTTTCTGGTTAACGTGTTGTATGGAGATGAAACTTGGAGAACTACGAGAAGCATCATCCAAAGGATACAAGTATTTATAAACAACTGTCTGCGTTATATACTTCGGATTCGTTGGTCAGATACCATCAACAACAATGTTCTGTGGTAGAGAACAAATGAGCTTCCAGCCGAGTAAGAAATTAGGAGAAGACACTGAAAGTGGATAGAACACACACATTGAGGAAATCATGAAACTATATCACAAGACAAGCAGTAACTTGTAATCGTCAAGGCCAGAGGAGAAGAAGAAGACTCATGAACACATTGCATCGGAAATTGGAGACAGACATGAAAAGAATGTATTGCACTTGTGTAGAGCTGTAAAGGAAAGTCCAAGACAGAGTTAGTTGGTTGGAGAATACTAGTCGGCGACCTATGCTCCAAATGGGGTAACAGGCATTGATTGATTGTGTGCGTTATGAAGATGGCTGAATGTGGATGGTGTTCTGATGAACGTGGTAAGTTGGTGTGTTTAATATTTGTATGAATAGTGTTTAGTGTTTATGTTTGTATGATATGGTGATATTTTATATGTGGTGAATTATGACTGATTGGTTTGTATGCTATGATGTGAATGTATTCACGACGGTCTGTTGACCGAGATATGATATAGTATTGTGAACACTGAATTGTTGTTAACGGATTGGAGTGTTGGATGGGTAACAGATGGGAAGTTTGTGTAGGTGCACACATGAATATATATATATATATATATATATATATATATATATATATATATATATATATATATATATATATATATATATATATATATATATATATATATATATATATATATATATATATATATATATATATATATATATATATATATATATATATATATATATATATATATATATATATATATATATATATATATATATATATATATATATATATATATATATATATATATATATATATATATATATATATATATATATATATATATATATATATATATATATATATATATATATATATATATATATATATATATATATATATATATATATATATATATATATATATATATATATATATATATATATATATATATATATATATATATATATATATATATATATATATATATATATATATATATATATATATATATATATATATATATATATATATATATATATATATATATATATATATATATATATATATATATATATATATATATATATATATATATATATATATATATATATATATATATATATATATATATATATATATATATATATATATATATATATATATATATATATATATATATATATATATATATATATATATATATATATATATATATATATATATATATATATATATATATATATATATATATATATATATATATATATATATATATATATATATATATATATATATATATATATATATATATATATATATATATATATATATATATATATATATATATATATATCCATATATGTGAATATGAATCAATGGAAGTATTATAATGTTTAGTTGAGGTGTTGTGAAGCGGATCCATACGAATGTGGAGAAGATACTACATAATAATGTGTGTATGATGAGGTTTTTTTCTTTTCTGGTTAACGTGTTGTATGGAGATGAAACTTGGAGAACTACGAGAAGCATCATCCAAAGGATACAAGTATTTATAAACAACTGTCTGCGTTATATACTTCGGATTCGTTGGTCAGATACCATCAACAACAATGTTCTGTGGTAGAGAACAAATGAGCTTCCAGCCGAGTAAGAAATTAGGAGAAGACACTGAAAGTGGATAGAACACACACATTGAGGAAATCATGAAACTATATCACAAGACAAGCAGTAACTTGTAATCGTCAAGGCCAGAGGAGAAGAAGAAGACTCATGAACACATTGCATCGGAAATTGGAGACAGACATGAAAAGAATGTATTGCACTTGTGTAGAGCTGTAAAGGAAAGTCCAAGACAGAGTTAGTTGGTTGGAGAATACTAGTCGGCGACCTATGCTCCAAATGGGGTAACAGGCATTGATTGATTGTGTGCGTTATGAAGATGGCTGAATGTGGATGGTGTTCTGATGAACGTGGTAAGTTGGTGTGTTTAATATTTGTATGAATAGTGTTTAGTGTTTATGTTTGTATGATATGGTGATATTTTATATGTGGTGAATTATGACTGATTGGTTTGTATGCTATGATGTGAATGTATTCACGACGGTCTGTTGACCGAGATATGATATAGTATTGTGAACACTGAATTGTTGTTGTAATATGTTGTGCTTACACGTTAATGTATCTGTGTTATCAATGTTGAAATAATTAGTTAGTTAGTTAGTTAGTTAGTTAGTTAGTTAGTTAGTTCGTTAGTTTATTTGTTTGTTACTTTTAGGTAGTTGATGTAGGATGGATAGTGTGTGTCTAGACGGTGTTGTTATGGTAATTGTGAAGGAGGGCATGAGAAGTGCGTGTGTGGGATGTAGAGTGACGACGACAGGTGAGTATATTTGTAGAGTATGATAGCTTAAAGCGTTTTGATGGTATTGCCTGTGTTTACTTTGACAGTGTTTGTTTTCGGTGTGGATAGATAGAGTGTAATGATGAACACTTGCCCTCTATGATCAATGATTGGGCTGTATCTGAGAAGTAGAAAGACACATGTATTTGTTGTAGTGAAATGTGTGTATGTATAATTCGCGTTAAATATTGTGCATCATACATGTGTAATATTGTTGTGTTTTGATTTTCGTTTAGTGGTGTTGGTGAATAGTTGTGTGTGAGAGAGGCTGTTGATGCAGTGCAGTGATATTATGAATGGAGATTGTGAATCGAATTGTTGTTAACGGATTGGAGTGTTGGATGGGTAACAGATGGGAAGTTTGTGTAGGTGCACACATGAATATATATATATCCATATATGTGAATATGAATCAATGGAAGTATTATAATGTTTAGTTGAGGTGTTGTGAAGCGGATCCATACGAATGTGGAGAAGATACTACATAATAATGTGTGTATGATGAGGTTTTTTTCTTTTCTGGTTAACGTGTTGTATGGAGATGAAACTTGGAGAACTACGAGAAGCATCATCCAAAGGATACAAGTATTTATAAACAACTGTCTGCGTTATATACTTCGGATTCGTTGGTCAGATACCATCAACAACAATGTTCTGTGGTAGAGAACAAATGAGCTTCCAGCCGAGTAAGAAATTAGGAGAAGACACTGAAAGTGGATAGAACACACACATTGAGGAAATCATGAAACTATATCACAAGACAAGCAGTAACTTGTAATCGTCAAGGCCAGAGGAGAAGAAGAAGACTCATGAACACATTGCATCGGAAATTGGAGACAGACATGAAAAGAATGTATTGCACTTGTGTAGAGCTGTAAAGGAAAGTCCAAGACAGAGTTAGTTGGTTGGAGAATACTAGTCGGCGACCTATGCTCCAAATGGGGTAACAGGCATTGATTGATTGTGTGCGTTATGAAGATGGCTGAATGTGGATGGTGTTCTGATGAACGTGGTAAGTTGGTGTGTTTAATATTTGTATGAATAGTGTTTAGTGTTTATGTTTGTATGATATGGTGATATTTTATATGTGGTGAATTATGACTGATTGGTTTGTATGCTATGATGTGAATGTATTCACGACGGTCTGTTGACCGAGATATGATATAGTATTGTGAACACTGAATTGTTGTTGTAATATGTTGTGCTTACACGTTAATGTATCTGTGTTATCAATGTTGAAATAATTAGTTAGTTAGTTAGTTAGTTAGTTAGTTAGTTAGTTAGTTAGTTAGTTAGTTAGTTAGTTAGTTAGTTTATTTGTTTGTTACTTTTAGGTAGTTGATGTAGGATGGATAGTGTGTGTCTAGACGGTGTTGTTATGGTAATTGTGAAGGAGGGCATGAGAAGTGCGTGTGTGGGATGTAGAGTGACGACGACAGGTGAGTATATTTGTAGAGTATGATAGCTTAAAGCGTTTTGATGGTATTGCCTGTGTTTACTTTGACAGTGTTTGTTTTCGGTGTGGATAGATAGAGTGTAATGATGAACACTTGCCCTCTATGATCAGTGATTGGGCACCGTCTGATAAATATTCGCGAGCATTGTAATATATGAAATATTTATGTATGTGATGAGATTGGCTGGCATATGATGTGTTTTATTGTGGATTGCAATTGTTATTGGATCAGGTCGTGTTAGTTTTGCTTTTTCTGTATCTCTTCTTTTTTGTTTTTTGTCGTTCGTAGGTTTGGATAAGAATGTGTTTTATTGAGGAGGTTGACTGTGGGAATTTTTTTTTATAGTTACAGATGAGTATGTTGCTGATGGAGACTTTGTTGGATGGGAGAATGCATCATATGGTGATGAAGGTGGCAGAAATCGAGATGAAGAACTGTTGACGAGACGATTGTACTGGAAATGAAGACGAAAGTCGAATTGCATGAGAATGTATTACTGTATGATTGACTGACTACAGGTGAGTATTGTAGTGTTTGAGTGATTGTTGTGTAGATGTGCATAAAATGGATATAGTTTATATGCGTTGATTGGTTGATAATTGTCAGTATATAATGTTTGTCATATTGTGATGTAATCCCAGCTCACATTGACCCACTGGGCTTGATAGTGATGCTTATTATCTGATAGGCAAGAATGATAGATGTATTTCGTTGGTATAGTTGATCATGAAGCGTTGAGAATGAATTTGATTATATGAGAATGTGTTGTTTATTTTTCAATTTGTCGATGAAATGTATGATGAGATTAGAAGAGATGAATAGATGAGGTTGGCGATAGTTCTGTGGATGGTTTATATACAACCGTTTGGATTTGAATGAATGAATGAATGAATGAATGAATGAATGAATGAATGAATGAATGAATGAATGAATGAATGAATGAATGAATGAATGAATGAATGAATGAATGAATGAATGAATGAATGAATGAATGAATGAATGAATGAATGAATGAATGAATGAATGAATGAATGAATGAATGAATGAATGAATGAATGAATGAATGAATGAATGAATGAATGAATGAATGAATGAATGAATGAATGAATGAATGAATGATAGGTTATATGCGAGTTGATGTGAATGAATGTGTAATGAATTTGTACAGTAATGGTTGTGTTTTGAAAGTGATCGATCTATGTAGTATGGTGATGATAACTTGCCCTCTATGATCAGTGATTGGGCACCGTCTGATAAATATTCGCGAGCATTGTAATATATGAAATATTTATGTATGTGATGAGATTGGCTGGCATATGATGTGTTTTATTGTGGATTGCAATTGTTATTGGATCAGGTCGTGTTAGTTTTGCTTTTTCTGTATCTCTTCTTTTTTGTTTTTTGTCGTTCGTAGGTTTGGATAAGAATGTGTTTTATTGAGGAGGTTGACTGTGGGAATTTTTTTTTGATAGTTACAGATGAGTATGTTGCTGATGGAGACTTTGTTGGATGGGAGAATGCATCATATGGTGATGAAGGTGGCAGAAATCGAGATGAAGAACTGTTGACGAGACGATTGTACTGGAAATGAAGACGAAAGTCGAATTGCATGAGAATGTATTACTGTATGATTGACTGACTACAGGTGAGTATTGTAGTGTTTGAGTGATTGTTGTGTAGATGTGCATAAAATGGATATAGTTTATATGCGTTGATTGGTTGATAATTGTCAGTATATAATGTTTGTCATATTGTGATGTAATCCCAGCTCACATTGACCCACTGGGCTTGATAGTGATGCTTATTATCTGATAGGCAAGAATGATAGATGTATTTCGTTGGTATAGTTGATCATGAAGCGTTGAGAATGAATTTGATTATATGAGAATGTGTTGTTTATTTTTCAATTTGTCGATGAAATGTATGATGAGATTAGAAGAGATGAATAGATGAGGTTGGCGATAGTTCTGTGGATGGTTTATATACAACCGTTTGGATTTGAATGAATGAATGAATGAATGAATGAATGAATGAATGAATGAATGAATGAATGAATGAATGAATGAATGAATGAATGAATGAATGAATGAATGAATGAATGAATGATAGGTTATATGCGAGTTGATGTGAATGAATGTGTAATGAATTTGTACAGTAATGGTTGTGTTTTGAAAGTGATCGATCTATGTAGTATGGTGATGATAACTTGCCCTCTATGATCAATGATTGGGCTGTATCTGAGAAGTAGAAAGACACATGTATTTGTTGTAGTGAAATGTGTGTATGATGAGGTTTTTTTCTTTTCTGGTTAACGTGTTGTATGGAGATGAAACTTGGAGAACTACGAGAAGCATCATCCAAAGGATACAAGTATTTATAAACAACTGTCTGCGTTATATACTTCGGATTCGTTGGTCAGATACCATCAACAACAATGTTCTGTGGTAGAGAACAAATGAGCTTCCAGCCGAGTAAGAAATTAGGAGAAGACACTGAAAGTGGATAGAACACACACATTGAGGAAATCATGAAACTATATCACAAGACAAGCAGTAACTTGTAATCGTCAAGGCCAGAGGAGAAGAAGAAGACTCATGAACACATTGCATCGGAAATTGGAGACAGACATGAAAAGAATGTATTGCACTTGTGTAGAGCTGTAAAGGAAAGTCCAAGACAGAGTTAGTTGGTTGGAGAATACTAGTCGGCGACCTATGCTCCAAATGGGGTAACAGGCATTGATTGATTGTGTGCGTTATGAAGATGGCTGAATGTGGATGGTGTTCTGATGAACGTGGTAAGTTGGTGTGTTTAATATTTGTATGAATAGTGTTTAGTGTTTATGTTTGTATGATATGGTGATATTTTATATGTGGTGAATTATGACTGATTGGTTTGTATGCTATGATGTGAATGTATTCACGACGGTCTGTTGACCGAGATATGATATAGTATTGTGAACACTGAATTGTTGTTGTAATATGTTGTGCTTACACGTTAATGTATCTGTGTTATCAATGTTGAAATAATTAGTTAGTTAGTTTGTTTATTTGTTTGTTACTTTTAGGTAGTTGATGTAGGATGGATAGTGTGTGTCTAGACGGTGTTGTTATGGTAATTGTGAAGGAGGGCATGAGAAGTGCGTGTGTGGGGGGGGGGGCAACTGACCCCTCTTTTTTCTAACTTTTCTTTTCAGTTTACTTTTTTGCGAATGAATGAATGAATGAATGAATGAATGAATGAATGAATGAATGAATGAATGAATGAATGAATGAATGAATGAATGAATGAATGAATGAATGAATGAATGAATGAATGAATGAATGAATGAATGAATGAATGAATGAATGAATGAATGAATGAATGAATGAATGAATGAATGAATGAATGAATGAATGAATGAATGAATGAATGAATGAATGAATGAATGAATGAATGAATGAATGAATGAATGAATGAATGAATGAATGAATGAATGAATGAATGAATGAATGAATGAATGAATGAATGAATGAATGAATGAATGAATGAATGAATGAATGAATGAATGAATGAATGAATGAATGAATGAATGAATGAATGAATGAATGAATGAATGAATGAATGAATGAATGAATGAATGAATGAATGAATGAATGAATGAATGAATGAATGAATGAATGAATGAATGAATGAATGAATGAATGAATGAATGAATGAATGAATGAATGAATGAATGAATGAATGAATGAATGAATGAATGAATGAATGAATGAATGAATGAATGAATGAATGAATGAATGAATGAATGAATGAATGAATGAATGAATGAATGAATGAATGAATGAATGAATGAATGAATGAATGAATGAATGAATGAATGAATGAATGAATGAATGAATGAATGAATGAATGAATGAATGAATGAATGAATGAATGAATGAATGAATGAATGAATGAATGAATGAATGAATGAATGAATGAATGAATGAATGAATGAATGAATGAATGAATGAATGAATGAATGAATGAATGAATGAATGAATGAATGAATGAATGAATGAATGAATGAATGAATGAATGAATGAATGAATGAATGAATGAATGAATGAATGAATGAATGAATGAATGAATGAATGAATGAATGAATGAATGAATGAATGAATGAATGAATGAATGAATGAATGAATGAATGAATGAATGAATGAATGAATGAATGAATGAATGAATGAATGAATGAATGAATGAATGAATGAATGAATGAATGAATGAATGAATGAATGAATGAATGAATGAATGAATGAATGAATGAATGAATGAATGAATGAATGAATGAATGAATGAATGAATGAATGAATGAATGAATGAATGAATGAATGAATGAATGAATGAATGAATGAATGAATGAATGAATGAATGAATGAATGAATGAATGAATGAATGAATGAATGAATGAATGAATGAATGAATGAATGAATGAATGAATGAATGAATGAATGAATGAATGAATGAATGAATGAATGAATGAATGAATGAATGAATGAATGAATGAATGAATGAATGAATGAATGAATGAATGAATGAATGAATGAATGAATGAATGAATGAATGAATGAATGAATGAATGAATGAATGAATGAATGAATGAATGAATGAATGAATGAATGAATGAATGAATGAATGAATGAATGAATGAATGAATGAATGAATGAATGAATGAATGAATGAATGAATGAATGAATGAATGAATGAATGAATGAATGAATGAATGAATGAATGAATGAATGAATGAATGAATGAATGAATGAATGAATGAATGAATGAATGAATGAATGAATGAATGAATGAATGAATGAATGAATGAATGAATGAATGAATGAATGAATGAATGAATGAATGAATGAATGAATGAATGAATGAATGAATGAATGAATGAATGAATGAATGAATGAATGAATGAATGAATGAATGAATGAATGAATGAATGAATGAATGAATGAATGAATGAATGAATGAATGAATGAATGAATGAATGAATGAATGAATGAATGAATGAATGAATGAATGAATGAATGAATGAATGAATGAATGAATGAATGAATGAATGAATGAATGAATGAATGAATGAATGAATGAATGAATGAATGAATGAATGAATGAATGAATGAATGAATGAATGAATGAATGAATGAATGAATGAATGAATGATAGGTTATATGCGAGTTGATGTGAATGAATGTGTAATGAATTTGTACAGTAATGGTTGTGTTTTGAAAGTGATCGATCTATGTAGTATGGTGATGATAACTTGCCCTCTATGATCAGTGATTGGGCACCGTCTGATAAATATTCGCGAGCATTGTAATATATGAAATATTTATGTATGTGATGAGATTGGCTGGCATATGATGTGTTTTATTGTGGATTGCAATTGTTATTGGATCAGGTCGTGTTAGTTTTGCTTTTTCTGTATCTCTTCTTTTTTGTTTTTTGTCGTTCGTAGGTTTGGATAAGAATGTGTTTTATTGAGGAGGTTGACTGTGGGAATTTTTTTTTAACCTTTCTATATTTTATTGGTCCTTTTTAAGGGTCAGGATTGAATTTTTTGAGAATATCAAGATTTATAAACTGGTTCCTTCTTTGCATATTTAGCTGGAAGAGATTCATAGCATTGATTTGCCAATAACGTCCATTCGTCAAAATGTCTTGATATCGGATGATTGAATTATATGCCTTTTTACTTTAGAAAATGACCTACTCTTTCATTTTAGAATTTTCAAAAAACCTTTTTAGAGAGATTCTTTTCGTACATACACACATAGTTTCACAAGCTCATTATTCGTTTGGTTATTATGTAGTGACCACGGAACGCTGTAGAGTCAATAACGCCTTACAACTAGACACAAATGCGTACAAATACTATATTAACAGTTAATATAAGTATATACAACAAATACAATGTCTAGCAGAATGTGGTTTCCTTCGATTAACGGCAAAGTTCTGAATGAATGACGAATGTCCCAGGTGACCACCACACGGATGTACCTTTTCTGGCGTCCTGTGTAGTTTTGTTCTGGTCAGTAAAGCTGGAAAGAGCCAACGTGACGTTGAGTATTCAATTCCGATGCTATAAAAGAGATCAAATTATTAATCCAAGCATGCGGTGGAGAAAACTCAGTCAGAACGAAGTATAATACAGCAACAATTTATTTACGCTTCCAAAAGCAGCAGTAAGTGCTATAACGTGTGAAAAGTTGTCGCCTGTTGATCGGTTGGTTGTGCGCGGACGCTTATTGAAGTGTGCCTAGTTGATAATGCGCGACTGCCCTATGTCCACTAGGTCCCAAGCCGGAGATAGAAGTATAAGACAATAGACCAACCAGACAGGTCGGAATCAGATCGGAGTCTATTTTACACATTCCCTTATATACACAAAATAATCGTAGTGATTATTCATCAAATGAAAATATCAACATTGTTAGTAATACAATTAAATGTTGTCAATTGTGCTCACATAAAAGTGATGAAAGTTTACAACCATGTTAACAAAAAAAATCAATACAACTTGATAAAATGAACAATTGTATTTCTAGGGATTTCGAATCCCTAACACCTCCCCTTTTTGAAAAAATGAGGATAATGATGATACGTTTCTTGAGACCAGTTCAGCTTTGTGGTAGTCAAGTGAAAACTACAGGCAAAGTGTGTAAAGTGTAAGAGTACAATTATACTAATGATATATTTAAACAGCGTTAGCAAAGTATGTATTAATAGCATATTAGAATAAAAATTTATTACGCACGTAAAACTGATAAATTTTTACAAAATATAATGTCATTAAGTCAGTCAGCACAGTATCAACGGATAAAAATACAACGCATTAGCAGCAACTTGTTGCACACAGATATTTTAATGAAAATGTTGTCAATATTTACACAGAATGCATTCGTAATATGTGAATACATAAATTTCCTACGTTCATAACACTACTGTGAAACAAGACGTATTCAAATCAGTTTGTACAAAGCTAGCAAGATATAATGCAGTTGGTATGAACAAACAAATCATAATGCAATAAATAATAGAGTTTAGCAAATCGAATTGCGAATAGCTAAAGACAGTCACCGTCGAAAATTGCGCTCAAATTCAATTTTGATTCCTATTGGTTGGTTTCTTTAGGTAGTTGGAGGCAAATTCAAGGAATATGCCACTCAATGTCAAGCCCTGTCAACAAATTACGACACTACCCAAACAACCAGTTAAGTGTAAATAAAGGCCAATTTCAATGGTGAACATAGGGTAAATAAATACGACAATGTAACATTTTACGCCTTTCTGGTGTAATAAATAGACATGTGTATTTATTTACTAATTGACCTACCATAATTTGTCTGGTTTGACAGCAGTACATTTCAGAGTCGTCACCTGGGCATACTTTGATGCGTCACCTGTCTATAAAGTCAGCCTAAATAGTCTACTTAAAGTGTAAATTTGTAGACATACGCCTAAATAGTCTATCTAAAGGCAAATTAACGATAATTCACACTTTGTTAGCCTTGATTTACACTGAGCTCGCCTTTATTTATACACAGTTGGTTGTTTGGCTTTGGTACATGTGAATTTTTGCCTTTAATTCTTGTCTGTTAAACCGATAATATGATACTTGGATACTTTTGGACGGTTTGAAATGTCATTTCTTCATAACTACTATAATTAATGTGTATTCTTGCAGTTGAATACATCCACACTGTTTGACATGCCCTTTTCATACAGCTGTGTGCTAGCATTACTATTTTTTAGACAGTACATAGCTTTATGAAACAATGGAGTGAAATGTCTGTTTGGTGACATCCAGATGATCAATTATGTAATTTATAAATATCATCTCTAAATGCAGCCTTGCTGAACCTCAGATTTTTGACTTTACCTTTATGTGCACAATGCCAAATGTTGCCCAGTATTTTGGTTTACTGGATCAAGAACCAATCAACATCAATTGATGTTAAGTGTGCCTGACAGTGCTTTGTCTAAGCATGGTATAAATTCAACTGGTTTATATTGATTCCCATCATTAAGTATTGTTATAATTTGGCTGGATGTTGCCTGAAAACAGCTTGCCGAGTGCTAGCTCTAGTATTGTTGTGGGCGGATCGTCCAGCGTAACTGAACTTTTCCAACGAATTATTCTGTCTCGAACTTTTCCTACTTGGATACAGTTTCATCAGGCACTGGAGGAGTTCATGAGTGTAAGTGCTATTAAAATTAAGTAATCTATTTCAGGAGTCAAACATTTACTACGTTGTCACTTCAAGTCGTTACCTAGACAGGTTCGGTGACATGAAGTACCAGTATGCGCTATACCAATGCACGTTCGGTATCTCACGTCCTCCTCGGGGTGCTGGACTTCGTAATAAGGAGCGAGTTTGTTTGCTCTCATGATACTAATGCTCTATTAGGTGTAAGTATGTAGGTTGCCAGTCAAAAATAAGAGTGCGGTACTCTCCAGCTGGATATGAAATATCACACTTCCAGACAGAGCATAACCATCCATGCACTACCACCTTTATGGCAACGGATTGCTCGAGACGTAGATTGTGCGATGCTGAGAGTAGTGTTATCCAACCTTTTGTCGAGAGGAACACGGATCCTCTCGAAGTTATGGATCTGGCGCATTCAGAACTTGGCAAGGTCCTCCTTTACAGTGATATCAGAAATATGAGGACAAAGGTCTACGAACGTAAGATTTATGTATGTGTAAATTGTCCAGGTATTGGTAATCTTAATGACCTTATACGACGTTCAAGTACAATTGGGAAGGTTGAGGTCCTTCAGGACAGTGGTGGTAATGTTTCAAAAATCATCTTTGCACGGAACGACATGGTTAGTCTTTATGGAAAGTTCCCAGAGGTTGTTGGTATAGACTCCACATATAAAACCAATAAAATGAGGTATGTCTTATGTAGTATTTTTTATGAAAACTTATAACTAGCCTTTGTATCAGTTTGTAATAACTGATAGTTTTGGCAGAGGACGAACTGTATTATTCGCATTGACGCGAACCGAAAAACGAACAGACATAAAGCAGATTCTCCAGTCGTTCAAAAATATAATGGGTGACACATCGAAAACAATCACTTTTACTGTTGACTGTGCACCTGGACAACTTTGTGCGCTGAACGAAGAGTTCCCAAGAGCCTCGATCATTCTATGTTTGTTTCACATATGCCAAAGCTTCCGGAAGAAAGTAAGTTCATTATATGGACAAAAGCTACCGTTTAGTTTTCAAACCCACTTGTCAAAAAATGGTTGAATCGAATGGCTCATACGCGTAGTTACGCCACGTATGTTACTTAATGTTAAATTGTTGTTTAGATTTTGGTATTGCGTCCGGATTATAGACCTTATGATTGATCGGGCTGCTGGCGCATATATACGTTCATATTGGTTGAGGTCACGGTCATACTGGGCTGCTTCTCACAATAGATTCACCCTATCGATGGGTAACAATACCAACAACCGGGTGGAAAACTCTCATCGACAACTGAAGCGTTACTTAAGGAAAAACGACCCCATAGAAATGACAGTCTGGAAAATTTGGAGATGGATTGACCATGACACACAAAGAAAACATATGCAAGGCACGTTTATGCTTTCTAAATATTACAGATATGATGCAAGTCCTATCCAGATACCGTTATTCCATTTAGATTCCTGAAAGCCTTAAGGTTATATTAAGGCGCCTGAAACCCTTTGCAGAAAGAAAGCTTGTTAAAGACTACGAGCGTCATCGGCTTGACGATTTCTTTGCGAACGTAACTACCGCAAAGTTTAAGGAAGGCTACCACAGATTTTTCGTCGATCTCCATCTTGTTACTTGCACGTGTTGGTTTTATTGTGCATACAGACTTCCGTGTAGACACATCATGTCCACGTTTTTATCCTCACTATTGCATTCCGGTACTTTAGTTTGTTACAGTTTTTATTTCTAGATATATTATGCAATAGTGAACGCTGGACCAGAAGTTATAATGTTTTTCATGAGTTGCCACGAGTTGTCCGTCAAGTACCGGAAGCGAGTGTTGAATTCCGCAATAAGTATCAGCGTCTTCGTGCACGCATCGCACACCTAAACAAAATAGACCCAACGCGAGCAATCCAAGCAATCGATGGATCACAACGAATCGTCGACAGCTTGTTCCATGAAGCTACCAACAATGTTGTCAGGTTAAGTCATGCCCCAACACAACGCCGCTCGCGATAAAACGTTTCTTCGCTTATGGAATTAAAGACCTTTAGTTCCAATTTTTTCCTTTACGTATTTTTACTAATTTGTAATACCTTTCAAATAAACTACTTTGTCACATAATGTTGTTCTTAACTTCTCTAATGGCTGACTGCCATATTGGAATGCACATAATCAGATTTCCAGGAAGTATCTTATTTTAAGTGGTGCTTGGTACAGTGGGGTTATGTCGTTTAAATATCATTGACTCGTAGCGTTATGTTTTCGATAATCAGTATTTTTCGACAGCACCACCAAATAAGTTAAAGTCAAGTTTTCTTCAGACTGCATTTATTACAAGGCCGTAGACTGTTTAGAAGATAGCCACTTACAACCGAGACGGAAAATATGCGTGATAAACTGTGCTAAGGAAAACTAATCGAAGGCCTAGCTGATATCACATCTTTTGAACAATCTCATGTGCATATAGAGTTCCATTACTATATTTTAAGTGCGAAATACCGATAGCTAAGTGACCTTTGCTTTCCAAAAGTTATTCATAGACACGATAGGCGGTATTCATTATAATCAGTAAGTTTATCACCGTGAAGCATATGGCAACGTATGTTAGTTATCATTATCTCCTATGACGCTCGTTACTTCTCTAAATTACAAAAAACTAGATTAAGCCTGGCCAGTATCCATTAAATTGACTGTAGTTAAACTAACTTGAATTTTATAGTTATAATACAACCTTAAATGATAATATAGTGGTCTTACTACGCGAAATTCATTGACATTTCGAGGTGGTGAGGATTCTGTTTTATTTATCACTTGTACTGCGAGTTGTAGTACGAGGATTTTTTACGTCTGTCCTTTTAAATTGTAGAATTTTTTTCTATATCCTCATCAATCAAAACAGGTTTATTTTGCAGTCCTTGAGACAACTTAGTGACGTATGTTTGGATGAAGCGAACTAGTAACCTCATTGTTATCAATAAATCCGTAGGTGGTTACATTGGGGAACTCTTGATTTAAGATACTTGAAGTTGGTTTCTTGGCTTTCATGAAAGATGTGGTTATTTTCAAATCAAAGTTTCTATAAATAATATTACACTTTGCTTCTTGCCTCTAATAAACAAGTAGGGAACTTAATAGTTCAATGATCTCTTGAGTTTCCCAGTTGAAACACTTTTTAAAGGTTTCTTATCCTAAAACTCTACGGGAACGTTTAATAATGTTCTTGTAATTGTCAAACTTACGAACAAGAAAATATATGGCGCGCAATTATAGCATACCACTACACTCTATTTATTTCAAACCTACCAGATAAAGTGACACTAGCCTCTGTTTTGATCAGAGCTTCCCTATCAGTTATATCTTTTATTAGAGCAGAGGCAATATAGTTACAATTAGCTCAACTCAACGATTTGTTTGCGCAGTAATCATAATGACTGGACAAAGCATAAAACAGGATCCAAAGTAAGCATAAAGAATGGTTTGCTTCTAATTAGTTTGTGTTTACTTAACGATAATACTTGTGAAAATCCTTCAGTAGGCTTAACTGCTGGACCCGGTTTTAATATATCTTTGAAGACTTACCCGGACCGTCAGCATTCACTTTACGTAAGCTCACCACTGATCTTAGCCATCAACCATCGACTGACATTAGTAAATCTGCACTACAAGACACTCAACGATATTCATATTCATGTAATAAGGTATCCGTAAGTTCAGCTTCCTTTTCTGTTTTGCAAACCTTTTACGACACACTTGATGGCAAAATTAATTTCTGCACTTTGGTAACCTTGGCTCATCGCACTGTGATCGTACTCATGGTTGTTTTGTCTTATTTTTTGATAGGCCGAGCACCTAAAGAAGATTGATTATCTTCAAAAGCTATTTATCTGCAGACTATTTCGGTATTTTTAGTTATATTTAAGGTAACCAATTTATTTCTATTACCATTCAGTTCCCTTTGCCCTGTCCTCTCATTTGACACATTAACCATTGTTATATCGTTTGTCGTTTATGAACTATGGTTAATTGATTGTGTATACGTTACTCCAGTTCACATCCACCATTGCTCCTATTTTGTATTGATGCTAGTTACCTAATTGATGGACTGTGTGGTCAGGTTTTGTGTATATGTAGAGGGATGTGTGAAATATAATATGATTTAGCCCGGTTGGTCTGTCGTCTTGTGTTTTATATCCGGATTTGGACCGAGTGGGCATATGGCAGACGTGCATAGATCGACTAGACACCCCAATCACGTTGAGATATCATCGGTTTTTCCATGCGTTATAACATTTTTATATTGCAAACTGTTTGTCTCTAGCCAAGGTATCATTTCTCGAGTTGCTGACTGAATTTATTATCTAATTTTATATCGACGAGACTGAACTTCCTAAGTTTAGCAAAGCAAAATCCACTATGATGTTGTTATGTACAGTGATTTCGCCCTAGAATGTTGCTTGATGAAAGCGAACTTTGACCTAAATTGACCAAGAATTTTAGCTAACTAAAATTTAGTACCCGATATATTATTTAAATGATATGAACTTCGATGAGTGCTAAATAACAGCTGCATAAACGTCTAATACAGTGATCCAACTATTAAAATAATACGTAAAAGCTGGGCATACAGTAACATGTGTTACGATATTACTGCATATTTACGTCATTAATGACATAAATATGGGTGCACAATTGTGCACCTGACCCGATCATAAGTTCTAAACATAAGTGGTTTAAGGTTAAAAGTGGAATAGAACCAAAATATAAACGTTAATTATAAAATATTTTAATTTACTTGATGCTTCCTTGCTTTTAAATACTAAATTCGGGTTTAATCAATATTTGGCAACTTAGAGTTGGCAGTGTAGGATAAGATCCCTTTGTTTAGCATGAAATGAAGCATATAAGCTTATTGACGAAAAAAATGGAGATTAGAAGATCAAAATCTGCTGAAAAATATATAAACAAGCATTTTCTAAAATGACTCGATAATATATGGCATGCGCGAAAACCGGAAACCCGGTGTTTAACCACATACGCGATAACTCATACGTGACCTTGATCTTCCTATAGTCTCGATTATGTCCATTGTCAAAAAATTAAATTTACGCCTAAATTTTTATGTAACCTGACAAATGTGCAATATTTATACGCAAAAAATCACTTTTAGTGGCACCTGGTAATAGTCGAATCATAAAATGATTGCTGATTTTTATGACGCAAAGAAATTTGATCGGCTGTACCTAGTAAATAATGCACATTTGTCCTATGTCCACTCGGTTCCAAGCAAGAGATAGAAGACAACCCGACAGACCAACCAAGCAGATTCGGAATCAGAATTGTTTTCAGATTCAGATTATATTTTACACATTCCCTTATATATACAAAATAATCATAGTGATTATTCATCAAATGAAATTATCAACATTTTTAATAATACAATTAAGTTATGTTAAATGTGCTCACATAAAAGTAATGAAAGTTTGCATATCATGCGTACAGAAAATCAATACAACTTGATAAAATGAACAATTGTATTTCTAGGGATTTCGAATCTCTAACACTAATACTAATGTTATCTCTGTAGATGCGGACTGTATAGTTTCACCTTCTGTGTAAATTTCAGAATCAGAAGCATGGATTGGAACTTATGGTGACTCTCCAATAACCTGGCGGACTTGATATTGCCAAGTCCTATAAAACAGATGCTTCTTAAAAGTCAGGTGGTCCAAAAATACTACCATATTGCCAAACGAGGTGAATGTAACTAAACAATAAACTATTATGAAGCAACATAGAGAGGAAGGGCAATTTTCCTTTGGATTTTTTGAATGGGACTCAGTGATAGCGGACAGCATTAACCCTGAGGTTTCAGACACTCTAAAAAAGAAATTTTAGTTCAGCTTTCTCTCTAACTCTGGCCCAAACAATACTTGCCAACCACCAGATGATCTCCATCGTCTGTCTAAGCATTGTGATATTTGATCCCATATCATTAATTAAATACTGAGGCACTAAAATCTACATCTAACTACTAACTTAGGTAGGATACTCAGATCTACTGCCGCTCCCTTGCTACCTTTTCCAACTGTTCCTTAGCTGTAAGCAAGCTACTCTCCAAGTGGTAAGAAAGATGTGGCCACATCCGCAACTTCCTATACATCTCCCTGCTTTTTTCAGCAGCGTTGGTAAACGAACGAATTATCAGCGATTTTCAATGTGAGTAATCAAACCCTAATACCTGCATCAAATCACAGCTTCATTTCAGCCGTGTCCTAATACACTAGCCTGGTAATTGGACTCTTTCAATAGAATACAACTACTCTGTGTACATCGTACTCTTAGAATTTTTTTAGGCCATCGATCGAGTTCATCGTCAAATTCTTGATTTTAAATTGCAATCGTCGAGCATCAGTGGGTGTTTACTATAGCGGCTAAGTGACTTATTGAGAGATGGGTCTTTAGTAGTTAAAGTTAAATCTTCATATTCTAACTGATTCTCAGTGACTAAAGGGGTGCCACAAGGTTTCATGTTCAAACCACATTTTTCACTATTTCTGAATGACCGTCCTCCTGACGTGAAGTCCTAAACCCTTCTATATACGGATGATCTTAAGATCTGGAAGAAGGTCTAAGGCCTTCAGACATTATTATTGTTGAGAGCGACTTTCACGGGATACAGGAGTAGATAACTTGCAACTCGTTCCTTCCTAATACCAATAAGCGCATATTACTAATTTTGTACGATTGGTAAAAATTATTTACTGACACATTTAGAGGGTTCAGTATTAAAACGCCTATGGGTGCAACGCTTTACGATATTCTAGGAATATCTTCTGACTTGGTTACTGCAGCCAACAGTCTTGTGGTTTCCCACTAGGACACTAAGTATTTTGGCTTCTGAACTCTTTACTTTCATCACCTAACCTTCATAAAGACATTGTTATCATGGAATAAGTCTAGAGAAGAGGAGCCAAACAACAGTTGGGCTAAAAATAAATAATGCTTAAATCGGCTTGACTCATCGAAATTGCATTTTGTACAGTATAGAAGGGTGTGTGGCGGAGGAAGAATATAATCTCGATGCACCATATATCTTGTTACCCTCGTAAAGCCAAGAGATCGCTGATAGATATCAGTACCAAATCGAAGAGAATAATGTTATGAGATAGAACACAAGAGGGCTGGCACAAAAATTCGCACCGATATTTTTGTGGTCAGGGTATTCAAGCTATGGAACGCTCTGAATAATGAATTTGTATCCGCATCTTCCGCTTGGCGCTTCTCTAGACTCTATAAACACTGATGGGCATCATTGCAGAATCAAAAAATTGACTATGTTGAATTGAAACTCCCAATTTCTATCCTTTCCTTTCAACATTTTAACTATTGTCATACCCCTCAAAATTAAGATTACATTGAAAGTCATGACGCAGGTCTTAAGGAACGATAGTTAGCTAATCTTGAGAAATAAAGTTAAAGCTGAACTTCGAAATGCACAATAAGAAAAATTATAATACCACTACAAATAGTATATATAGATTCGTCTTGTCTTCTGAGACTCTCGTGTATCAGGAACCACCTATAATCCTTAACTGTCACTTTGATACTGAGATGAAGGAGTCAATAAATCAGAACATTATCTAATGCGTCAAGTGGTAATGAAATGTTTAGAGAAACTATGCATCAACAAACACTTTTCTTGGACTAATAAAAGCCTTAATGTCGTAAGCACAAATCCTAGAACCATTCTGTAATTTATTTCAAGTAATGACAATTGACGTTTGCTCACAAAACGGCACACAGTGCGTTGGCGCGTATTTGAGCTTTACAGTTAGCAGCGTGACGATTCTTGTGTTCTAGTCGCTGACGTAAATTATTCATGGCTGATGAGTAAGTCAATACTTCACCGTTTTGTTTAGAAGTAGTAAAGGTTTGCACTTAGTGACAGTGTGTTTGATAAAGTAGGCTACTGTCATCCGAATCGATGTTACAACTCAAGAAGGCAGTCGCTTTCTTGTCATCTTGTTACTAAAGTTTTAAATATGTTAACGGATTAGAAGTGATAGCTAACACTCTTAGTCGACATTTTATCTGTTTAATAAAATTAAGTATATTAGTGATTTAATTGCGACGCATTAATGTTCTTTCAAAATGTGCAGGATGTGGATAATGATCAGGCCATATTATATGAAGTTTTTACTTGCTAGTTTTTATTTCCCAGGACTGTGCTTACTGCCAAGTTACCCGTCAGTTTCAGGTCGGGCGCTGTTAATTTTCTGCTAGTAATTAAAGCCTTTACCCAATAAACCAAAAGGTTGGGCCAAACAGCATGTGAAACATTGGGCCACACACATGGCTTCCTGACGTCTTGCCCAGTGTTCTGGCCCATTCCTTACGTTTGTCCCAATGTTCCAGTCATTTGGCCCAACCCTAAATTTCACGTTCAGACACCTGGCCCAGCGTTTATATACGAAAAGCCCAATGGGGCCCAATATTTTGGTTTACCGGGCAGGTTCAGCTCTTTTAAATATGAAACCTTGGATGCACTTTCACTATTATAAAAAGCCGTACAAACTTCATTTCAAATATCAGTATTTCTTTATTAACGTAAGGTTTGAAGTTTTGTTAACTTTTGATCCTCAAAATGGGACTTTCGGTAACGATTCGTATTCTCACTAAATTGCTATTCCAAGAGTGAGTGTCTGGAACTTTCCTGCCTTTTCCTCCTTGGTCAGCTGTAAATACTACTGTTACCTCAGTTTTTAAAACCTAATCTGAAACGTCAGAGATGAATGCATTTTTAGGATTTGTAAACGCTGTTTTAGCAAATCAATCTCGCATACGTAATAGTGATTTCCAGTTGGAAATAAAAACTTGATTTCAAAATAGTTGCATTATAATTAAGATCTAGTCATTACAGTCTATTTAATCAGTGTTCGCGAAACTTGTGGCTTCTAGTGTAGCCCACATTTCGGCATCTATTACAGATCTCGTGACTATCAGGAAGTTGGTATCATGTGTTTATATTTTACGGGGATTTGTGTTATGGTTTCGAAATTTGACTTCTGTGAGAATTGTCAGTGATGTTGCAAGGGGCATTGACTGCCGAATAACTTATTTCTCCTTGCACTATCAACATTATCGTAATACAGTAGCTACATAGAACTGACATGTGTCGGTCCATCACGACATCTGGGTTTGGGTCTTAGTAGTAGTGCATGTTAGTGTCTTCAGACCTTATAAGATTTAGCATAGCCTATTAAAATCTACATAGAAGTGTAGTGACTTCATAGAAATGAAAGCTCCTTATGTTTCTAGTTCTACGTTGTGACTGACTGGCTGACTTTGTGTTTTTACTTGAACTGTATCTTATGCCATACAATCCTCTAGTTGCCCTACTAAATCTTACATTGTTCCCTTGTTTACTCTATTTTTTAAACGTTACTTTTGTACTTGTGTGGAACATGTTTTTGGTGCCGTTTTGTACCAGATTCTATATTTGAACGTTAATGTCGAATTCGACTGCTTTATGCTGAACATCGAGCGGTACTATTTCGCCACAAATACATTATTCATATGTCTAATTCATCGACATCCGTAGTTTTTTATTTACTTTAAAAACAATCGAATTTCCTGAGTACATATATATTCTTTCCACTGACTGGTTGTCTGACCATTTTTAGAAAGAAGACTGCTAGTGACAAGTCAGCGGCTGCTAAGAGACCTAGGAAACCAGAAGGTCTTCGTCTCAAGGAAAAGATTAGGCGTCGTAAGTTAGTTAGTGCTATTCGTAAAAAAGTGATGCTTCGACGTACTCATATTGTGTTGAAGTCTCTTATGAAAAAACGTGCTGAAAAATACATGCATGTAAGTTCTAGTTAATATTATGATTTTGTTTTAGGAGTATCGTAGAATGGCAAGGCGGGAAATAACATTACGGCGTGAGGCAAAGAAAACAGGAAACTTTTATGTTCCGGCTGAGCCAAAACTTGCGTTTGTTGTGCGCATTCGTGGTATAAATGGTGTTCATCCAAAGCCACGTAAAACTATGCAACTGTTTCGCCTAAGGCAAATTAATAACGGCATGTTTGTACGATTAAACAAGGTAACGTAAACTGTTCACTCATCATTGTATAGGCCACTCTTAACATGCTTCGAATAATTGATCCCTACATCGCATGGGGTTACCCTAGTCTTAAACTTGTTCGACAGCTGATTTATAAACGCGGATTTTGTAAATATCATGGTTCACGACTCCCTTTAACAAATGATTTAATCCGACGTAGGCTTGGATATCTTGGTTTAATATGTGTGGAGGATCTTGTGCATGAAATATACACTGTTGGGCCGAACTTCAAACAAGCAGTTGGTTTCTTGTGGACATTCAAATTAAATAATCCCAGTGGTGGTTTCCGCAAGAAAGGAAAGCACTTTGTTGAAGGTGGTGACTTTGGAAATCGAGAAACTTTCATAAATCAGTTACTTAAAGCTATGATTTAAATACATTAGATTTCATTCGGTAACTTTCGCGATCGTTTTCTACTTTAAAGTTTTCGTTGTACATTGTCTATCCGCTATTTCAGTACTCAGAAATTGTTTATATGTCACTGCAGTTCTGCAAACTTTATAACATCGCAATCAGCCATGATGAATCTAAAGCCTGCCACAAATAGGTTTCGGTTTAAGTTGTTGTACTGAAATTATGATAACTTACTAGGAAATGTAGATGGTTGTAGTGTGATTGAAAACCCGTTATATTTTTGAACTTAATGATGCATCGAAACATTGTAGAATAAATGTAAAGTCTTTAGATAGATGGATTTTCCATCACACTGGTTCTTTTTGATTGAGATATGGTCCAGTAAATGATCAAACTTTGATCTTGTATGCGAGTTTTAGAGATGCAGCATTTATCATCAGTATGTGGTTTTTGAGTACCAACTAACGTTGCCTTTTTTATATAGAACAACGTAGGGTTTAATTTTCGAAAGGTTCAACAAATATTAGGATGCGCCTTCAAAAATGCAGGAATGACATTTTGCGCACTTTAGTCGTTAACCTTAATGGTACTTGAAAGAAAACGAATCAATAAGGTTACGATTGATAGTAAGTTAAGGAATATTAGGAATTAAGAAGCGGATTTAGTCGAGGGCTCTCACAGATTTGTGAGCGATTATCGTTCTTTGATTGCCAGTATTATGACAACACTCTGAGTGACCTTAAGAAAAATAGGTTACTAGTATTCAGTCAACCAACCTCGTACTTACGCTTCTATTCAATTACTACGTCCCCTTAGCTTAGCAAGATGAATACCAAAGTAGTAGTAACATCAGTGATAGTAGAAAGGTTGGACATGGAAGATATAGTTGACGAAGATAGAATTCCTGAAAAGTTAAAATAATTTTGCGCTGTCTTCAATTGTTGATAAAGGGTTTTCAGGATGAGTCATCAGTAGTTGTAAGCAACAAAAGTTGCGTAAATAAGTTGCTGTTTTTGTTTTTGTGTCGTTCACGACATGGTAGAGGTCAATTATGTTACACACATTCTAATGTTGGCGGAGATGTATGTATGTATGTATGATCAACATAGAACCTGGCATATGTGTGCATCGGTTCAAGTTGCCATACCACCATGGCACCGCAAGATTAACACAATCACCTTTAGTAGAAGTTATTACAATAACATAAAATAATAATAGTAACAAGGAGTGTGAACATATAGAATATGGTTCAGGAAGCGTAGAAAGAGAGCAATGTAATAATTTAGAGCTCATGATTTAAGGGAGGACAATCAGTGAATACATCTGCACCAGTGTGACCGATTCTGGGCCATAACACTCAGTGTTTCTAGCCACTGGTTACGGTAATCGCTAGGACCCCATCCAGATAGTCTGCAGCTACCGATAAGACTTAAACCGGCAGTCAGTGACTTCATGGACTGATGTCATGTTTTAGTTTGGCCGCCTCTAACTCTCTTCTATCCTATTCCTATATCAGCCAACATTGCACGTCGAGGCAGACGGCGGTTAGGCATATGCAACACATGTCTTAACCAGTCGGATATAGTTGACAAAAGCCTGTAAAAAACTAACGTTTACTCCATTACTTTAAGGCTTTCTTTCTGATTCATTCATTAATTCTACCCATACTATTGCTTATAAATTTACAAGAAATTTTCAAATTGGTCTTAGTTTGGTTTCTCAGAGGTAGGATTGACAAACTAAGTGCTTACTTTTTCACACTGATGTTACTGTGAACTGGGATTAATCATCAACACTGGGATGCAGATATACTAAACATGCGATTTACAAATAACTCAGTCAGCACATGTGTGTTGACGCCAGCGTATAATGTGCTTAGGAGTTGGGGTCAAACTTGTAAGGGTGCATAAGACCTGTGTTGATGCGTGACCGAAAATGGAAAGTGCTAGTTAGGCGTAACTAAGCCAAATAATTTTTTAGCTCACTCTATATTATCTTACAAACTGAGTAATTGAAAGTAACTTCGAGTTTAGACAGCATCCTTATCAAATAACTCGCCAGATCTAGTTAGTACCAGTAGACTGACACAGGGCAATCTAATGAGAAACAGTCGGAAGCATGCACTTGTACGATGTTAATAATAACGTCTACATTTTAAGAAATTTTTTGGCTTATGTAATCGTGAATAGTGCAGTTGCTTTACAACCTAGTAGTGTGATTGGTTAATTGGCTTCGATTACGGCATACAATACAATCGCACTGGATTGTTTCGTGAATGTAATTCCAAAAAACCTTAGTATTCAGAATATATTACAACCCCTTCAAATCATATATACAGTCCATTACAAAAGCGTGGTCAGATGGACTCAGCTACTTAGTGATCGATACAGAGGCGTTTACTAGGAAACGTGTTAAAGTCAACAATGCAATTCCAGCAGATTTGCATCTAATGTTGAATTCTACTTGCCAGCCAAAATACAGCTCAATTCACCTTTTCGTGAGAATAGATTAACTCCAAACATTATATTTTCTGACATTTGGGGCCAGTTAGACTTCTTATTTTAGTAGTTCTCTTTGTTATCTTTCTGTTATATCAGGTGATTTAAAAAGACTAGCTTCCAAAACTGTTTTCGGAGACTATTGCAATTGCTTTACTCGTATGAAAAATAAACATTTTATTTCTATCGTCATTTTGTCCCTCTCGCTCTATCCTCCCGTTTGACTGTTAGTATATCGTTTTCCATTTATGAGCTACAGCTAATTGACCGTGTATACGTTATCTTAATTTACTGCCACTGTCTCCCTTATTTTGCATTCATATTTATTTCCTAATTAGTTGACTGCGTGTATGTATAAAAGAGTGCTTGAAATATTGTATTATGCATACCCGACTTCTGTTCAATTATGCACATCGTGATTGGTATAGGATGGAAGCTATAGACGAGCAAACTTAAAGGCGATATCAGTATGCGTAGTCGTTAGTTGTTAAGATGGACCGTGTTGGTGGTTACAGACTACTGGGTTGGGGTACGCATGATTTCCGTAAATTGTGGAAGACTCAGAATTTTGCAATGGCACAGATGCATCCACCGTTTGTCATGCAGAATATGGACGCTCTCCCATGAGAAATGTCTATACCTAACTTTCCCAGGCTGATGAGAAGTTATCTTCCAAGTTTCCTACATATTTTAAACAGAACACATGATACAGTGAGTAGAGTTGATAATAAGAGCTCGTTTGCGAGTTTCACATATCCCTACATCATTGATATAAACTAAGTCAAAAGAAGCATTGCAGCGACTTGAGAAATGTACTACATTTTGGTGACCTGGGAATGAAAGAAAAATGTAATCTGATGAAATAAAATCCCTACATATAACGAAAAGAGACTTGCTAAACGAAGTACTATCGAACTCATTGACAAACTGGGATAGTCCAGATGATCTTCAGTTCAGAGTTATATAAATATTGATGACACATTAAGTAATTACACTTGTTCTGATCTTCTGGACATCATTTTAATCAATAGATAAAATCATCCTAAAATGTAAACACATGACTGGATTTACACCAAGTCGTCTTTACAAGTGTAGCACGTGATTAGCGCCTTTCTTCCGGGTACTAAAACGATCCTGATGAGAAATCTCTATTGATGCTTAGTTATCTATAATACAAGCCATGTAACCAAGATTCTTGAATTGCGATTAAACCACAACTACGATAGAAGGTTAGGTTCGAAAAAAATCTGCTAGTTCTCTTTTCCAATGAGATCTGTGGATAAGACTAAGCATTTTACAAATACACTTTCAATGCATATTGACAGCCACCGCGATATCTCCGCTCAATGCCGAAAGGTTGTAGACTTTTTATATGAGCGCGTGAATACACAACACGAATCTATAATATAATAATCAAAACAAACAAAAAGCAATCGGTCGAAATAGTTGTTAGAATGGAAAATCAAGTAGTACTGATTGTCAAGTAGGCCACAGATCGACTGGAGACGTTAGATATACAGTCATTTGTCTGAATAAAATATCTAACAGAATCCATTATACAGTTCTTGACTTTAACATGTAATCAAATGATGCCATCAAGCGTTTTAATTATCGGACACCGAAATGATGATAAATACGACAGAATCTAGGGATTTAGCTACCCATTCATGTCTAT
Organism: Schistosoma mekongi; assembly: GCA_034768735.1. Classification (NCBI taxonomy): domain Eukaryota; kingdom Metazoa; phylum Platyhelminthes; class Trematoda; order Strigeidida; family Schistosomatidae; genus Schistosoma; species Schistosoma mekongi. The sequence continues at coordinate 5,428,705 of CM068311.1, read as the reverse complement.
GTAATTTATAATGGCAAAGAACAATCATAAGAGGGTGCTTAAACTGAAGTTGAATTCGCAAGTTAAAACTAAAATAATCGACTAAAGATTCACTTTTTATAGTAATAACAATCGACATTTTGAAGTAAAGCTGTAAACTATCAATTCGGCACTAATTTACTTTCTATGTTTCTGTCGAAAGCATATACAATATAATGCACATTTACAGACATGCAGAAGTATAAGTTTTCTTTTAAAAAAAAGAGTCCAGGATTTCGAATTCAATGTAGGAAGATTCTAAAACGAGAAAAAAAATGTGAAAAGAAATTATGGTGGAAAATTAATGAGAGGTATTTACATTGGAACTACTCACTACTAATAATTTATGAATGGGAAAGTTACGAAATATAAAACTAGCATATTGCTATAACTTATTATTAACAAAATAAGTGCATTGAGTGATAAACTAACGATTTAATTGCAATAAGTAGATAATTAAGTAGTAATAATAGAGCAACTGTATATTACCAATATATGAGAAATCATATAGGGTGAAACTAATTTCCATCACTCCTCTCTAGAAGGCTTCATAATTTCGATCATCCAGAAAGGATAATGTTACGTTGACGTTATAATCAGATAACCATGAGCTGTGCAGCTCCTGTTAATGGATTTTATGCCCGACTGAATCAATGGAGGTTATACGTAGTGTGTCTGAACTTCGCTGTATTCTGAGAATATTTTGTTATAACAAAACTTCAGAGAATAACTCAAGGTGAACAGTGTGAATAATGAACACCGTTGGAAATTCGAATAAATTTTAAATATTGTTAGTTTACTCCACCACTAGTAAAAATACCTGAAGAATTACACATGGCTGTTGAGTGTGAAACAAACGATGGTGAAAACGTATCAACCAAGTTTGTTCATAATAGTAGTGCAACAACAATAGTAAAACGTGCAGGAAATAAAGACAATTTAGTACTTTAACTATTAAAGTCAAATATTTGTAAAATCATCTAACACATGCGTGAAGTATACTGAGGATAGTTACATGTTTTATCACTGTGTAGGCATATTTTTTACATTCAACGAGTTCTTTGTTCTTAGCATAGCCAGACACTTTAATCGAAGTGTTAATTATCTGATAAAAAATTCTCCATCATACTTCTAGTATCTGTTCTTCGCATAGTTCAATCGACTTTAGTATCTCTAAAAGTGTTTTTAAGGAGATTTGACATTCAGACTAGCTGGGGCTAAAAAAAGATAGAATATTGGTATCCAGTAGTTAAAGCTAGTAGTAATCCATCGTATAGTCAAGATGTATTAGAGTGAAATATTAGTAAGTTTAAACTTCTGTGTTCATATTCGGTAATCATAACTCTACAGCATAAGCACAGATTCTTGTGTATGAAAATTGAAAAAGAACAATTCACATAACAAGCTAACGAGGACGAAGAGAGTTAACTGCCATTGAACTGTCGTGTTATGTCTTAGAGTTTACAACTAAATTAAAAAAGAGATTGGAATTACTCAATAATTAGAGTTCTTACTAACAAAAACTCCTTTAACTAGAGTAATGAAGATGCCTTAAGGTTCTTTTGTTATGATTACGTAGGATCCAGTAGGTATTAATTTGAACGTTTCCATCTGTTACCAATTAGAAATCTCACTATGTTAATGTCGAGTTTCGGCTGTCAAGTCTTAATCTTGCGCTTGTGTCATTGCTAATTGCCTTCTACTGTTTTCATTATTTATAAGTGTATCTGATGTCCTTACGGAGTAGTCGGCTCAATTTTCCTTAAGTTCTTTTCTCATCTACATTACGAACACTCCTCTACATAATCTCTCGGAATAAAAAGTGTACATAGTAAACAACCACTATCCAATATACGTGACGTAAATTTTTGCTTGTTCTCAACTTACTCGACTTCACGGTTTACCAATGTTCCGAAAATGAAAAATGGAAACATGAAACCTAAGCGCTTATTTTTGAATAAGTTAGTTTATATATATTGATCAAATAGCGATTTTTTATGATAATGTAACATAGACCTCATCGAAAATTTTTGATTTCAAAGAATTAAGTGTTGCTAATATCTCTAATATAATTCATAAAGTAAAGAAATTAACTATAAATCTTTCATGGTTAATCGTGATATAACTGAATTTTGTATGGGTACTTTTTCACAATCAACTTACCAGTATTAAATAGTATAGGAGCAGGGAGCTAACATTCATACATTCGACACAATGGTGCCTTGTATGTCATATTAAGATCAATTTTTGGACCAATTAAATCACGAATATTTTTATAACCATATCGAATCATAGTTGGACTGGGTAAAAGAAAGACGGGAGTAATGAAAATACAGCAAAGGATCTCGATAAAAAGTGTCTAAGGATTAAAATTTTATAGAAGAACAAAAGAAAGTCCTCATACAAGACTAACATACACACCATAAAGATTATAAACTGTAGTTGATTAGATGGAATCGGCTGAAAGGAAAATGATGTAATTTCCATTTGTGTTGTTAAATTTGATCTCATTTTTGACAACTTTGGATTTCACTTTCCTATACAAAGATTGATCCATATGCCCTAGTAACACTATGCCAGAGTTCCACAACATGTATACTGAACATAAAGGATATCATGATCAGTCATAATATAACCATGGTTTGCAAACATGTGTAATTTCAACGGCTTGAACGTCAAGACTGTTACTGCGAAAAACTGTTTCGTTGTAATTGCTCGATTAAGGAAAGATGTAACATATTTAAGATTAGTCAGATGAATGAACACTGTTATTTCTTAGTTGTATTCTTCAATTAATTAGGACCACAATTGAGTGAATTAAACGAACACTTAAATGTAATGAAACTGTCTTAAAGCTTTTCGAAGTAGCGCACGAAACAATAATGCAAATCTCTTTTCAAAACTTTACACTCCTAACTTCACTTGCCTGCTATACAATTTATTCAATACTGATGAAAATTCCATTTATTTAAATTCTATATCATGCCAATAATGAAAAACTTATTTGCTTGTACTGAGCGACGTAATATCCAGAAGGATTAATTGTATTATTAAAACGTCGTTTTTGTGAAGAGAACAATATGTATGAAGTTACTATCGAAATATATTATAAACAATTTCCCAATAGTATGAACTGACTAACAAGAGTAACTTTGAAATGATCTTACCGTTCTAGGGAAAGACCCCATGCTATAACAGACAGTCCCTCAGGTAGCCCCATTGGTCTAAGCATTTCCGGCCGGAAAAGTCCAGAATTACCAATTTCCACCCATTTATTAAGACCTGAAATTTAAATTCAGATAAACAATGTAGTCTATGAAGTAGACTGTAAACCATATATATTATGAAGGTTCATGCTACCAAATAGAGCACAGTAATCATCTATGACACATTAATTAGAAGTCAAGTGATTATGACAGTGAACTACAACCCCACGTGAAGTATGCATTATAAACGAACTATGGAAAATAGTTTATCATCATACCGAAGTCATTTTTCAGTCCCGTAGTCATAGATCAGACCTTACTTCATTCACATTGGACAGAATGTAAATTGGAACCAAAGATTTTCACTAGTCAGTATTGATTGGCAAGAAACATATACAACTTCGAATTCACATTCTATTTAGATTATGAGTATATAGTTCAATACAACAATCAAAAATACTGGATACCAACATTAAAACTAAATAGCTTTGGCAGGTTAGAAATATGTACACTAATGTAATGTAGTTATTATTTTTGACGCGAAATATTGAATGTTTCAGATGTAGAATCTTTAACTTCGTTGTTGAACCAAAACTCTAACAATTGGTGACGACTGCAAATTTACTGCGATGTAACAAAATAGCCATGCTGTGTCAATAAAAATTAGATCTACCATGTGAATAAGAAATGTACATTGAATGTCGTTATATAGTGAAAAAGAATCAAAAATCACAATCCATCGAGTCTATTCTTCATGCTATTTAGACCCTTATGGCTAAGCTATATCTGGTTAAACGCTCAGTAACTATGATATTTGTATTGCTCACATTGTAAGCTTTTCACAGACTCATTAACGAATGTTATAAGTATTTTCCTTTATGAATTATTGTTGTAACGCGTACTTGATAGCTTGACTAGTCGCAAACAACTTTAGCACTTGGACGCAAATTCAGAAGACAGAAGACGAGTAGACAGGAACTTCATCCCAGTAAAATGGAGAGTGAGTTTTATGCACAAAATATTCGTATATTTATAGTTTTCTGAAACAATAAAATCAGTATTATAATCCATCCAATCCGAACTAAGAATTTTCAACTGTTACCCAATCAGGACGCGTCACGTCGAAATTCTGGAAAGTTTTAACGATCAGTGATTGGACAGAATGTCTCCGGCTCCTTCAAGGGTTCTGGAGGCTTTGTTGAGGTCTCTAGGAGCTATCCCAACAATTGTAACCTTATTATGATCCGATTATCCAGAAATCTGTATACAACTCTCATAGTTCAGCCTTCATTGTACTTTGTATCGCCTGTTACTTATTGGTTCAGTATATGATATATAAAACTTATTGATTTTGTTCAACCGATGACTGAGCTTTAACTGTCATTTGCTAGTGCTTGTTCTTCCTATCCATACTTCTGAGGTTGCAGTCATAGCATAAATCCCACTGGCTTGTTCTTATCCCGATAACTACAGGGTCATTTCAAATATGTAGTCTAATAAATACTTCAGTTGAATTAGTAGGAATAATTGCAAAAACCATATGAATGCAGAATCGAATGATTTTTTAAAGCTTGTCAACTCACCAGGATGATAACTGAAAATTTCCATACTTGGTTCAGTGTACGGATTATACGCTGGTTTAAATCTCAATTTAGTAAGTCCCAATTTAGAATAGAAAGTTCGAATTACAGCTTTTAAATTAGCTAAACTAAGACCAAAATCAGCAACTAGACCTTCAACTTGGTGAAATTCTGCTAAATGAGTAGCGTCCAAATTCTCATTTCGAAACACACGATCAATACTGTAATATTTAGCTGGAGTAAATGGATTCTACAAATAAAAGACGGACAGAAATAATGATGAAAAAATGAAATGTATATGATAATTACTTCTTGGTGTAGTCTATGAAACGGTTAAAAACTTATTCAAACAAGTAACCGCATTAGATTGTTTTTGTCGAGCTATTTACTCTAGACAAAATCAAAAGTTACTGTCAACCAAATGTATATCATGCCACAAAGCGATAAATGAGAAGCATTAGTATAATCACGTATCGCGACTATCACGCGTACCTCTACCACATAGTTTGAAATTACCAGCATAGGTTATACAAATAATACATTATTTCACGGACTAAGGCTACTGCCATGGTTTGGTTGACCACACCTTCCTTCCAAACTACTGTGGCAGCCAACACTGGAAGTTGAAGTAAGTAATGGTTGGACATTTATAACATATATTATGACCGCTTCAACCGATGTGGATTCACAATCTCATAGACCAACTTGATATTTTCGTCTAGTACTCTGTGTTTAACCTCACTGAATCGTTCCTGAATAAGCAAGTGATGCTCTAAGTGCACTTATGATCAAAGATCTGCAACCTACGCTTGTTTTCTACTTTTATGGACCATGTCTATCAGCTATATGTTAATACAGAGTAAAATGCTGTAAAATATCCTCATCTTCTGTTAAGAAACGGATGTCTAGCTCAACTACTTCACTCCCTCCTATAAACCCAAAAGTTTACGCAAATCAATCCTGAATTTAGGTAGAGAGAAACGTATTTAAAACATCCTAGAACTGCTATTTAAGGTTTTAAGGTGACCGTTTTTGTCAATATCTTCACTTAAAAAAACGATATCATTTGCCTATTCTAAGTCGGTGAATCTCCTAGTAAGAGACGAATCTTTGAATAGTTATATGAATAGTGTAGTTTCTAGGGGGACATTAATAAACTGCCAAGACGATTATCTTGACACTTAAATAGGATTTGTTTTCATTGCAAAGTAAGATAATCCAATTACAAAAAACTGTAGAAACATTTTAAATACCTTTTTAGATAATGCATAAAGCATACGTGCACTCACTGCAGTTGTGTGGGTGCGCAACAAATTCTTCTTTGCCTCTTTCATTAACCATGGTGACTGATAGCCTTGACTACCAAAAGCACCTTGACTATGTACAGTACTAACCTTCTCAATGTAACTAGTTTCAATTGTATTGTTGATATTCGACGTCTCAGGATCTACAGTTCAAAATATTTGTAACGATAGTAGATGAGGAGGATAACAACATAATGCATAATCAATCCGTAACATTTAAAGTATGCAACCATAGCAACCAAAAATACTAATCCTGATAGTAAATAATCATTCCTAAACACCTAGGTTAGTTATTATGAAACATAATTCTGATGGTTTTAGAGTTCCGAAGTGATAATATAGACAGCCATGAGAATACTAGTACAGCACACTAAAATAACAACCTAATTGTACTACACCGTTCCAAACAAGAATAAATTGATTGATTGGAGTGGAAATTTTGGCACTGGATGACGGATCGGTGGTAAAGCATTCGCTGCAAAACCCAAAGGGTCGGCATCCCATCCCTGATGAGATTATGAATGCTTATCGATGGCTCCCATACTATGACGAATAAGTAATTCGTGTCTCCTGGTTTTCAATGGTATCCAAATGAGATCGATCTGTGTTTAATACAAACAATAAATTAAAACCAAACCCTACAAACCACTTTAACTTAGAATAATATGTTGAATTAGTCTGAATGTCACTATTATTAACGATAAGAAACCAAAAGTAATATACACTTGATCAATGACACATGAGTACAAAACACACAGTTAACTTGTAATTCACTCCCTTAAATGAGTATATCAGTTGTTGTTCAGTATAATCTCTGAATACACACCATCTATACACCATCTACAAACCATATCTCATGCTACTGTTAATTAATTGAAAACGTTAGTAAAATATAGCAAAATTAATGGACCAGAAAACAGAAAACATAGAATCTTATTAAATAATAGTGAGTAAATGAATACATAAAGATATGAAAACAGAACTGCTTAACATGATTTGAAGCATCTGTATCTTCCGTTGATGTTATTATGGACCGAAATTGACCAGTCCCTGCTGCCATGTGCATCCTTAGTGGATTGCATCGATATAAGAGTAGTTCACAAGTATTATTAAGTTGTATTGTTACTGGAAAATAGAATACAGGATTATGACTCATCAGATGGATGCACCTGTACTTGTGTACTGTACCGAATCCATCTTCTCAGGATGCACATATGGTAAAAGAGACCGAATTCTGTTCATAACAATATCAACGGAAAGGTACAAATACCTTTAAGTTATATACACATACCCATTGCACAACCTTGGTTGGATGGACTCAGTAGTAGCTTAGTGGTGGACGGACTGGGTTTGAGTCCCAGTATGAACAGGAACACTGAAGTGTGGCAGCTACATCCAGCTAAGAGTCCTGATTAATATAAAACGTGCATTCTGGATTCCGCCTCCCAGCAACAATCCAACTTTAATTATAAGTGGTTAACCATCTGTTATAAATTCACACAGACACCAATTATATTAAGTACAAATAGCATTCCAATTATAGGCCAATTTACCTGAAAGGAAAAATGTGTCATGAGCGTCACGAGCAGGATGTTGTTGAGGTTGAAAGAGACTATCGAAATTCCAAAAACTGCATTCAACATAATTGTTTGTAGGCATTTCTGAAAATCTGAAATATTTCAAAGAATAATGAATGGACAGAAATAGTGATAATCCAAATTTTCCAATGACTAAGATACGCTGTTAATGATATTTTTTGAATGCTTTGCAAAAAATTTCCAATTAAAAAATTGTTATCATTATCTTCCTGTTAACTACTAAATGTACACTTATTTCATATCCCAATTAGTCTTAAACGGGTATTAAGTCTGTACAACTCTAACCTGCTGTAGAATCGAAATGTAAGTTATCTTATTCTTTGTTTTATTTTAACAAGTAAAATACTGAAAATGAGTAGTAAGTAAAACATAACCCCAACAATCCATGTCGGTCAAATTAGACCAGTCTAAAGAATACATGATTTTAATTTTTTTGTGGAAGGAAATAGTAGATAAAGAGTGAATGCACTTGCTAAAATGTGGTCGGATATGAGTGATGTCACCTAGTCTCGAACCATTATTTATAACAATTGCACATACCTCAACAAAGTAGTCTACATTTGCCAACATGGCTCAGAACAACGGTCAAAGACTCTACGGACTAATGTATTTTGGTTTGGTTACCCCTTGCTTTCTATCAGTCTTCCCTAACATCCGTCGGCACTGCGCATTGAGGTAGCCTGTAGTTGGGCATACGTAATACATGTCCCAACCAACTCAGTAGATGAGGATTCACAACCTCAACTGATTCAACATATTCCTTTAATAACTTGCGTTTAACTTTATTATTTAACTGCTGGTAAGGACAAATGCAAACGATGTTTCAAAATCATGGATGATCAAATACTTATGGTCTATGTATGCCATCTATTCATGATAGTCACGTCCCACATCCATGCAGTAATAGAGAATGGAATACTGTGCAGCAGATTCGTCCTTTAAATTGTAGACAGATATCTCTCCTCAGTCATAGGTAATGTAAGTTAGCAAGAACCAAACAAGTTTTTTAATCCGCACATAAATTTCACCAGAAACCAATCAATCATGGCTAATCAGTGTATATCAATATTTATGAATTAATAACCGTAGAGTCTGAAGAAGTTACTGGAAACAATTGTTTGCCTATATATTTTGTTTTTGTAGCCGACACAGTTTACTCAATCAAGTGTTTATAGACAGAAAAGTGATGAACAGATATTCAACAAATGCTGAGTGCATTTAATAAAACAGGAAGCAAAAATACTTCTTTAGTTAAAATAATGTATGGCTTTAAACTCTCAAAAAGTGCATCCAAATGGTCCAAAGAATAATACACAACTTACCCCATATCACAAAGTATCCTACAGAATTCTGATCGTACACGCAAAAGAGGATGAAGATGTCCAGATGGTAAGGTGGCACCAAGAGCATTAAAGTTATAAGCCTTAAATTGGGCTGTTTGCCATTCACCGCTACAAAAATGTGCATATATTACAGTAAAATAGAATAATAATTTGAATATATGCGGTGATAGAAATGATAAAATTAACGACACTTAGTGGAAAAGTAAAGTTGTGTACTACGCTACCACTCTCATTTGTTTCACGGCTACAAGCTATGGTCTGTGGAGTAGGATTCGTATTCATGATCCCTCAGTCGACTATGCGGTTGAATCACTACAATTACATTCTTTAAAAAAAAGTCGAAACCAAACTAGCTCAGAAGACCATCGATGATGTTAACAATGAAATACGATACCATTTATAACAAGCAAAATTAATTTTATTGTTAACAACATTCACGTTAACTGATCGTAAAGATAGTAGAATAGTTATTTAAGATCACAAATGATATGTGTGGTAACTAAGTATATCAAACGACAACACATATTGACACTATCAAGTGCAAGAATAAATTTTAGTAAAATATAATTAAGTCAGTACTTGAGGACATCAAATTAGATTTCAAGATAAACTGAAGACATGATATAGACAAATTCGAGAATGTAGAAGAACTAATGCTTAACACCTCTACGTTCCCATTTATTCAGCAAACATTTTATTGAAAACTACCGACCTATTAGCATATTTTTCATGACTTAATAAACATTAGACTCCTATCTGCTACTAACTTTAATTATAAGATAACAAACGTTACTATTACTACTACTAAGTTCTCAGGTCTGGACGATAGGTATAGAGAAAAGTCGTTTAGGTGATCTATGGGGACTGTTAGTAGAGTCGATAGCAGAAGCCACCTTTTAAAGCTTTCTGAAGATTACAACATATTTCTGGTCTAAGCCAGCCTAAGGTAATTTTACTATTGATGCGCTATCCGGCGTCCTTCTTTTGCAACACACGATGACATTTTTGCCAGTTATTAGTAGCGTGGATGTATAAAAGACCTCTGGTTCTATCGGAGTATCGAATACAACCTCTATCACGTTTCATTATATGCCAAAATTACCACAGGTTTTAGTTGCCAACAAATTTATCATTTTAAACTAATTGATGACAAATCCACCATTGCAACCATGTCAGCCTAAGCATGGTTAAAGACTGACTGTTAGCTTACCAGAAAATGAGTATGAGCAAAGTGGCTCCAAAATGAGGAATAGAATCGCCTCTAAATTCGATAAACTTCTCGTAGATAAACACTGTCCTCGCAGGTTACTGAGAATTTTTGATTTACATCTAAGGTGAATTGCGATACTAAATGTACGCTCATAATGCACAAAATTCCAAATGCTTATTCATGAACAAAAAAATGTTGTCAGAGCCTACTACATAGTTGCAAACAAAAGCTGTATTTGGTAACTAGTAGATATTACGGTTTGTTCAAGAGACAAGTAGTAAGACGTTTGGTGCTAGTGAAATAAACTTTGAGGCTGATGGTATACTGTTCGTAATATACAGAGGCGTCTTGATTTCTGTGACGGTTTAATTAGTCGATTATTCTGATAACATGTAATAAACTAGCATGCTCTACTTTTCCGGAGACAACTGATGCGCGCAACGAAACAGAAGTCTATAAGGAACTCCAACTTCTAAGGCGCCACAAGTTAAGTGGCTAAGACGACATACTAAAAAGAACCTCCGGTAATTCTTCTAGACAGATTGTTGAGATATTTGACAGTGTTTCAAAATTATTAGACAAAGCCTTTATATCCCCGATATTTAAAAAGAGCTTACGTGAAGCAATCAACAATTAATAAAGCATAAGTCTGCTCCTACTAATATGCAAACAACTGGAACCTATGACAACCCCGCATATCATGCTAAGCTAGCAGAATGGGTTTAGGCTTAAGTTGTGAATTCATCAGTTTTGTAACTGAAGTATCAAAGCGCCACATCTATTATAGGTTGGGTCAGATTGTGCTATGGAATTAATGTTTCAGTAAAGATCTAAAACTCTATTGGCATTCTAAAAGCTGCATAAAATCAACTCTAGAAGAGTGACGGCAAATAAACACTTCCTTTCACTGTTCTAGTGTAGCAGTGAGGCTATGGAGGACTGCTTAATTTCGCTGCTATATCAAGTTTACAACCGATGGTATTCTGAATACTGAGAAGAGTAAGTAGTGACGATTTAAACTTTATGGTCTCAAATATGCGATTGACAACGTCCTACTATTTTATGTAACGAGTTATATAAACTAACCAGTTGGTAATAAGCATCCTTAAGTGGGGTAAGTACTTAGTACCTTCAGAACGAAAAGTACTCCTGAAATACTGGTGAGAGGCGATATATACGCATACTGTTTGGGACATCAGAAAGGTTTGTGTATCTGGGTAGATGCGTGGACGCTGGTGGTGGCGTAACAAGTGAGATCAGTCTACATACAGTGAGATCCAAAAGTTTACGTCAATCTGGATCATCTTCAGCGCCAAGGTAACTAACTCTAGTATGATTTCACGGAGTTGAATCTCATTGTGAGCAACTCCGTGATCCGGCAATGTGCTTACAGGTTTAATGATGATAAACCATGTGCAAACACTTGACTTGGTGTGATGTGTTTACTTAATAGTAGGTGGTACAGGTTTTTACGTGTTATAAACGAACAAAAATGAATAGCAAGCTTGTTTTTAAAGAATTCAACTAAATGACATTTGTATGCCGCATAAGGAAAATGTGAAGACACGGAATTCTTAGAAGCATATCGTCAAGGTTACTGACTAAGCTTACAAACTTACGGATAACAAAGATAATTTCCCTAAATAAGTTTAGATGTATAAATTACTTATTTGCACTTTTAAAGATTGTGCTTACTTATTACACTTAAAAAGCGCTGAAAACATTCGTCAAATTGTATCACGCTTGTGAATATCGTAGAAATATGGGCTCGAGTAAATTGACCTGAATTTTGGTATCTGCAAGGTTGTGTCGAATATGACATCACAGGAAAAATGAACTAGCTGATTATATAGTCAGTGATACGAAAAAATGGGACGGAAATTCTGTTTTACAGAACTTGATGGGTGAATCAGTAAAGTGGATTAATAATGATAATTCACCTGGAAAGTAAGTCAGATGATAAATCCGTCTCTTCAGACCTTATATCTGTTGAGAACGACGGACCTTTCCGTACCAAATATGATGTTCGCTTTCTACAAATTTAGATAGTGATGAAAATATGATTTACATACAATTCGGTAACTAGCTTTCGCTTTTTCAGCTGAGACTTTTCGCTATCTGACAGAGGACGTTTAGACTCCTTAACCTCTAACAATAACTGTTGCACATCATCCTTTACTTCAGGAATCTAATATAATATTTATCGGTAACCATGTACTTACCAAACGATGCAAATATGCCACACCATCCTCATTTTTGATTAATGATATCCATTTCAACGAAAGAGCTTTGCTGATGCCTATTTTAGCACTTGAAAATGTTTTCTGCTAAATTATAAAACTAAGACTAGTAACGAACCAGTATATCACTCTGTGGAATGCCTGATTCTGGAATGGCACAGTACACTCTGTATTCATGACTACCATTATTTAACATTTCATAACCTTCTTGGGTCAGTTGTAAAATGACTTCGACCACATTCTCATAGTCTATGATCTATAGACAAAAAAAAGCTTTAAATACTTTAGTAGACATACTCCACTGTAATTTTCTAAACTTTTTATTCCTCCAACAACTATTTGATGATCGACTCCAAGCTTTTCGGCTAACTTGTCTGATTTGAAGTAATCTTCATTATCTAACGTATGAAGTATTGTGTTTTGAATGTCCATTGGATGTTAGCTGATGAATTAAATAAGAAAGATAAACCAGAATTGGATTAGCCTTGAAGTGCAAGAGAAGGAAAAATTGCTTATACAATTAGAATTATGAAAAGATATATCCGTTGGTATTAAGAACCTACTCTTGTAAATAAATATGTACATGAAACCATAAAATCAATTATATGTTAACTCAATTGGTTTCGTGTCATTTTGCTTGTTCTAGCAATCAGTCAGAAGTTTCTTGATACATATTCAACACTAATAAATTAGAATAGCAGTGAGCTCTAAAGATCCTTAGCACTAAAAGTCACAAGTCCTAATTAATAAGGTCGTATGTTGGTGTTTTTAACCTTACGCCCCACGCTGTCTCAACTTTTTGTTGCTCAACAGCTGTCTTCAGAAAATGTTTGTCAATGACTAATAAAGATTTTTTCTGTAAATATGACCCACAACTGATACCGTGGATTTTAACCCCGAAAACTCAAACTATCAGCGTCTAATTAACGATATGTCAGAATAGGCGCACAGAAAATAGAAATACCTTGTGTTATAACAAACCATTTCGGCTTATATTTGCGAAACGAAAAAAAACAAGAAAGGAAAATGGGATAGCAACAGGAAAAGCGATAATTATTATTTAAAAATAATCACGTTATGACCTTGGGTACACTAAGTTCATATACCTACATTAGATATACCACGAGAAGTCTCAAACGAGATTCCAAATACACAGAACGAAACGTGCCAGTTCCCTACACTCCTCGGATAAAATTAATTTAATAACCGTAGTTGAAACTCCTGGTGGGCATTAAAGAAAGCACAGGGTTCAAGAGTTCCAGACACCTAAACCTAATCTAAGCCTACATTAAGTCTGGATGTGCAAAATAACCGTAAACTGCTATTGGAGAGTTAATGTAACCTTGCCCTAAATTGCTCGGATTGACACATGTATTGTTAACCCTAGACTTCCAAAATTATTTCACACTTCGCATTTCTAGTTTTCTTCTGCTTTCTTTTTCATCATCCTGTTATTTTAGCATAACGACTACTAGCACCTAGACTTCTTTGCCTGCCAGCTTGCTAAATTCTCGGTATGCAACGGTGAAGTAATGTAACTTGGATTAGCATACATGTCCTAGGTCATGTGTCGTTTATGCAAGATGCGCTCGACTTAAATACGTAGTACACAATATCATGTTGTAAAAACCCACCCCACATCACTAAAATGAAACAAAATATCAGCAAGATGAAAGGCGAAAGGAAATATTATTATTCGCAATGGGATAGGAATGCAACTATAAGCAAACTGATCAAAGGTAGGTAAAATCAGATACATCGGTTAAGAGTGTGATCGAAAACAAATGAGAGCATCTGGTACGGCTAAACTTCATGTCACTTTTGAGAGATTTCTTAAGTGACCCTAACTTGTAACGCTTCTGCTAGCATCTGATTTTAGACATTTCAAGCTTGAAACTTTAAGATATTATCTTACGAAATGTCGCCTTATCTCAAAGATATGTCATAAACACAAATTTATCCAGATTGCGAAGTACAATCCATAGATCCTTCACAATTATTACTACTGTGAACCGCGACTTTCGGGGTTGGTACCGAAATCCAATTTGTATGGCACTACAGTTTAATCCTACAAGAGGGTCAGATGTCTTTTGTAAAGTGACGACTCACTTCCTCATTATTTCTTTCCATTACATAGTAAATATCTATAGCCAAATTTCCAAGACAAATAAAATATTTAAGGATAATTTATTCACCCACCCATTTAATTTATAGAACGTTTTCAACACGAGGAATATTTGGATACAAGGGTGGACATGACTTTTACGGCAGAACCAATGAGGAACGAAGGAAATGTTTCAATGTCATGGTGGACACCTGGAAGCATTATTTTAATGATAGAACGTGTTTAAAATATGATTAGTGATGAAAATCTCGTTATTCGTATGCAAACTATGGGATTGTTAAGAGAAGCGCTAGATTGTCGGTGTGGCAAGGAAATGCCAGTTTCCGAAACCTAAGGAACACGAGATGGCCATTGCTTTCGGTGTACCGAGTGCTGGTGTAAAAAGTCCATCGGAACGGTTTTTGTGCTCGTTCGGGGTTAAAACTGAAACAAATCCTTATTTTAATTATCGAATGGGTGATTGGGACTAAAGTAATGACGGCCATCTCAATCGCGGATGTTTCTGAAAAGGCGGCAATTCAGTGGTATAAATATTGCCGTGAAATATGTTCCGGCATATTAGTTCCCTTACAAGTCCAATATGGAGGACGAGGAAAAATCGTCGGAGCATTGATTCTTAAACGAAAGTATAATAGAGGACGCTACGTTAAAGATTGGGTAAGTGGCTCCTTTTTCTAATATTTGTAGCTCTTTGGTATATGGGACAGAGCATTAAACAATGGACATTGTGAGAGGATACGTGACACATCGGCTACTACACTCCTTGGGCTGGTAGAAAAATACATATTACCTGGAATGATAATATATAGTTACATTAGAAACCCTACGAATCACTATCAAACTTGGGGTACGTACATAAAGTCATAGTGCATAAAAAACACTTCGTCGATCCGTCAACGGGAGTCCACACCAACAATATCGAATCAACGTGGAGCCAAGTCAGGTGTTACTTGCAACCGTAATCTGGATCTCAAGGAAGGATGTTATGGAGTCATCTAGATGAATTCGAGAATAACTTACATAAGTTTATCGTTGATATAAAAATATACCCTGTTAAACTGTTTAATTTAAATTACAAATAATTCACTAGAAATCGCGGATTTCTCACTGCATTTCGGGTGATGATTAAGCTTTAATATTATCAGTATATATTTCGAAAGAATGAATATTCCGTCGTTAACAAAAGATTCCCGTGGAAGAGGCACAATACAATGAGTTTTAGTTCAGTTCTCCGATAAATCACTAAAATTCGAAAAAAAATCAACGGTCCTGATTTAGAGGGCCGTCACTGGTTCATCCCGATTAAGGCTTCCAAGATCCCTTTGCAGTCGTAAAAGTTCGGCCGTGAAAGTCATGTGATAGTTAACACAAGATAATGTTAGAGTAAATTATCACTACAGGTTTCCGGAGTACGAGCTATTCACGCCATTAAGGCTTCTTATTTCCATGATAGCCAAAGCTTAACTCATGATTACCACGCTTCTTAAAAGTCGCTTAGGGTGAAAAATAAGTACTTATCAACCCAAGCAACTGAAATGTTGTAATTCCGGATTCATTAGAATTTTATATAGTAGATGACATCTATGGGACGTCAGAAATATGCTGCAAACTAAACTACGTGCCAATATGACTCACGAACAGTATTTACAAAACAATACCACGCACACGACAAGTGCCGGAGTATTTAAAAACGCGCCAGTGATTGACTAAGTGAATTAACCACTTCTGTATTCATTTTTAACCTGATTATGCCCACGCAACTACAGTTGACAGAGAATCTCAGTAAGATGCAGAAACCTTTACATACTTGGGCAGCATCATCGATAAACAAGGAGAATATGATGCAGATGTGAAGGTGCCAATTGGACAGGCAAGGGCAGCATTTGTACAACTGAAAAACATCTAGAACTCAAACCAACTGTCAGTAAAAAAATTACATTCGAAATTTTCAGTACAAATATAAAAATAAACTTGGAGAAGATACTACATAATAATGTGTGTATGATGAGGTTTTTTTCTTTTCTGGTTAACGTGTTGTATGGAGAGGAAACTTGGAGAACTACGAGAAGCATCATCCAAAGGATACAAGTATTTATAAACAACTGTCTGCGTTATATACTTCGGATTCGTTGGTCAGATACCATCAACAACAATGTTCTGTGGTAGAGAACAAATGAGCTTCCAGCCGAGTAAGAAATTAGGAGAAGACACTGAAAGTGGATAGAACACACACATTGAGGAAATCATGAAACTATATCACAAGACAAGCAGTAACTTGTAATCGTCAAGGCCAGAGGAGAAGAAGAAGACTCATGAACACATTGCATCGGAAATTGGAGACAGACATGAAAAGAATGTATTGCACTTGTGTAGAGCTGTAAAGGAAAGTCCAAGACAGAGTTAGTTGGTTGGAGAATACTAGTCGGCGACCTATGCTCCAAATGGGGTAACAGGCATTGATTGATTGTGTGCGTTATGAAGATGGCTGAATGTGGATGGTGTTCTGATGAACGTGGTAAGTTGGTGTGTTTAATATTTGTATGAATAGTGTTTAGTGTTTATGTTTGTATGATATGGTGATATTTTATATGTGGTGAATTATGACTGATTGGTTTGTATGCTATGATGTGAATGTATTCACGACGGTCTATTGATCATGGGGTAACAGGTATTGATCACTATTTTTATTTTCATGTTACTTCTTTAGTTTAGCTGCAAACTGGATGCATTCAAACTTAATGCTGCTTTAAGAATGCTTTGATTATCTTTGGCTTGAGAATTATAGTTAAGATATTTAATTAATCATATGCTGGGCTCATACTACAATCAATGAAGGATACAATATGCTGACTGTCGAAATCAATGACTTATATCCTAGGTACATAACTTTAAAATCTTCCCTTAATATTACCAGCTAATTACTTCAATACGTAAACAACATTGCCCTGATATCTATAAGTGCATTGAGGTTATTTCATCCACTGACAACTTTGTACATGGTAGTTTACTTGTTATACATTCATATTTTGGCATACTAGTTACACTCTGATTGAACAGAGAACCTTTCCTTACTCCCGGTTTCCAGCTTTGGTTTGCTTGGTTGGGTCATTGGAATAAATCTTTCCGTATCAACAAATATTTCACCCTTTACGTGTGGAACATGGTGGAATTCCCGGGCGTTGATCAAAGATAGTTGATGAGTTGCAGGGGCCAATTTCAATTAACGTGCCTGATAGATGTCAAAATTTGGTCTGAACATGGACCACAACCAAACGTTTCACTAGTCCAACTTATGAATAATCCACATGACATTTCGAATTGAGGATCCGGATGTAGACAGTTAAAGCTAAACTGAAGTTATAAAACGTGGTTTACAAAACTAAAATCTCATGGTCTTTGAATATACTATAAGGAGCCTACCCAATACATATCGTCATAGTGTGGGAATGAAATCGCACTTCAAGTGCACAGTAAGGTAGATTTGAACTGGAGACTCTTATTTTGTAGAGGTTCATTAAAATTAGTATGTTGCCTGCCACCTTTCTTGGCAATACTGGTTAATGCGTAAAGAGACAACTCTATAGCCTTGACCTTTTTTTACCACACCATATGTCTGTTGTGATGCGTTGATGTCATCCGTCAAATATATGTATTTGCTTTACTAATTGTTCTTAGTCGTGTACCTAGTGTCATAATAAAGAGTTCAAACCTATTTTCTATTATAGCTCTTACGGTGATGTATACTGAAGTGCACTGACAATACTGTTTTAAGCATTTGCGTCCCTCGTAAAATTTTCATAGTTTTGTTTCTGTACTGAATACTGCGGCCACGGTTTGCTAAATATGGCTAGTTCTGTGGGATGCTACCTTTTGATCACAAAATGCTGCTAATTCCAAGTCGACTCGATCATTATAAGCACTGTTTTATTCGGTAAATTTGAAATAACTATTGATACATATTTTTTCATGTTCTTTTTGGGTGTTTAAATCCACTTATCTAGCTTAAATATTTTACCCTCGTTACACTAAAATAGGATCCTATGCAATTTGAATTCATTAGATGCTTCCAGGTACACTTTAAAAAGTAAACTAAATATTTAATATCTCATATTTTTGTGGTGGGCTAACATAAATCAATTGATTGTTTGCTCTTGCTTAATGTCAAAATGTGCCTGAATCTCTGGTGGCCTCCGCAGTAATTAGTTCATAAATGCGATTACACGATAACGCAGAGCGATAACACTGAAAATTTATCTAATGTCTATGCGATAGACTGGTGCAAAACTGACGATTTCGTGTCTCCCTCACCTTGTTTTTCGCCAGAGCTCTAGGTCTCTTGTGTTACTCAATGACAGCTGTCTAGCCGTCAAACTGTATTTCGGCTACATTACGTCTACCAGTCTTGTTACATTTCGATTCTTTTCTGTAAAATTTATTACTGCATTATATTTTTCAAATTTTGTATTAAGTTACGTACACATACAGGCACTTTTCAGGTAAATGTATGCCTTCTGTCATAGTTAGTCCTAGTTTTAGGCAGTTATGAATGTGGAAAAGACCTATATTTCCCTTAAGATAGGATTACACCAGTCCTACGCTTTATGAGGTAGGGTCTGATGTTTGTTCAGAAAACGATGGAAAACAGCTACATTATTAACTCCCCTAGCTGTCGGCGAACAGAGTGAAAAACAGTGCAAGTAGTGATGCTTCAGTTTTGGTTGTAGGTTCAGACCACGTTGAATCGGGACACTTCGAATTTATTGATAGTAGAATTCATGGAAGGAATGACGCTCTACAGAAATGCTTCTGTACATTGGTGCGACATTTTTCTGGCTGAACTCTAACTCGATATTTCAAGTCTATTCTTCAAATGTTGAAATGGTTTCCACAGTTTAAGCATATCGTCACCAGACCTAACGGATTGTTAGTTATACATCTTTGGCGTAGATTGTTATGGGTGTAGCCTATTTTCTAGCAATGGTTATTTATGATGATAATCCTTTTTGTTGATTGAGTTCATCACAGAAGATTGTTGGTAGTGTACCAATAAAAACCAGAGACCACTAAACAGTCCATTTTTCCTAGTATGAGACACACTAGCAGCGCGCACTCCAGAATATGCCCCTTGAAATTTAAGTTAAGGAACGTGGTTGGCCCTGATTTGCAATGATTTTGAATTTGCAGGTGTTTTAGAGTTTAGCAGGACTTTTTGGTCTAGTTTAGCAAAACCATTAGTGGTTGTGGAGGTCTTTTTGTGGAGTATTATGATCGCGGTACGGGAGACAGGGTTCTAATGAACAGCCAGTAGTAAATGGTGTAACATAGTATGAAATATTTCGGCTAAGTATAGTAATATAAAAGCATTTTGATCCCGACTGTATGCCCAACCATGTTTTTGTTAAGTAAGGTTGAGTTCCAAAATCTAGATCTTCGGCGACCGTGATACGTTTCGTAAGTTCTTGTTATAACCTTGTACGAATATTGAAAATAATTTTACTACTTACCAACCATTTGGCAGCAGTTTGCAGTGTTTAAAAATTCATATGATCTAAAAACATCAGTCGGAGAATATCTGTCGCAGCCCAGAAATTTGCCCGAGTAGAGGGAAGTCAGCTTTGGAAAAGGCATCTCTTGTGTGGTGTGGATATGACAAGGGGTTTTGTTTGAAGTTAAGACCTTGTCTCGTGGCAATCGCGTATGGGTTTTATTTTATAATTGAACGAAGCACCTTTAAGTTTTGCTATCCTCACTGTTCTGCTTTAAGACGTTGTACCGTCTTTTTATAAACCCACAAACTTCTCCTTAATCGTTTTTTAAGATGGGGACCCTACTGGTTATAGAACTACAGGTCATTATCGCAATGAATACCCAGTGAAAATTATCGTCATTCCTGTACTTTGTTATCGTGTGGTAGAGAAAACCTAAAAAATTGTCAGTCATATCTTGTGCTTAAGTTAATCTGCCTTTTAAAGTGTCTACTGGATAAGCTGAATTTGTAAGTAGAATTTGAATATTCCAGTGTTCAACCTAGTTGTTTCCATTACAGTTTAATGTGAACAGTATCCTGAATGGCGTGAAATATTCCTACAATGTGAATCTCTTCGTTGATCCAACCTTTTTTTGAATTAATAAATCGAGCTGCAACTAGATGTCGGATTAGCAGGTTTCACCCAAGTTTAGAGTCTACAGTCAGCAGATAAATGATTTATCTTTAACCTAGGAGTTTGTATGAACTACTCTGCTGGATCTGTACACAGTAAAAATACACTGTAGGTCACAATTTAACAGCAAATTAATAAGATCAAACCAGTGGATTGGAAATTCGATGTGAGGCATTGGGAAAATGTTATGCATAAATCAAAATTGTGGATGGAATTTCAAATAAGGGCTCTTGACAAACCATATAGACCATTCGACGTAAATGGAAAACAAACTCCAGCTATGGTAAATATGCCCATAACTGCACGGCAAAATAAAAAAATAATACTAAAACATTACCTCGTGACTGAAGTGTATTTGTTAAGGTTTTAAGTTTTATTTTGAAAGATATGGAGTACATTGTGAATGCTTCAATTCTATTATAGCTTAAACTAGACGTATTAAATGAAGGGTAGTTAAGCTTTTAAAAGCTACTACACACCAGTGAGTATTGCTTTTCAAAGCGTTGGTAGCTGTGGCTGTAGGATATGTCTAAACCTTCAAATAACCTTCCAAGCAATTTCCGCAAATCTGTCGATTCAGAGTCTGGGCTTAACTACAATCAAAACGGGAAGAACTTGGCATAAACTTTTATCTGTTTCTATAAAACATGAAATAACACCGTTAGTACAGCGAAATAATCAACATAGTCAGTCAAAAATAGAATAGAAAAACACATACCAAACAGTGATGAAAAATGGGTCAGAATGAACAATTGTGATTATTAGTCATGTTTATAAAATGATACAGTTCATTAATTGGTTATCAAACAAAGGTATTCCATACAATCAGACCAAGTACGGGTGGTGGGTGTTTAAATGTCATTGATCAGGTTAATTATGAACATAGTCAACAGTGGCATCTAGATGATTGTGTGCCTAGACAACTGGGAGCTTTGCAATACTCATGGTGCCCAGTGTGCTTCATTTTGCAACCTAAGGCATCCACTGACGGTTGTCATATATTGAACTATTCTTCTATTATGTGTATATTAATATCAAATGTAAAGTAACGAATTCTGGCTGACCGTACAAATATATAGTTGACAAAAAAATTGTGTACAGCTGTAAAGCTAGCATGTATAACATAGGTAAATCTGGCATCCAGGAAGACCCCGATAACCTTCTGATAATTTAAGACGGAAATGGAAGCTGCCATATACTCACAGTAAGCGTATAATTGTGGAAAACATGTTATCAAACAGGCATTCTACTTAGAAGAACGTGAAATCCAAAAGCTGAGCTCTCTATGCGACTTGGGTATGTGGTACAGCAGGAATCTAAAGTTCACTGAATATGCATGCTGAGTTATATTTAAGTCCAGATGACAAATAACTCCGCCTGGAATCCTTCTTAGGCTACTGCTGGTCCTAGGCCCGGATAAACGACGAGGGTTGGGCATAGGTTAGCAACCCTATCCCTTAAAACAAAACCTTGTTAAGAATACGCTAACCAGCAAAAACCCTTATAACCATTTTAAGTCTGTCCTGGGAGTTGGAAGGTCTGTTTTGACGCCTCATGGTAAATGCCGAGCTTCTTCGAAAGACACGAGACCGACGTCTCTTCTGACACTCAGATCAACACATAATTTAGGTACATGGAATATCCGCAAGTTTAGGGAAGCAGAGAGAACCATGCAAAACGGCTTAAGAAATGAAAGGATACAACCTGAAGATATGTGGAGTAACTGAAATCCGTTGGTAACAAGCTGGACAGCAAAGAGTAGCCTCAGGTGAAGTACTTTTATGCTCCGGCCACGAAGAAGAAAATGTCTCACACGCACAAGGAGTAGCACTAATGCTGTCCCAAGGAGCACGGAAGGCTTTTATAGGATGGGAAACTTATAGACCTAGGATCATCAAAGCATCCTACGATACAAAGAAGAAGGGGATCACAATGAATATCATCCAGTGCTATGTACTCACCAACAATAACCACGAAGACAACAAAGACCAGTTCTATGCGATACTGAAGTCAATCATCTAGAAATGCTCAGCCAAGCACCTGACTATTTTGATGAGAAACCTGACACTCAAAGTTGGAATGAACAACACTGCATATGAAGGCATCATTAGATGACATGGACTGAGATAAAAAAATAAAAACTGTGGGAGGTTTGCAAAATTATGTGCCTTCGACAAAATGATTATAAGTGGAACCATATTTTCCCGCAAAAGCATGTACGAAGCTACATGGGCTTCACTGGACCACAATGCTGAGGACAAAATCAACCATACCTGCGTCAATAAGAAGTCCAGAAGGACCATTGAAGGTGTAGGAGCAACATAATGAGCTGATATAGCTTCAGATCACCATCTGGTGGTGGCCAAAATTAAACTGAAGTTGACGAAACACAAGATAACTGGAGCAACAGTCTTACTAAAGTTTAATACAACCCCTCTCCGGGATACTAGCAAACCCAACAAATTCAAAATAACTCTCAATAATAAGTTCCAAACATGTCACGACCTACCAGAAAAAGATGAAACT
This sequence comes from Schistosoma mekongi, assembly GCA_034768735.1. Taxonomy (NCBI): domain Eukaryota; kingdom Metazoa; phylum Platyhelminthes; class Trematoda; order Strigeidida; family Schistosomatidae; genus Schistosoma; species Schistosoma mekongi. Next base: position 5,405,394 of record CM068311.1, on the reverse strand, counting down.
ACTATGGAGGACAACTGAAAGAAGAATAAGGAACAACTAACTTCAGCATGTCAGGAGGTTTTGGGTTGCCAGAAGCACCACCATATAGAATGGGTTTCCGTAAATACTCTAAATAGTATCCAATATAGGAGGAGCAATAAGACAGTAATCAATAACGGACTAACGAGAACAGAGAAAGCCAAGGTACAATCCTAATATATAGCAATAAGCAAGCAAATAGAGGGGCGCATTAGAGTTGATAAGCAGCACTATGTTTAACACTTAGCAATGACGGCAGAAAAGCTGCGAGAGAAGGGAACGTTAGATGCCTATGTGATACAAGTGAGAAAATATCTGGGAAATTCAGTAGGCCAGAACGACGAGTCAAGAACAAGGATGGTAAGCCAATCACTGAGACCCAAGAACAAAGTAACAGGTGGGTAGAACACTACGAAGAGCTCTTGAACAGACCAGCCCCACTAAACCCACCGGTCATCAGAGCAGCATCTACATGTCAGCAGAGCCAGACAACCTACCAGATGAGATACTGAAGTTAGGTATAAAAGCAGCTGCAAAGATACTCCACATTCTCTTCAGGAAAATTTGAGAGGAAGAACAGGTGCCTACAGACTGGAAAGAAGGACACCTCAGTAAGATACCAAAGAAAGACCTTAACAATTGCGAGAACTACGGAAGCATTACTTTACCTTCAGTAACAGAAAACGTCTCCGATAGAGTGTTACCAAACCGAACGAAAGGTCCAGTCGACGACCAGATTTGAGATCAACAGACAGGATTTTGTAAGGATCGATCGTGTGCCGACCACATTGAGACACTATGGTTCATTGTTAAACAATCAATTGAACAGAATTCACCACTTTGCATCAATTTCCTTGATTACGAGAAAGCATTCGACAGTGTGATTGGGAAAAAATTATGGTGTACTTGAAGAGGTAGTCAACAGCATACGGAATTCTTACGATGGACCACACTGTAAAGTCGTGCATGAGGGTCAGCTCACAGATTCACTCGAAGAAAAAACCGGTGTCAGAAAAAACTATTCGCTGTAGCCCTTCCTCTTTCTGCTGGTAGTCAGCTGGCTTATGAAAACTGCAACATCTCAAGGCACTTTCGGAATACAGAGAACAAAATGGACACAACTAGATGACTTGGAATTTGCCGTTGACCTAGCTCTCCTGTCTCAGAGCAGAAAAAGCAAATAAAGACGGACAGTATAGCAGCAGCCTTGGCAGCATTAAGCCACAACATACACAAAAGGAAAAGCAAGATACTTCGATACGAAACAACAAATACTAACCCAATTACATTTGACGGAGAAATCCTGGAAGATGTAGAAACCTATACATACTTGGGCAGCACTGTGGGTAAATGCTTTTTTAAACTTTACACAATATTCTTAAATTAACATACCACTCCGGTTACATATATTTATTATCCAATGTTACTATGTGCAGCTACGATAGTATGACGATTTGTTTGCCCAAGTACCTATATATTTCGCTCTGGTTCTTGGTCTTTGGTAGTATCCGACAAGGTTTGTGTAAATTCTTCACTAAGATGAATTTAGTATATACTTCCGAATACATAAAGAACAGTAAAATAATGGAAAAATGAACCAGAAAGTGCCACTGATATGACGAAAGTGTATAGGGAGGATTTTCATGCATATCAGATGTTCGCTTTCTGACTTTTAACCACTCAGATTACTGATTTACCGATAATTTACTAACTACTACAGTTTATTGTGAACACAAACCTACAGACCTCGTTGGGTAGTAGCTACAGAAGTGTGGTCATAATTGATGTAATCATAAATGAGATCCTATCACGCCACGATGATCCTCTATGTTGCAGGTACAATTATGCAGACTCCCCATCCATATCAATAAGCGTTTTCACAAGGTTGAGGTGTTTCAGTCAAAGAGTGTCGCCATTATAGAAGGGCATAGAGCGAATGCTTAGTCTAAAATGAAAGCCTGAAGCAGGTGAAAAGTAGCTCTGAAAGAGAAAGAGCATAATTTCTACCTGCTTCTGCGAAAAGGAGGTAATACTAAGGTATGGGAGGGCAGGAAAACCTTCCGGACTCAACAAGGGAACAAATTAGATTCTATTTCGCAGTATTTGTGGCTAAACTTTAGCCAACTTTACGAGTGACACATCTTACTAAAGAACCTGATGTGAAGTGCCTTCGGATTAATGAAATTTCCGACACCCTCATTTCACTCTCTATGTAGCAACCAGTCGAAAAATACCCAACAACGGTAATCTTATTGCAAAATAATTACCTCTGAGCATGTGTGAAATCTGTCTGGAGGCAAGGGATAGTACTTTGGAGGTTATAATCGCCAGAGCTAAGAAACCACTAGGTTGCAACGGTACCTCTCCTATAGTCCTAAAACAATGAACAGAAACCATAGCCAAAGCAGTGTACAGTTTGTTCAAGCATTCATCTGGAAGTCGCCGACTTTACAAAAAACAGAAGCTTCTACCGTCCCCATTGTTTAAAGATGGTGATAAAAAAGATCCGAAAATAGCAGTAGCAGTGGACCCAATGTTGTATGAGGTAATAGACAGCTTGATTAACGATCAGGTAAGTCAACACTTTAGCAAGCACGCAACCTAACACTGAGTAGCATCTGTTCCTTAATGGCTGATCGGGCTCTTCTAAGAGCCTTATGGCACCTGACGACTTGCTAGCATGCTGTGAACACTTACCAGTAAACTCCATATTCCTGGACTTTATGCACAACTCTCATCAGAGAACTAGCAAGCACGAGATTGCACACTTGGCTTCTCCTGTATATATATATATATATATATATATATATATATATATATATATATATATATATATATATATATATATATATATATATATATATATATATATATATATATATATATATATATATATATATATATATATATATATATATATATATATATATATATATATATATATATATATATATATATATATATATATATATATATATATATATATATATATATATATATATATATATATATATATATATATATATATATATATATATATATATATATATATATATATATATATATATATATATATATATATATATATATATATATATATATATATATATATATATATATATATATATATATATATATATATATATATATATATATATATATATATATATATATATATATATATATATATATATATATATATATATATATATATATATATATATATATATATATATATATATATATATATATATATATATATATATATATATATATATATATATAGTCCTAAACAATGAACAGAAACCATAGCCAAAGCAGTGTACAGTTTGTTCAAGCATTCATCTGGAAGTCGCCGACTTTACAAAAAACAGAAGCTTCTACCGTCCCCATTGTTTAAAGATGGTGATAAAAAAGATCCGAAAATAGCAGTAGCAGTGGACCCAATGTTGTATGAGGTAATAGACAGCTTGATTAACGATCAGGTAAGTCAACACTTTAGCAAGCACGCAACCTAACACTGAGTAGCATCTGTTCCTTAATGGCTGATCGGGCTCTTCTAAGAGCCTTATGGCACCTGACGACTTGCTAGCATGCTGTGAACACTTACCAGTAAACTCCATATTCCTGGACTTTATGCACAACTCTCATCAGAGAACTAGCAAGCACGAGATTGCACACTTGGCTTCTCCTGTTACTCACATTTGTAGACAGCCTTTCTAGCCTTAAATAAGTCAAATATGTTAAGGTATCGAGTGCTATGAGATGTGATGAGAACACCCAAGCCCTCCATTACAAATTGGCATAGGCAAAACGAACAGCAGCAAGGCGACCTCCTAGAGTGTAGCACAATAAACAATCAATTCCATAACGTTCAATGAGCTCAGCAGTTCTGCCACAGCCATCCTGACATGAATACCTGATAATGTAAGATCCAAGTTTGGTCATTTCTCCGGCATTTAACAATATATATATACTTGATGAATGAATAAGTATATATATATATATATATATATATGTATATATATATATATATAGACAGATAGATGGACCTCTCAACTCAGTATATGCTATGGCAAATACTACTTGGTTCCAGGCTGCTGCTATCAGTAGTAATATCCGCAGTCAGTTCGAAAAAACAGAAATAAGGGAGGAAAAAACATATAAATAAACAGTAATAATGAAAAGTCGTAGGGAGCGCAGTAGCTCATGCACCATACGTTCACATACTTTTACAAATCAATCCACACCTACTGCGAATCGTCACGATGTAAGTTCAAGGTGATCAAATTATTAACACTAGCTCGTCGCATAGATATTAGATATTAAAATCAACAGACTGACAGTTTGACCATGTCATGTATAAAAATAATAATAAATATACGTAAAATTACGGTTGAAGCTGCTACGACTGGATAAGTCATGTATCTAGACACCTACTAAAATACCAAAGAACCGGAACCATAACCAAGATATTTAAGGCACAGGCGCAAAGAAACCAACGGATTTACAATACTTCATCAAACAAATATTGTATACTGATTATCTTCAACGGCATCAAACTTACTGTTATTAAATAAACATATTTGTTTATCGTTAAATTATTCCAAATACCGAATGACTGCTTATATAAAACACCTTTAGTTATGCAGAACTATACCATAACAACAAAGGAAATAAACTGACTTAAACTTATATGTTATGACGATTTTGGATATTGGACTAATCACTAGGATACCTAGCGATTATTCAACTATGTTTGCTATAACATGTTCGAGGCCTTTACCAACTACTAGTTCCACTTATTATATTGTCCTTGTTTGATCATTGTTTACGATACTGATAGCTATGTGTCTATTTAGTTATCACGAATGAATACGTTTTACGTAATTACTGTAGCATCAGCTCAATTTTCTCCCGTTTCCCACCCCCTCATTTCTTTGCAAACACTTTCGTTATCAACAACTTATTTCCAGGCTAGAGGGCAACTTACCAAAGACTTAATACTACTATGTTAAGCATTTCGTGAGTATGTGCTTCAATGTTAATGTGTAATATTTTTACGTAAGTTAATTTATCTGTTAATTGTTCTTAACAATTAGAATCCCAACCTTTATCTGGGGGTTACTTGTATAAGGTGTTCCGATATCATTTTGGTCATCCGTATAAAACTTAAAACTTGTCGCGCATATGCATGGGTTCATGCTGCTTTACCTCATCATCTCTACGAAATGAATACCAAATTAATGCAAAAGGTAGTGATATCAGTGGTCATGAAAATTGGAGAGAAATCAGCTATATCTTTTTAAGGTTACTGACTGTCATAAATTGTCTTAACTCAGTGATAGAGCTTTCTGTTAGTCGCAATAGTTAGGTTTCCATTATATTTACACCCTTGGTTGCTATTGTAGACATATCATTAGAAGGGTGTCCTCCCATTGGATTGTCTCTTTCAAAGATAACTGAATAAACACTACTGACATAGAGCCATACTACAGCGGAAGTGACATAAGCCTTTGGTTTCTTATACCTTAAGTAGGAATTTAAGTTTCTGACTTGAAAGTCTGATCAGTAGAGTATACACTCAAGAACACAAACCTTCACTCAAGTAATCACGTATATAGAGAAAATGCTAGGAACTGGTAAAAATATGCATACCAGTTGCGACGACTCAAAATACAAAAGGAGGAGGTTTATATTTACTTAATATTATCCCCGTCATTTTCGTGCTTCATTTGTTTACCTAACACTTCCAGTGTAATTTTTCCTAAATGGTATTACTCTCAACACTAGCCATTGAGTATACCGGTTAAATTAGAATTGTGCTACTGAAAAGGAGCAAAATGAATACACTGCGTTTTTTGTTGTCTATGGATTTTCTAAAGGTTTAAACATTATTTACCACTCTCAAAATCAGTAAAGATACGTCTTGTAGATATTTCTGCTGCTTGTGTAAAGTTACCAAGATAAATACGAAATGAGTAGGAATAGCGTAGTATTAGCCATACTGAAAGATGTTCATCATCATCATCATCATCAGCAACGTAGAACCGGGCACAAACGCCTGTAGGTTCAAGTTGCCATACCACAATAGCACTACGAGAATATTGAGGTAACGTATAAACAGAATACAAGAGAGAAGAGTAAGTAAAGATGTCCAGAATGTATGTTAAGAGGAAAGATTGAAAAATTATGTATAAATTAATACTAAAACTTATGATCTATAAGGTGAAATTCAGTACTGTTGCGCCACTGACTGGTTTTTGACCGTATCACCAAACATCTGTGACTTCACCTAGATAGTCTGGACCTATCACTGTGAGTTAAACCAGCACTACTTGATTTCATGAACTAGTGTCATTGTCTTAGTTTGGCCCACCATAGCTCTTATACAACCTACACCCACATTGCACATGTATGCTGTGGTTAAACATACTTGAAACATGTCCCAGCCACATCAGTCAGTGATGATTCACTGTTTTACCTCTTTTCCTGTTTCAAAACCTAACAACAAGTACATATTTGACCAGTACATCTACTTTTAGAACTGAAACCAGTTATACTACTGAACACATTCCACCAGATTCTGCAGAGCTTCAGCAGTTTACCATCGTGGACTATCTCCTCCAGCTGCTGACGAGTATTTCTTTTTCACTGAGTGTGTTGTACTTACAGAAAAAGAGGTTAATTATACCCTGGTAATCGCATACAGAACGTCTAGGAATAAATCGAATGAAAGGACTGCTAGTGCATACTGGCCATATTTGAAAGCCTAGCACGAACAGCTGCCCACCATTTTGTACCACTGGGTACTAACAACGGAGGTATAGCGAAACACAAAGTGAAATCATGGTCAATGCAACAAATGATGTTGCAGAGTTTACACTGGGATTTTGGAAGGTTTCTTCATGCACACACACCTGTCTTGGTAATTGGCGAAAAGTGACATTGGTCAGAGATTTTTCTAATGAAACGCCCAACCACACTTTACATACTTTGAAAACTATTACAAGCATTCCGAAATTTCTGGTTTTATAAGACAAGAGTCAGAGATGAAGTAACTCACAGCAGTCTACTGACTTCTCTGAGTTTTGTTGTCATGCTATACTTAGTCATCAGATCGCCATTTTAGACAGACAGTAGATCAGACTTTGTGGTTGCAGTTTTTCTAATGTTCATCTTAATTCTATTTACTTGTGTTGTGGATTGCATCAAATTAATTGATAATCAGGAAATACAAAATATTGGTGTAACGGGATTTCTTGATATTACCTTCGTCCATAAGCTGCTTCTGTTTTTTTATAATGGCTAACAGTGGGACACAGCATTTTTACAATAAAACAGATAAAATATTTGTTAACTAAGTATTATTTATACTGGGTCAGTAGTTTTGCACATAATGCTTTGGTTTTGTCAACTCCAAGTACTAGGTTAGAGTTTTGGTGTAAACAACAACACCAGGAGTCAAGAATATCCAAGTGATGGGTAGTAAACAAGATGACATGTGCTGCTTAAATTCAACTGCTAGCCATCTTCGAGAGCACAATAAGGGATGGCTGTATAGACTCATTACCATTTCATCTTTACAGACTGACTTTGACAAATTGTGACCCTAGTCACTCATTTTTAGCTTCCTACATGGGTCAGTCACGCTAATGGTAGGCGATGGAAGATCTCTACTCTAGTAGATTTGTGGAATGTGGCTTTAAAGCCACCAGACGTTATTTTTATTATTCAGTATTGAGTACGTAATTGTATCTTACATTAAATGAGCTGTTTATAATGCACTACAAACGAATAACCTATATTTATTCAAAAGTTATAGACTGACTGACTGGCTACTGGGAGGGGGGGGGAGATAAGAATGTAATATTGACCTATACTTATAGTTAATTCTTTCACTCCGTTATTTTTTCTAATATTAACAGTATGATATTTATTTGCTAATATTAAATAGCATTTTTCTACCTCATTGACTTGGTTTGCTCCATATCACTTTTGCATAACAGTAATAGTCTTCATTGTAGGCGTTTTCCTGTAATGAATAGTGAAGGGGTCCATTCTTCAAAACCAAACAGTTGTAATATGTTATTGGATGCTAGCCAGTCAACGAGTTCAAATGACTACCTGAGTGAAAATAAAGTACTAAAATTGAAGTTGTTAGAACTTTCTACACTACTACAAAGGGATAGGATTTATTTCAATCAACGTTTAGGGTAAGTATTCCAAATTTCCTACAAATCAGTAATCCATCTTCTGAATTAGATAAAATATTAGCAAGATGTTTACAAGTTTCATTTTTCACACTCATATTTCTTATATGTGGCAGGTATTTAAACTAATCAACAATCATGCCTTTAGACAGAATATTATGTATTGCACTTTTTTAATGATATAGAAATTCTAAAATATGTCAGAAACATAATCTAATAGAAGATTGTGAATGTTGTGCATTTGAATACATGTGCAAGGTGGATAATTACTTACCAATATTTAATTCTTCATACATACACCACAAGTTCATGCTAGGAAGTATTGTAATCTAACACAACATACAATTGAATATAAATGGTGATGAGTAACCAACATCGATCCCCAGTTTTTGATGAACGAATAACGATGATTTAATAACTTCGATACTTGTTTTATTATTTCAAAACTGAGTTCATCACTTTTTGATTAGGATTATTCTAAATTTAAAAAATGTATCATATTTGATTATAAAGAAAATTTTATATTGTTCACCCTATTGATAAGTATTTAATGTTATTAATAAATGAATTCATTTTTAGAGCGACTGAATATGAACTAGAACAATGTAAAAAAGTCAATGAAAATTTAACTGATCAACAGAATGTTACGATTCATAAATTACAAAATGAGGTATATTTCCTGTATGAAATTATTTCATCATCATATGTAAATTCAACTTTTGATTTTAACAATATATTACTTTAATTATATTTATCGTCAAATTATTTAAAGGCTTTAAATGATTAACTTCTATGTGAAATCATTTTTTGTGTATACTATAGATAGATTCAATGTGTTTATTTACTTCACTAAAGAAATGATGTTTTAGATTTATTGTTGACTATTCAGATGATAATGCACAGTTCTTTTTTTACAGACACTATTATCACAAATATTTACACTTATTTATTATGAGAAAATGTCAATTCGTTAACTATCATATCCTACAATTATAGGAAGTTATCTTTGACATTTAGCATAATCTTCAAGATGTATTGACTGATAGAGACAAGAATATCAACACCAAGTACACGAATTTAACAATCAATAATTTTGTCATCATGATTAATAAAATGTTGAGTTTTATCTGAAACTTCCCTGGATGTTGACTATGGGTCGAAATGGAACCTAATAAAGCTGTTGGTTATTGGGCCAACAGGGATTAGTTTTGACACCAATTAAATAATGTTAAGGCATATTGGATGAATATGGTGGCGTTTTTTGGGGCCTTGGATATTCAAGTTTCAAGTGTAGTAACACAGAAGATTCTTCAGTGAGTCAATTGTCTTATGTCAGATGACCGCCTTCTGCGACATTGTGTAGACTACAAGTTGTTTCTGTCCAGCAGCAACTTCCGGTTCACAAGCGATGTTCTGTATCGTGTCTGGTTGCAGCCTACACACTGATTAACCTCACTGAATTCAGCTACCATTAATGTGTATGTGAACATGATTGCACTCCTTTTGGGGTAACTATCTGGATTCTAATTATACCGTAGTATACGCCCAACTTATTTTTTCTTCAGACAGTCAACAAACTTGTCTTTTTATATAGAATAAAAATATCAGATTGGCCGCATTTCTTGTTACAGTCAGTTATCAATCCACTTCACCAGTCCACCAATTGGTATGGATGACAACTGGCTGTTTCCATAATAGCTTAGTAGTGGACGGTAAATTTGTTTTTGTCTTAACGAAACTTAACTAACTTGATGTATTGTTTGTGGATGAAATTTTCCTTCACTGCGATGGGTTTTATTTGACTATGTAGACTGGAGAAATAGTTTTAACCCACTGATTGTTACTAACATTTTGAAAAAGTGTAAACTGCGTCATGAGTTTCTCACAATCTAAAATAAATCTTGTAACAGTAAATTATTACATAATAGGAACTGAAACCTGATATAATTCGTCGTAAGGAAGACAAACATTATTGACTGAACATTTACTTGTTCATCGAAGACCGAAGGACTTTTTTATCCGTCAATAGGGTGCATCCGTTTTATTATATTTGACGTAGGGATGACCAATATTATCAATTCTCGTTAACCACAGCGCTATGTCTTACAACTAGCAGCCAGCCTTGCTCAGATGCAATAATCCGACTGATTATCAAGAGACTAACTAGTCACTCACACGTATGTATTACAACAACAATAAAACAATAATATACAATATATATATATATATATAACCGTAGATTGCACAGGAAAATTTGTAATGTTAGTTTGTACTACTTATTAGTAGGCAAAATATAGAGATTAGCAATGTTTTACATTTCAGATATTCAATTTTGATAGGATATTTCTATAGTAGTTAATTTTCAATTATAAGTAGCATAAAATAATATTTAAAACCTGTTGAAGAAGAGATAGTTCATTTCATTGTTTTCTTTACACTGGTATTTTGTCATGATAATGACTATTCAACATCTTATTTTACGTGGTGTTCATTCTTTATGACATCTATTACTTATTGTACTTAATTGGTGTACATCTGTACGATTTCTTCAACTTTCATAATCGTGATAAGACCGATCACACAATTTGCCTTATGATTTCTTAAAAAATTATAAATAATCATTATAATAAAGTGTTATCCCGACAAACCATTATTTTAATAAAATTATTCTAGAATGTAATAAAGATCATCATGACAGGTTCCCGAATGCAATTGAAGATTTATATTCAATCGTCAGTTCTTATTGGTAGTTGTCATGCCAGTTATTATTACTATTGCTGTTCCCCAACCCCGCTAAAAGAACATATAACTATTGATCTGATCAGATAAAATCGGTTTATATTTCAAACATTTATCTGTATGCCTCTAAAACCTGATCACACAGCTAACCAATTAGGAAGATAACATCAGTACAGAATACGGGCAACAATGATAAGGAAATGGGGTAACGACTAAACAATTAATTATTTATAACTCATGAATGGAAAGTGACACAGAAATGTTTAATAGATCAGACAAAAGGTTAGGGTGAGGAGAATACACAAACAATATAAATAAAACATCTTGTATAAATACAACCAAAATATAAGGAATAATCTGTTAAACAACACTTCTAGAAGTTAGTCATTCATCTTGATTCGCCCAATCTATCAATGACAGTTGCTTTTTAGTTCAACTAATAGGGTAATACTTTGATGCGTATCACGTTAGCTATTCTTTTATTATAATTCGCTTAAACATTTGTCACGAATTATGCTTAATGAAATAACAATTGCATTTTGTTATAACACAAATCTTATGTGCTTTTTTATTTTTATTAAAGAAGTAGTAGACTACTTATATTATCATTTATATTATTGTACATTTTTAGATTGAAACACATCGAAATCATGTAGCAGCTCTAAAAATTGATTTAGAACAATCGAAACAGACTATTGAACTGAAACAAGAGAAAATTGATCAAATGGAAGTGTATTTAGCTAAATTGCCAACATTCGAAGATTATCAAGAAACTCTAAACAAGGCAAGTGTTTATTTTTACCTTATCATTTATGTTGGTGTATTTAAACGGCACTTCGTAATATTATAACTCGTTTGGAGGCTTTGCTAGAAACTGTTTTCTGAGTCATTGGAATTGATTGGTTCAATCTTCGATATCATCGTGTATCTAAGTTTTACTCCCCATCTAGTTGGTTCCTTTCATTACAGATAATGTTCTTTTCAAACTGAACTATTTATTTGTTGTATCTGAAGCAGGGATGACTGATATTATCGATTCTGTTATTCGCCGCGCTATTGTCTACAGCTAGCACTCAGCCTTGCCTTAATCTATTGCACAAGCACTAAGATCCGACTGATTACCAAGGAGCCAGCTAGTTACTCACACGGATATATTATAACCAATAATATACGAGATATATATACATATAAGACCTAGTCATTGTCGTAGGTCTGTCACACAATATTGGCCAATCTTCTTTCAGACATGTCATTATTACAGTTTAATTCTAACTATTAGGTTTCATTGTAACATAAAATACAACAACAACAATTTTGATGTTTCAATATGATTATAAATGGATGGGTCAGTTGGAAAGTATCAAAATACATTAGAATCTAATATAAATTAACATTATTTTGTTGTGTACAGAATCAAGCAAGTTATAAACAATTTTATTTAACAACATAGGGTTATTAACTTGTCAGTATGTGTTAGTTTCAATTACCCGAATAAACGGTTGCCTTTATTAGATGTTATACAAAAGCACTAGTTGATTTCAGTATCCGTAACTGAAAATCTATTGTCTATTTCATAACTGAGACGATCATACCACACGCCTTGATATATGCTAGAGCAAGTAAAGGAGAAGGTAATAATCAAGTGATTATTTAATTAATTAATGCCTTAAAGATCTGATTGAATTTGTACAGATCAATCAATAACCATCATTCAACTTCATGCTATCAAACATATTGGCAGCTACATACAATAAACAGCATTAACAAAATACTACACTTTTGGTTTGATTGCGATCTCTCAGCTGAATAGTTTAATTACGGCTCTTACATCGACATTCTGGACGACGTATTCGGTACAAACTTTTGGCAGATGTCTGTAGTATTAGTTTGATAGTTGACGCAAATTTCGTGAATCCACAATGTGAGTGTGGTGTTTCGTGTAGATGAGGCTGATTGGTAGGCCTGCACAAATGCAGACACGCTCCTAATCCCACCAAACTCCAAACACCTAATATCGTTGATGCCTCGAAATGCAGCCAACACGAAATATATTATGAAGGCATTGTTCCAGTCACCACATCGTCAATTGCCTCCATCACATTGTCAAAGCACGAGGTATTCTCATCACCACCACCACCAAACATCGATGCATTGCACTCCATTTGCATTTCGATCAATCTCATCCCGACCTCAATATCACAACCAATCGCGTCAATATCACACACATTATATGCTACGCATCATACTACTTAATTGGCAGATGTCTGTAGTATTAGTTTGATAGTTGACGCAAATTTCGTGAATCCACAATGTGAGTGTGGTGTTTCGTGTAGATCAGGCTGATTGGTAGGCCTGCACAAATGCAGACACTCTCCTAATCCCATCAAACTCCAAACACCTAATATCGTTGATGCCTCGAAATGCAGCCAACACGAAATATATTATGAAGGCATTGTTCCAGTCACCACATCGTCATTGCCTCCATCACATTGTCAAAGCACGAGGTATTCTCATCACCACCACCACCACCACCACAACCACCCAAACATCGATGCATTGCACTCCATTGCATTTCGATCAATCTCATCCCGACCTCAATATACAACCAATCGCGTCAATATCACACACATTATATGCTACGCATCATACTAACTTAATTGGCAGATGTAAGTAGTAATTTGATAGTTGACGCAAATTTCGTGAATCCACAATGTGAGTGTGGTTTTCGTGTAGATCAGTCTGGATGTGGTAGGCCTGCACAAATGCAGACACTCTCCTAATCCCATCAAACTCCAAACACCTAAATCGTTGATGCCTCGAAATGCAGCCAACACGAAATATATTATGAAGGCATTGTTCCAGTCACCACATCGTCAATTTCCTCCATCACATTGTCAAAGCACGAGGTATTCTCATCACCACCACCACCCACACCAAACATCGATGCATTGCACTCCATTTGCATTTCGATCAATCTCATCCCGACCTCAATATCACAACCAATCGCGTCAATATCACACACATTATATGCTACGCATCATACTACTTAATTGGCAGATGTAAGTAGTAATTTGATAGTTGACGCAAATTTCGTGAATCCACAATGTGAGTGTGGTGTTTCGTGTAGATCAGGCTGATTGGTAGGCCTGCACAAATGCAGACACTCTCCTAATCCCATCAAACTCCAAACACCTAACATCGTTGATGCCTCGAAATGCAGCCAACACGAAATATATTATGAAGGCATTGTTCCAGTCACCACATCGTCAATTGCCTCCATCACATTGTCAAAGCACGAGGTATTCTCATCACCACCACCACCACCACCACCACCAAACATCGATGCATTGCACTCCATTTGCATTTCGATCAATCTCATCCCGACCTCAATATCACAACCAATCGCGTCAATATCACACACATTATATGCTACGCATCATACTACTTAATTGGCAGATGTAAGTAGTAATTTGATAGTTGACGCAAATTTCGTGAATCCACAATGTGAGTGTGGTGTTTCGTGTAGATCAGGCTGATTGGTAGGCCTGCACAAATGCAGACACTCTCCTAATCCCATCAAACTCCAAACACCTAACATCGTTGATGCCTCGAAATGCAGCCAACACGAAATATATTATGAAGGCATTGTTCCAGTCACCACATCGTCAATTGCCTCCATCACATTGTCAAAGCACGAGGTATTCTCATCACCACCACCACCACCACCACCACCAAACATCGATGCATTGCACTCCATTTGCATTTCGATCAATCTCATCCCGACCTCAATATCACAACCAATCGCGTCAATATCACACACATTATATGCTACGCATCATACTACTTAATTGGCAGATGTAAGTAGTAATTTGATAGTTGACGCAAATTTCGTGAATCCACAATGTGAGTGTGGTGTTTCGTGTAGATCAGGCTGATTGGTAGGCCTGCACAAATGCAGACACTCTCCTAATCCCATCAAACTCCAAACACCTAACATCGTTGATGCCTCGAAATGCAGCCAACACGAAATATATTATGAAGGCATTGTTCCAGTCACCACATCGTCAATTGCCTCCATCACATTGTCAAAGCACGAGGTATTCTCATCACCACCACCACCACCACCAAACATCGATGCATTGCACTCCATTTGCATTTCGATCAATCTCATCCCGACCTCAATATCACAACCAATCGCGTCAATATCACACACATTATATGCTACGCATCATACTACTTAATTGGCAGATGTAAGTAGTAATTTGATAGTTGACGCAAATTTCGTGAATCCACAATGTGAGTGTGGTGTTTCGTGTAGATCAGGCTGATTGGTAGGCCTGCACAAATGCAGACACTCTCCTAATCCCATCAAACTCCAAACACCTAACATCGTTGATGCCTCGAAATGCAGCCAACACGAAATATATTATGAAGGCATTGTTCCAGTCACCACATCGTCAATTGCCTCCATCACATTGTCAAAGCACGAGGTATTCTCATCACCACCACCACCACCACCACCACCAAACATCGATGCATTGCACTCCATTTGCATTTCGATCAATCTCATCCCGACCTCAATATCACAACCAATCGCGTCAATATCACACACATTATATGCTACGCATCATACTACTTAATTGGCAGATGTAGTAGTAGTAATTTGATAGTTGACGCAAATTTCGTGAATCCACAATGTGAGTGTGGTGTTTCGTGTAGATCAGGCTGATTGGTAGGCCTGCACAAATGCAGACACTCTCCTAATCCCATCAAACTCCAAACACCTAACATCGTTGATGCCTCGAAATGCAGCCAACACGAAATATATTATGAAGGCATTGTTCCAGTCACCACATCGTCAATTGCCTCCATCACATTGTCAAAGCACGAGGTATTCTCATCACCACCACCACCACCACCACCACCAAACATCGATGCATTGCACTCCATTTGCATTTCGATCAATCTCATCCCGACCTCAATATCACAACCAATCGCGTCAATATCACACACATTATATGCTACGCATCATACTACTTAATTGGCAGATGTAGTAGTAGTAATTTGATAGTTGACGCAAATTTCGTGAATCCACAATGTGAGTGTGGTGTTTCGTGTAGATCAGGCTGATTGGTAGGCCTGCACAAATGCAGACACTCTCCTAATCCCATCAAACTCCAAACACCTAACATCGTTGATGCCTCGAAATGCAGCCAACACGAAATATATTATGAAGGCATTGTTCCAGTCACCACATCGTCAATTGCCTCCATCACATTGTCAAAGCACGAGGTATTCTCATCACCACCACCACCACCACCACCACCACCAAACATCGATGCATTGCACTCCATTTGCATTTCGATCAATCTCATCCCGACCTCAATATCACAACCAATCGCGTCAATATCACACACATTATATGCTACGCATCATACTACTTAATTGGCAGATGTAGTAGTAGTAATTTGATAGTTGACGCAAATTTCGTGAATCCACAATGTGAGTGTGGTGTTTCGTGTAGATCAGGCTGATTGGTAGGCCTGCACAAATGCAGACACTCTCCTAATCCCATCAAACTCCAAACACCTAACATCGTTGATGCCTCGAAATGCAGCCAACACGAAATATATTATGAAGGCATTGTTCCAGTCACCACATCGTCAATTGCCTCCATCACATTGTCAAAGCACGAGGTATTCTCATCACCACCACCACCACCACCACCACCAAACATCGATGCATTGCACTCCATTTGCATTTCGATCAATCTCATCCCGACCTCAATATCACAACCAATCGCGTCAATATCACACACATTATATGCTACGCATCATACTACTTAATTGGCAGATGTAGTAGTAGTAATTTGATAGTTGACGCAAATTTCGTGAATCCACAATGTGAGTGTGGTGTTTCGTGTAGATCAGGCTGATTGGTAGGCCTGCACAAATGCAGACACTCTCCTAATCCCATCAAACTCCAAACACCTAACATCGTTGATGCCTCGAAATGCAGCCAACACGAAATATATTATGAAGGCATTGTTCCAGTCACCACATCGTCAATTGCCTCCATCACATTGTCAAAGCACGAGGTATTCTCATCACCACCACCACCACCACCACCAAACATCGATGCATTGCACTCCATTTGCATTTCGATCAATCTCATCCCGACCTCAATATCACAACCAATCGCGTCAATATCACACACATTATATGCTACGCATCATACTACTTAATTGGCAGATGTAAGTAGTAATTTGATAGTTGACGCAAATTTCGTGAATCCACAATGTGAGTGTGGTGTTTCGTGTAGATCAGGCTGATTGGTAGGCCTGCACAAATGCAGACACTCTCCTAATCCCATCAAACTCCAAACACCTAACATCGTTGATGCCTCGAAATGCAGCCAACACGAAATATATTATGAAGGCATTGTTCCAGTCACCACATCGTCAATTGCCTCCATCACATTGTCAAAGCACGAGGTATTCTCATCACCACCACCACCACCACCACCACCAAACATCGATGCATTGCACTCCATTTGCATTTCGATCAATCTCATCCCGACCTCAATATCACAACCAATCGCGTCAATATCACACACATTATATGCTACGCATCATACTACTTAATTGGCAGATGTAAGTAGTAGTAATTTGATAGTTGACGCAAATTTCGTGAATCCACAATGTGAGTGTGGTGTTTCGTGTAGATCAAGGCTGATTGGTAGGCCTGCACAAATGCAGACACTCTCCTAATCCCATCAAACTCCAAACACCTAACATCGTTGATGCCTCGAAATGCAGCCAACACGAAATATATTATGAAGGCATTGTTCCAGTCACCACATCGTCAATTGCCTCCATCACATTGTCAAAGCACGAGGTATTCTCATCACCACCACCACCACCACCACCACCAAACATCGATGCATTGCACTCCATTTGCATTTCGATCAATCTCATCCCGACCTCAATATCACAACCAATCGCGTCAATATCACACACATTATATGCTACGCATCATACTACTTAATTGGCAGATGTAAGTAGTAGTAATTTGATAGTTGACGCAAATTTCGTGAATCCACAATGTGAGTGTGGTGTTTCGTGTAGATCAAGCTGATTGGTAGGCCTGCACAAATGCAGACACTCTCCTAATCCCATCAAACTCCAAACACCTAACATCGTTGATGCCTCGAAATGCAGCCAACACGAAATATATTATGAAGGCATTGTTCCAGTCACCACATCGTCAATTGCCTCCATCACATTGTCAAAGCACGAGGTATTCTCATCACCACCACCACCACCACCACCACCAAACATCGATGCATTGCACTCCATTTGCATTTCGATCAATCTCATCCCGACCTCAATATCACAACCAATCGCGTCAATATCACACACATTATATGCTACGCATCATACTACTTAATTGGCAGATGTAGTAGTAGTAATTTGATAGTTGACGCAAATTTCGTGAATCCACAATGTGAGTGTGGTGTTTCGTGTAGATCAAGCTGATTGGTAGGCC
Organism: Schistosoma mekongi; assembly: GCA_034768735.1. Lineage (NCBI taxonomy): Eukaryota > Metazoa > Platyhelminthes > Trematoda > Strigeidida > Schistosomatidae > Schistosoma > Schistosoma mekongi. The sequence continues at coordinate 5,386,877 of CM068311.1, read as the reverse complement.
TGCACAAATGCAGACACTCTCCTAATCCCATCAAACTCCAAACACCTAACATCGTTGATGCCTCGAAATGCAGCCAACACGAAATATATTATGAAGGCATTGTTCCAGTCACCACATCGTCAATTGCCTCCATCACATTGTCAAAGCACGAGGTATTCTCATCACCACCACCACCACCACCACCACCACCAAACATCGATGCATTGCACACCATTTGCATTTCGATCAATCTCATCCCGACCTCAATATCACAACCAATCGCGTCAATATCACACACATTATATGCTACGCATCATACTACTTAATTGGCAGATGTAAGTAGTAGTAATTTGATAGTTGACGCAAATTTCGTGAATCCACAATGTGAGTGTGGTGTTTCGTGTAGATCAAGCTGATTGGTAGGCCTGCACAAATGCAGACACTCTCCTAATCCCATCAAACTCCAAACACCTAACATCGTTGATGCCTCGAAATGCAGCCAACACGAAATATATTATGAAGGCATTGTTCCAGTCACCACATCGTCAATTGCCTCCATCACATTGTCAAAGCACGAGGTATTCTCATCACCACCACCACCACCACCACCACCAAACATTGATGCATTGCACTCCATTTGCATTTCGATCAATCTCATCCCGACCTCAATATCACAACCAATCGCGTCAATATCACACACATTATATGCTACGCATCATACTACTTAATTGGCAGATGTAAGTAGTAGTAATTTGATAGTTGACGCAAATTTCGTGAATCCACAATGTGAGTGTGGTGTTTCGTGTAGATCAAGCTGATTGGTAGGCCTGCACAAATGCAGACACTCTCCTAATCCCATCAAACTCCAAACACCTAACATCGTTGATGCCTCGAAATGCAGCCAACACGAAATATATTATGAAGGCATTGTTCCAGTCACCACATCGTCAATTGCCTCCATCACATTGTCAAAGCACGAGGTATTCTCATCACCACCACCACCACCACCACCACCAAACATTGATGCATTGCACACCATTTGCATTTCGATCAATCTCATCCCGACCTCAATATCACAACCAATCGCGTCAATATCACACACATTATATGCTACGCATCATACTACTTAATTGGCAGATGTAAGTAGTAGTAATTTGATAGTTGACGCAAATTTCGTGAATCCACAATGTGAGTGTGGTGTTTCGTGTAGATCAAGCTGATTGGTAGGCCTGCACAAATGCAGACACTCTCCTAATCCCATCAAACTCCAAACACCTAACATCGTTGATGCCTCGAAATGCAGCCAACACGAAATATATTATGAAGGCATTGTTCCAGTCACCACATCGTCAATTGCCTCCATCACATTGTCAAAGCACGAGGTATTCTCATCACCACCACCACCACCACCACCACCAAACATTGATGCATTGCACACCATTTGCATTTCGATCAATCTCATCCCGACCTCAATATCACAACCAATCGCGTCAATATCACACACATTATATGCTACGCATCATACTACTTAATTGGCAGATGTAAGTAGTAGTAATTTGATAGTTGACGCAAATTTCGTGAATCCACAATGTGAGTGTGGTGTTTCGTGTAGATCAAGCTGATTGGTAGGCCTGCACAAATGCAGACACTCTCCTAATCCCATCAAACTCCAAACACCTAACATCGTTGATGCCTCGAAATGCAGCCAACACGAAATATATTATGAAGGCATTGTTCCAGTCACCACATCGTCAATTGCCTCCATCACATTGTCAAAGCACGAGGTATTCTCATCACCACCACCACCACCACCACCACCACCAAACATTGATGCATTGCACACCATTTGCATTTCGATCAATCTCATCCCGACCTCAATATCACAACCAATCGCGTCAATATCACACACATTATATGCTACGCATCATACTACTTAATTGGCAGATGTAAGTAGTAGTAATTTGATAGTTGACGCAAATTTCGTGAATCCACAATGTGAGTGTGGTGTTTCGTGTAGATCAAGCTGATTGGTAGGCCTGCACAAATGCAGACACTCTCCTAATCCCATCAAACTCCAAACACCTAACATCGTTGATGCCTCGAAATGCAGCCAACACGAAATATATTATGAAGGCATTGTTCCAGTCACCACATCGTCAATTGCCTCCATCACATTGTCAAAGCACGAGGTATTCTCATCACCACCACCACCACCACCACCACCACCAAACATTGATGCATTGCACACCATTTGCATTTCGATCAATCTCATCCCGACCTCAATATCACAACCAATCGCGTCAATATCACACACATTATATGCTACGCATCATACTACTTAATTGGCAGATGTAAGTAGTAGTAATTTGATAGTTGACGCAAATTTCGTGAATCCACAATGTGAGTGTGGTGTTTCGTGTAGATCAAGCTGATTGGTAGGCCTGCACAAATGCAGACACTCTCCTAATCCCATCAAACTCCAAACACCTAACATCGTTGATGCCTCGAAATGCAGCCAACACGAAATATATTATGAAGGCATTGTTCCAGTCACCACATCGTCAATTGCCTCCATCACATTGTCAAAGCACGAGGTATTCTCATCACCACCACCACCACCACCACCACCAAACATTGATGCATTGCACACCATTTGCATTTCGATCAATCTCATCCCGACCTCAATATCACAACCAATCGCGTCAATATCACACACATTATATGCTACGCATCATACTACTTAATTGGCAGATGTAAGTAGTAGTAATTTGATAGTTGACGCAAATTTCGTGAATCCACAATGTGAGTGTGGTGTTTCGTGTAGATCAAGCTGATTGGTAGGCCTGCACAAATGCAGACACTCTCCTAATCCCATCAAACTCCAAACACCTAACATCGTTGATGCCTCGAAATGCAGCCAACACGAAATATATTATGAAGGCATTGTTCCAGTCACCACATCGTCAATTGCCTCCATCACATTGTCAAAGCACGAGGTATTCTCATCACCACCACCACCACCACCACCACCAAACATTGATGCATTGCACACCATTTGCATTTCGATCAATCTCATCCCGACCTCAATATCACAACCAATCGCGTCAATATCACACACATTATATGCTACGCATCATACTACTTAATTGGCAGATGTAAGTAGTAGTAATTTGATAGTTGACGCAAATTTCGTGAATCCACAATGTGAGTGTGGTGTTTCGTGTAGATCAAGGCTGATTGGTAGGCCTGCACAAATGCAGACACTCTCCTAATCCCATCAAACTCCAAACACCTAACATCGTTGATGCCTCGAAATGCAGCCAACACGAAATATATTATGAAGGCATTGTTCCAGTCACCACATCGTCAATTGCCTCCATCACATTGTCAAAGCACGAGGTATTCTCATCACCACCACCACCACCACCACCACCAAACATCGATGCATTGCACACCATTTGCATTTCGATCAATCTCATCCCGACCTCAATATCACAACCAATCGCGTCAATATCACACACATTATATGCTACGCATCATACTACTTAATTGGCAGATGTATGTAGTAGTAATTTGATAGTTGACGCAAATTTCGTGAATCCACAATGTGAGTGTGGTGTTTCGTGTAGATCAAGCTGATTGGTAGGCCTGCACAAATGCAGACACTCTCCTAATCCCATCAAACTCCAAACACCTAACATCGTTGATGCCTCGAAATGCAGCCAACACGAAATATATTATGAAGGCATTGTTCCAGTCACCACATCGTCAATTGCCTCCATCACATTGTCAAAGCACGAGGTATTCTCATCACCACCACCACCACCACCACCAAACATCGATGCATTGCACACCATTTGCATTTCGATCAATCTCATCCCGACCTCAATATCACAACCAATCGCGTCAATATCACACACATTATATGCTACGCATCATACTACTTAATTGGCAGATGTAAGTAGTAGTAATTTGATAGTTGACGCAAATTTCGTGAATCCACAATGTGAGTGTGGTGTTTCGTGTAGATCAAGCTGATTGGTAGGCCTGCACAAATGCAGACACTCTCCTAATCCCATCAAACTCCAAACACCTAACATCGTTGATGCCTCGAAATGCAGCCAACACGAAATATATTATGAAGGCATTGTTCCAGTCACCACATCGTCAATTGCCTCCATCACATTGTCAAAGCACGAGGTATTCTCATCACCACCACCACCACCACCACCACCAAACATTGATGCATTGCACACCATTTGCATTTCGATCAATCTCATCCCGACCTCAATATCACAACCAATCGCGTCAATATCACACACATTATATGCTACGCATCATACTACTTAATTGGCAGATGTAAGTAGTAGTAATTTGATAGTTGACGCAAATTTCGTGAATCCACAATGTGAGTGTGGTGTTTCGTGTAGATCAAGCTGATTGGTAGGCCTGCACAAATGCAGACACTCTCCTAATCCCATCAAACTCCAAACACCTAACATCGTTGATGCCTCGAAATGCAGCCAACACGAAATATATTATGAAGGCATTGTTCCAGTCACCACATCGTCAATTGCCTCCATCACATTGTCAAAGCACGAGGTATTCTCATCACCACCACCACCACCACCACCACCAAACATTGATGCATTGCACACCATTTGCATTTCGATCAATCTCATCCCGACCTCAATATCACAACCAATCGCGTCAATATCACACACATTATATGCTACGCATCATACTACTTAATTGGCAGATGTAAGTAGTAGTAATTTGATAGTTGACGCAAATTTCGTGAATCCACAATGTGAGTGTGGTGTTTCGTGTAGATCAAGCTGATTGGTAGGCCTGCACAAATGCAGACACTCTCCTAATCCCATCAAACTCCAAACACCTAACATCGTTGATGCCTCGAAATGCAGCCAACACGAAATATATTATGAAGGCATTGTTCCAGTCACCACATCGTCAATTGCCTCCATCACATTGTCAAAGCACGAGGTATTCTCATCACCACCACCACCACCACCACCACACCAAACATTGATGCATTGCACACCATTTGCATTTCGATCAATCTCATCCCGACCTCAATATCACAACCAATCGCGTCAATATCACACACATTATATGCTACGCATCATACTACTTAATTGGCAGATGTAAGTAGTAGTAATTTGATAGTTGACGCAAATTTCGTGAATCCACAATGTGAGTGTGGTGTTCGTGTAGATCAAGCTGATTGGTAGGCCTGCACAAATGCAGACACTCTCCTAATCCCATCAAACTCCAAACACCTAACATCGTTGATGCCTCGAAATGCAGCCACACGAATATATTATGAAGGCATTGTTCCAGTCACCCACATCGCAATTGCCTCCATCACATTGTCAAGCACGAGGTATTCTCATCACCACCACCACCACCACCACCACACCAACATTGATGCATGCAACATCCATTGCCATTCGATCAATCTCATCCCGACCTCAATATCACAACCAATCGCGTCAATATCACACACATTATATGCTACGCATCTACTACTTAATTGGCAGATGTAAGTAGTAGTATTTGATAGTTGACGCAAATTTCGTGAATCCACAATGTGAGTGTGGTGTTTCGTGTAGATCAAGGCTGATTGGTAGGCCTAGCACAAATGCAGACACTCTCCTAATCACCTCAAACTCCAAACACCTAACTCGTTGATGCCTCGAATGCAGCCAACACGAAATATATATGAAGGCATTGTTCCAGTCACACATCGTCAATTGCCTCCATCACATGTCAAAGCACGAGTATTCTCATCACACCACCACCACCACCCACCACCACCAACCACCACCACCACACCACCACCACACCACCACCACCAACACCACCACCACCACCACCACACCACCACCACCCACCACCACCAACATCGATGCATTGCACTCCATTGCATTTCGATCATCTCATCCCGACTCAATATCACAACCAATCGCGTCATATCACACACATATATGCTACGCATCCTACTACTGGACACTGTCTCGGTTACGTTGTTGCTTAAGCATTCGCGCTGAGACTTGGAGACTCTGAGTTTGATCTCTCATAGGATTACAAAAAAAAAAAAAAAAAAAAAAAAAAAAAAAAAAAAAAAAAAAAAAAAAAAAAAAAAAAAAAAAAAAAAAAAAAAAAAAAAAAAAAAAAAAAAAAAAAAAAAAAAAAAAAAAAAAAAAAAAAAAAAAAAAAAAAAAAAAAAAAAAAAAAAAAAAAAAAAAAAAAAAAAAAAAAAAAAAAAAAAAAAAAAAAAAAAAAAAAAAAAAAAAAAAAAAAAAAAAAAAAAAAAAAAAAAAAAAAAAAAAAAAAAAAAAAAAAAAAAAAAAAAAAAAAAAAAAAAAAAAAAAAAAAAAAAAAAAAAAAAAAAAAAAAAAAAAAAAAAAAAAAAAAAAAAAAAAAAAAAAAAAAAAAAAAAAAAAAAAAAAAAAAAAAAAAAAAAAAAAAAAAAAAAAAAAAAAAAAAAAAAAAAAAAAAAAAAAAAAAAAAAAAAAAAAAAAAAAAAAAAAAAAAAAAAAAAAAAAAAAAAAAAAAAAAAAAAAAAAAAAAAAAAAAAAAAAAAAAAAAAAAAAAAAAAAAAAAAAAAAAAAAAAAAAAAAAAAAAAAAAAAAAAAAAAAAAAAAAAAAAAAAAAAAAAAAAAAAAAAAAAAAAAAAAAAAAAAAAAAAAAAAAAAAAAAAAAAAAAAAAAAAAAAAAAAAAAAAAAAAAAAAAAAAAAAAAAAAAAAAAAAAAAAAAAAAAAAAAAAAAAAAAAAAAAAAAAAAAAAAAAAAAAAAAAAAAAAAAAAAAAAAAAAAAAAAAAAAAAAAAAAAAAAAAAAAAAAAAAAAAAAAAAAAAAAAAAAAAAAAAAAAAAAAAAAAAAAAAAAAAAAAAAAAAAAAAAAAAAAAAAAAAAAAAAAAAAAAAAAAAAAAAAAAAAAAAAAAAAAAAAAAAAAAAAAAAAAAAAAAAAAAAAAAAAAAAAAAAAAAAAAAAAAAAAAAAAAAAAAAAAAAAAAAAAAAAAAAAAAAAAAAAAAAAAAAAAAAAAAAAAAAAAAAAAAAAAAAAAAAAAAAAAAAAAAAAAAAAAAAAAAAAAAAAAAAAAAAAAAAAAAAAAAAAAAAAAAAAAAAAAAAAAAAAAAAAAAAAAAAAAAAAAAAAAAAAAAAAAAAAAAAAAAAAAAAAAAAAAAAAAAAAAAAAAAAAAAAAAAAAAAAAAAAAAAAAAAAAAAAAAAAAAAAAAAAAAAAAAAAAAAAAAAAAAAAAAAAAAAAAAAAAAAAAAAAAAAAAAAAAAAAAAAAAAAAAAAAAAAAAAAAAAAAAAAAAAAAAAAAAAAAAAAAAAAAAAAAAAAAAAAAAAAAAAAAAAAAAAAAAAAAAAAAAAAAAAAAAAAAAAAAAAAAAAAAAAAAAAAAAAAAAAAAAAAAAAAAAAAAAAAAAAAAAAAAAAAAAAAAAAAAAAAAAAAAAAAAAAAAAAAAAAAAAAAAAAAAAAAAAAAAAAAAAAAAAAAAAAAAAAAAAAAAAAAAAAAAAAAAAAAAAAAAAAAAAAAAAAAAAAAAAAAAAAAAAAAAAAAAAAAAAAAAAAAAAAAAAAAAAAAAAAAAAAAAAAAAAAAAAAAAAAAAAAAAAAAAAAAAAAAAAAAAAAAAAAAAAAAAAAAAAAAAAAAAAAAAAAAAAAAAAAAAAAAAAAAAAAAAAAAAAAAAAAAAAAAAAAAAAAAAAAAAAAAAAAAAAAAAAAAAAAAAAAAAAAAAAAAAAAAAAAAAAAAAAAAAAAAAAAAAAAAAAAAAAAAAAAAAAAAAAAAAAAAAAAAAAAAAAAAAAAAAAAAAAAAAAAAAAAAAAAAAAAAAAAAAAAAAAAAAAAAAAAAAAAAAAAAAAAAAAAAAAAAAAAAAAAAAAAAAAAAAAAAAAAAAAAAAAAAAAAAAAAAAAAAAAAAAAAAAAAAAAAAAAAAAAAAAAAAAAAAAAAAAAAAAAAAAAAAAAAAAAAAAAAAAAAAAAAAAAAAAAAAAAAAAAAAAAAAAAAAAAAAAAAAAAAAAAAAAAAAAAACACCCTTGCTAAAAATATGCTAACCGCGAATAACCCATACTTAAACTAGATTGCTCCCTCGTTTTTTATAGTATCCAATGTAGATTAATCTGTAACGTACATAAATGGCAAACTAAAACTAACCCCAACAAACTCACTATAGCTTTTACATATGTATGTATATGATGGTTTTATATCTGCAGTGATTTATTTTATCATATGTTTTATAGCGTCTTAATAAGAATAAAGCTGAAAGATACAATAATCTGGAAGCTCCAAAAGTGATGCCGATATTTGTTGAAGATTTAAAGTTTGAATTGGAACGTTATCGTGTCGCTTTTGAACAAACTAAGAAGGTGAATAATGCACACATGTTTGTATATACCTACATGTTCTTTATCTCTTCATGATAATAATAATAATAATTTCATTAGACTGTGAAAATAACTTGCTTATTATTCATATGAATTTGTTTCTAACAGAATATCCCCACCTTAGTTGGTAACTATTCCTTTTACCTGACAGTTGTGTAAGTAACAGTTATGATTCGATTTAATTGAACGGCACGTTGAAACGGTCTTCCCACTCAGAAACCAACACAAGAAGAGTTTATTAAATACTGCTATCGATGATTATTACAGTGATCAGTAAATGAGTAATAAGTAATGCTAAACATAAATTTCTCAAAATATAAGTTTACGGGATTCGAATCGAAGATCTCAAAATATTAATTTAACTTATATGTCGAATAACTTATTCGTAATTGATCCTTATGTATACTAATACTTATTCCGCGTGTTATATAATCTATTCGAAATTCTAAGGCAAAACAATGTTTAGCGATTTAATTATCGTATCTGTTAATTTTGTAATGTCCATTAACATAATATAACTCCACCTGGAATCCCTTTAGGGTTGCTACCAGTCCCAAGCCTGGATAAACGAGGAGAGTTGGGAATAGGGTTAGCAACCCATCCCGTAAAAAAACACCCTTGCTAAAAATATGCTAACCGGAAAAAACCTTTTTAACCATTTTAACTGTGCTCTGGGAGGTCTTCATTTCCAAGGGTTATGACGCCTCATGGTGAAAGCCGAGTTTCTTCGTAAGTCATGAATCTGACGCCCCTTCTAATAACGGGAGCAGCTATTAATATAGGTACATGGAATGATTGATTTGTTGATTAATATAATATACTGCTTTCTGTTGCACTTACGTAATTAGCTTCTTGAAGCAGAAACATATCGCGCTGAAGCCTCAGAAACTCATCAAAAACTCGAACAGCATAAAATGAATGAATATCACGCACGTATTGAAGCAGAGATGACTGGTATTAAAGCTTCATTGTCAGCTAGACGCGATGAAATCCAACAATTAAGAAAGCATATCTCTAAGGTGAGTCGTTTTCTATGTGGTTACTTACTTGTTAACGTCGTACGCTTTATATTTCCTTTAATATCAAGGGATTGGATAGATATTTCATTATCGTATCATATTCTTCTCATTAAATTGTCTATTGGCAGTTCTCTTACTCAGTTTCATCTCTATTCAAATTCACAACTCTGAGAATTCATTAACAATGGCCAGTATCTACGTAAATGCGATGAAAATAGACAACCAAATTGTCCATGACACACTAACCGATTTCCCCAGGTTGGAATACAAGTGAAGGCAAGAGGTTGACACTTTGTCCACATTCAGTTCTATTTCGTACTAACTTTGTGTATTTACGTACAACAACCACTGTAGCACAGTTAACGAAATTGGCAAACTAGAAGTGACGATAACCAACCACAATACAGTAAAGTCAGTGCGGAAAATATGAACAAGGGTATCAGTCATTGCCTAATTTTACAATTAACAAACAATAACAAGAATATAAATGAATTTACAAGGAAAAATAGCTAGTTTTGTTCTCGTTATATAAATTGTGATTAGATTGTTATACTTCATCATCGAAGATTCTCGTCTATTTCCTACTTGGTAGTTATATAAACTCTTTTTTACAGTGTTATTTTAGTAGTACAATCTCGTGTACCTGAACCAATTAGCTTATTTATGAAACTTACTGATTATACAATTGAACCATTTTTGATTGTTATGAATAACTAAACATCTTTGCATAGTTTACATTACTTATCATTCAATAAATGTTAATGATGACTTTACAGTTAAGCATATAGTTTAGTTGCATTTAAAATTTTTTCATTCAGTAATTCTTTCTGGTGTATTGTCATTGTTATATCTATGTCAAATAGTGATAACAAACAGAATAAAATAACTTTACTTCATGATGTTGGTCGTTGTTGTTGTTGTTGTCGTGGAAAAACGTTCTGCTATAGAGAGATTTACTAGCTTCTATAGACTTTTGAAATATTTCACCTTAGAATAATATGTATACATTCAAGGGTCAATAGGAGAAGTGATTATAGCATGATAACCTTTACAGTTTATTGAACACTAAAGATAGAATTAACCTTTAATAGCGTCCTAAATACCATCTTAAGTTAATTTTATTCAATGAGAAACACAATAACTGCTAACAATAAGCTTATGTCGATAAGAATAGGTATAAATTAAGAAAATTACAGTGGATAGATTATATTTACATGATTAATAAACTTTTCAAGGTTACTTGGTCGTTTTTTGATTTAAGATTTTCAGGAAGTAACGATATAAAAAACTCATTCAGATGACTAACTGTACTTCATTTGTTTATGTGTGATCTCAGGTATTTTTTCAGTCTACTCTGCATCCTTTCTCAGCTATCTGACCAACACCATCTATCCATACATTCGTTTTTGACATGATTTCAGAGTAAATATTTGCACAATTTCTGTAAAAGTGGACAGGTGTCACTTTACTGACATCATACAAAATAGCTCTGTGGTTGTTACTGACACTTCTATCAGCCAACACACTACCAAATATCTGATCTTCTTCAGATTAACTCCCAATTTGCTAACAAATGATCTGATCCTTATAGATTTTTTACAACATCGTATGTGACTTCGAAACATACACGTATCATGCTTCTTTTCATACATAACTTCACCTGTTTTACGTTGACGACTATAGAAATTATTTTCTTTAGCATTCCTTTAAGTTAGAGATAGGGTATTGTCACCACTTCACCTGGTTTTCGAAGACTACTCACTAACATTTTTATTTCAATTACCGTCTAAGAGCTTGAAAATTGATGCTTAGTTCTCATTTGTCTGTCACTTTAGTCTTACCCAGTACACTTTATAGAGTATGAAATCGACCATTGCTTAATAGACATAAGTAAATGTTCTTATCCTACAAAACGAGAAAAAAAGGTTGACGTTATGGATTTCAATTCACTCTGAAGATTGTAACGAATAAATTCGCCTTGATTTACAGATATCATGCATAAAAGTACAGAATAATCAAACAAATCATCTTGGTCGCTGAAATGACCTTACAGTTGCTGAGGTCACAACGAACCAATGGGACCTGTGCTATGAATACCACCTGATAGACTTGAAAACGATGAATCGTTGACACGATATCTGAGTGACTAAAGTTTTTTTCCACATGTGTATGAACAGAAAGAACAAACACCAGCGAATGAGAGTTACGTCCAATTTATTCATTAAGTAAAAACAATGACATGTATATTATATACTGGACTAATTAGCATTAGTTAATACAAAGTACAATAAAGACTGAATTGTGTGGAGTTATGTAGATAATTTCAAATAATAAGATCATAATAAAATTACAATAATTCAAGAGGAAAATTATTTATGACAATCGTTAATGATAGTGTGAAAAGTTTACAATTTATACAATATGAATAACATAGTTACTAAATACTTATTCAGATATAATTTTCTCCATAACGATTAAAATAATACAAAGCATAGAATTGTTACATTATGATTTTCATCATTTGTTTACTCTTATTTAGAACTTTATTTAACATAAAATATTTTCTTTTTTTTTTTAATTTAGTTAACAATAGAAAAACAAGAATTATTAACAAATCTATTTGAAGCACATCATGCATTAATGAATATGATTACATTATGGAAATCAATTAATGGTCAATTATGTCATCGTTTATATGAATACATTCAAGAGAATGTTAATGAAATTGTACGTTTATCTAAACAATTAAATAATTTAGCTAATGGAGAAAAATTAAATTTATCCGAATTGTTAATACAACCAAAACCATTATTATTAAATGATACAATTGAATTAAATGATAATAATGATACTGTAATGAATGTATCCTGTTTATCATTAGAAGAATATGATTATTTAAGGCATAAAGGTAAATCAATTCTTTTTTTCTACTAATCAGATTTTTTTTTATTATAAAAATTCTGTTGAAAAACAAAACAAATTTTAACATTAGAAGTAGATATTACATTGAAAATGATTACTTACTTACTTACTTACTTATGCCCGTTACTCCTTGCTGAGGAGCATAGGCCGCTCACCAGCATTCTCCATTTAACTCTGTCCTGAGCAATCCTTTCCAATTGTTTCAAGTTGCTGTTCATCCTTTTAATATCTGCTTCCAATTTTCGACGAAGCGTGTTCTTTGGCCTTCCTCTTTTCCGTTTTCCAACAGGATTCCATGTTAATGCTTGCCTCGTGATGCAGTCTGATGGTTTGCGTAATGTATGTCCTATCCATTTCTTACGTCTTTTCCTAATTTCCTCTTCGGCTGGAAGTTGGTTTGTCCTCTCCCATTGTAAGCTGTTGCTGATGATTTCCGGCCAACGGACATTCAGTATCTTGCGTAGGCAGTTGTTTATAAATACTTGTATCCGTCTGATGATGTTTGCAGTAATTCTCCACGTTTCAGCTCCATACAGCAGGACTGTCTCGACGTTCGAATTGAAGAGTCTGACTTTGAGGTTAGTTGATATTTGTTTTGAGTTCCAAATGTTTTTCAACTGTAGGAATGCTGCCCTTGCTTTGCCAATCCTTGTCTTTACATCTGCATCGGACCCTCCTTGTTCATCGATGATGCTCCCCAGATATGTGAAAGTATTCACTTCTTCCAGAGTTTCTCCATCAAGTTGAATTGGGTTGGTGCTTCCTGTGTTGTATTTGAGGATCTTGCTCTTTCCCTTATGTATGTTCAAGCCTACTGATGCTGAAGTTGCTGCTACACTGGTTGACTTTGCTTGCATCTGTTGGTGTGTATGTGCTAAGAGAGCTAGATCATCTGCGAAGTCCAAATCATCGAGTTGCATCCTACTTGTCCATTAAATCCCGTACATTCCCTCAGATGTGGAGGTCTTCTTGATCCAGTCAACCACTAGGAGGAAGCATTGAAAATGATTAATGAACATTTATTTCATCTGGTTATCTGGTTCAACTTTCTTCAGTGTAAATTAATCAACATCAAATTGGAAATGTTATAATGAATTAACTAATTCACATTGTCTAGTTGTGCAGTGAATGTAATGCGGTTTGTGTAGGTGAAACATCTGATCACCTAAATGTTAGGTTGAAGAGGTACAATTTATGTTTGAAAAATGCTCCTAGATCTTTAGAAGATCAACGATTGTACTTTATTCCATAAACACAGAATATAAAGTTCACTTAAATGGAGCTGAAGTACATCCTAAATGTTCCGCTGTGTAAAAAAAGATTGACAGCTGAATCAACACATAAATAGAAGAATTCGAATAGCTGAAATCCAAGAGATGGAATACAGTTGGCTACACCATGGCAGCTGTTAGTAAACAATGGAGCTCGAACGTTAGCATCTATCTCATCAATACTACCAATTGTGTCAAAAACAACGACAACAACAATTATTGATTAGTCAATTATTGTATTGAATTTATCTGTAGTTATTTAATTTAACAAGGCTGCGTACTGCTTGACTAATGTCGATCATCATAATCGTCGGCATATTTAACATTTACACATACGTTCTGACTGTACGTCGAATTGTTCAACCGTCACTACCCGTAGCCTAAGGTCATCTTCTAACCCACTTTTTTGTTTATTTCTGTTTAAATGGCATAATTTAATTTCCTAACATCGTGAACTCTATGCATTCTAATGTAACTAGTTCTAAGTACCACTCAAATTTATCTTTATACTGTGTTCTACTCACAGATCTTTTATTTGAACGTAACATCTACGAACTTATGAAAACCTGTGTATTTAGTAATGGACAGACTTATGTACATGTCATTTGTAAATTACTAAGCTTCTGAAACATCAATGACTGAGTCATCGATGAAGTTAGTCGAATACTCTTTCAACTTAAATGATTTCACCTACTGGAACCCATTATAAAAGAGCCAGAATTACGTATAAGTCGAAGAAAAAGTTGACTAATAGATAAGAGATTTCATAATTAATTGATTACATTCAGTACTGAAGTAGTCTACTTTCTCTAATTTATCTAAAACTTCCACAGACTATATTCATTTTCTATTCACTGAATATTGTCAGTTTCTTTTCAATAACACATATATTATATAAATTTACTTAAGCCAAATTAACTGTATCATTCTTCATAACTATCGAATGACTATCTATGAACACATAATATGAGATAATTTAGAAAGAAATAGTTTGCCATTCTAGGATTAGGATCGAAGCATGGAAATTGGTATCCAACAGAAATCACATTCTCATCAGGTTGTTTACTGTGAATTTAATTGTTAACTTATTGTAACTTTCTCGTTTATTGTTACTTGACTAATATTTACTGGAATGATCGGTTGTGTTTAATGCATCCATTATAGTTTCTTATCAAAATGTCAGAAATTAGACGTTTTTAATATGGATTTATTTATTTATATAGATTTCTTCTCGGTTTCTTTTATTACCAACAGTTACTTTTTCACTTCAACACTATTATATCAGCTTGTATTTCATTGTTAAGTTAATTGTTATTTCTTCAAGAAAAACATTCTTCTAATTTGAACATGTTGAAGAGTACTTCGAATGGTACTCACCTTTGTTTTAATTCATTAACTTACCGTTGTATGTTGAATTCTGTTCAATACGAGTAACGAAATTATGATGTTGAACAGAACCAATCCATTAACCGTCGACACAAGACCGTTAATCTATGCTCGTATGTCTACACCGATACCGGTACAAGTTTCATCCATGTGTATGTCCTATATATCAAGGTATCTGTTTATATATAATACACTGAAATTCAGACTACACATCAGACCAATTAGAATAATGACATTGAGACTAAATAATCACTTTAATCATACTTAAACAGGTAGCAACTAAATAATTAGTCATAGTTCATAAATAGGAAATTATTTAATATCAGTTAATAGCTCAAACGGGAGGTCCTTACAAGTTGAATATGATGGTAATAGAAACAAATTGTTCATTGCACAATCAACCAAAATATGCATAATATTTTCCGATGAAATAGTTTTTGAGGATAAGTTATTCACCAAAAACTGGTCCTCTGTAACACTCACTATTTAGTTTATTTACATATGTTCTTTATTGAGACATGAATATAACAGTCGTATTCCTCTTTATTTTCTAGATAATACTAATAATGGTGGTGGTGGTGGTGATGATGATGTTAGTAGTGATAAAAATGCATGGGAAGCTTCATTTCATAATATCATGAATACAGCATCTCAATTATCAAATAATATCAATAGGGAACAATTGCATACTTCATTAGATCAATTAATAAAAACACGTTCATTACTTTTGAAATTACGTCAAGAACTTGCTAATAAATATGCTGATCATTTAGGTGGTAAAATAAATTGTGTTGTTCAATGATCAATACAATAATAATTGTACATTTTTAACTTCGTAATTTTGTTTAATTAATTTGTTTGAAAAAAAGTAAATACAACAATTTGTATTTTACCCTATTTTATCATTGAAACAAACAAACACTCAGTGACAAGATTATTTTTCAACGATTTCAACAGAAATTGTAAAAATAAGATAGAAATAACAATTGATGAAAACATGACAATAGATGGAGTGAGTGGTAAGTTTAATCAATTCATAATCACGAATAATCGAACATAGTAACAACAACAAAAAATTTAAAAACCAAAATACTGTTATTCTTTAAAATCAGGTAACATTAACAACAATATGGAAATATCAGAATACATAAAGAGATCGAGGTAAGTAGATCGAAAGTAATAAATTTAGAGCTACGTTATTGACATGTCTGGAAGAGAAAATATGTGATTAGCCAATATCATGTGACAGACATATGACAAAGACTAGGTCTTATATACATATGTGTATATATATCTTGTATATTATGGGTTGTTATAATACATGCATGTGAGGAACTAGTTGGTTTCTTGATAATCAGTCGGATCTTTGCACCTGTGTAATAGATTAAGGCAAGGTTGGGTGCTAGCTGTAAGACAGTAGCTCGGCGGATAACAGAATCGATAATATCGGCCATCCCTGCTTCAGATACAACAATTATATAATAAGATAAGTTAGGAAATGTAAAGAATTCGAGATATGGATGGAAACAAGAAGGAAATTTTTTTCGGTGAATTGGTAGGAGATGGATATAGAAAGGAGAGATGACATAATCTAGAGAAATTCTGGTCAAGTCCATGGTAGAATCAAAGACTGAACTACTCTTTTTGTACACATAGTTCTAGTTTCTCTATGTGTATGAAAACTGTTTCAGGAATATATAGAAGGCACAAACTTACTGGCTGTGATGGATTTCCTTTAACCATGTAGATAACTTTAAAAGAGGAACCCGAGTTGATTAGGTGGCCAGTAGTTACGAGATGTTCATTGTTAGCGAGTATAATACTAACACTGATGTATTTCCGTAACCACGTTGGACATTGTTCTTAGATTTTCGGGCAACATGGTTATCGAACGACCAATATATCTTACTCCATAGGACTAAGTGAATTAACTGACGTACCTGAAAGAGATTCAATTCTGTAATTTGTCCTTTGAGTTATTTACAAATAAGCCAAGACCTAAAAACAATTCTCATGGTAGCTAGAAAATTTGTATTTCAGTAGCGATTTCTATTCTCCTCATTAAAATATCAGCAAACATCGCCTTTTAATTTTCTGTTCACCTAGAGCATTGTTATGATGGACGACTAAAGAAGTGTGACGAACTCTCAAAATTGTGTTTTAAAGTACTATTTCATTTATTTTAGTTGTGTGCAATGTAAACATTTCATTTTTACCATTGTTACGTCCCTCTTACAATATCCTCCTGTTCAGTATATTATCTCTTATTATGAACTACAGCTAATTGGTTGTGTACAAGTTACCCCTATTCACTGCCACTGTCTCCTTTGTTTTGTACTAATATGAAATTCCTAATTGGTTCGATCTTGTGGTCTGATTTTATGTATATATAAAGGAATGTCTGTTATATAATACGATTCTGCTTGTATGGATCATCAATCTTGTGTTCTCTTATTTCGGCTTGGGACAGAGTGGGCATCAGGCAGATATACAGTGACCGACTAGATCACTGATTAGCGTTGATATTACAACCACAGTTTGTTTTACGCCATATTAAGTATCTTCTCGGAAGCTGAAATTTCAGGTTATCTAGGTAGTTCTGGCTTCATGTTTTTATCTGCGGATAATGATTGGAAGGTTTTTTGAATTAGACCTTTTTCATGAACTAGGATAGTCTTACTAGGCACAACATCATCATCATATATTTTTTTAATTTCATTACTATGTTCGGGGTGTATAACTCTGAAAATGTGATTGTCGAAAAGTGATCTCTTCACTAAATGAAATTCTTATTTTATCGTCTAGACAAATTGAAAAATTTAGTTTAAGCATAAAACATTTTGTTGAATTAAAAAAAGAATATTATTGATGAAAATTAAGTAGTTTAGTGATAGTTTGCATTGCGAAATGATTACCATGTCTATGTTTTATATTGTTTAAAGTTGGCTGATATAGAACCTAGAAACTAGTAATGGTAGATATTATTTATTTTATCTTGATCTTTCCTTCAATCATTTCCTATCTCTCTACAATAATACTTCTTTATTAGTTTCAGTCAGGGGGTTTGTAGAGATAGTTAACTGTCAATTTTGATATCACGAATTGATCTGAATCAGACAACCATTGGTCACCTGGAAGCACTGCACAGCTGTTTCGTCATAGTATAGGACTCCTCAGCGGTGCGTATCCACGATCCCATCGGGGATCAAACCCAGGACCCTCTGGCTCCGCGGGGAACGCTTTACCATTGGACCATTGAGTCGGCTTCTAACGCTTGATATTTCCAATTCAGCCAATTCGTGATACGTTCCGCGACATCCTATATATCATCGGTGAGTTACTGCCTCACACTCGACACGGTTGAACTCTACCGGTTACGTCTTTGCACTAGAACTCCAGGAACTACCTGAGATCTTTGGGCTATATAATATGTAAGCAGATTGAATGAGCTGGATAATACTATTTTTCATCAGATTTCACAGTTAATTTTATAGTTTACATGACGATATAGATCTAGTTAGATATTCATTGTGTCGAAATTGCACTAGTTATCTGTTTCATTTTAGTATTACCATTTTTTCCGAGTACTCATCTATGTTTACTTTAGATGTCAAACTCAATATATTCAGACCTTAAGTGGAGTGTGTTATTTTTGAACTAGTGAATTGGAATTTTAATAGTGTGTAACTTTTGTATCTATGTTCTCATTGACAACTCTTCAATTTATAGTGTAGTGGCCATTGAACACTATAGAGTCAATATTGCCTTACAACTAGACACAAATTCGTACAAATACTATATTAACAGTTAATATAAGTATATATAACAAGTACAATGTCTAGTAGAATGTGGTATACTTGGAATAACTGCGAAGTGCAGAATGAATGACGAATGACCCAGGTGACCACCACACGTATGTACCTTTTCTGGCATCCTGTGTAGTTTCGTTCTGGTCAGCAAAGCTAGGTAGAGGCAACGTGACGTTGAGTATGCGATTTCGATGCTATAAAAGGGATTCAATTATTAATCCAAGCACTCAGTGGAGAAAACTCAGTCAGAACGAAGAATAATACAGCAACAATGTATTTGCGCTTGCGAAAGCAGCAGTTAGCGCCACAGGCCAAGTGTGTAAAGTGTAAAGTACAATTATATTAATGATACATTTAAACAACGTTAGCAAAGTATGTATTAATAACATATTAGAATAAGAATTGATAACACATGTAACATTGATAGAGTTTTACAAAATATAATATCATTAAGCCAGTCAGCACAATAGTATGGTAGTTATGTAATATCACGGCCGACAAGTTAGGAATATAAACTATTCAAAGTATACTCACTAACTTACTAGTAACACGCCATACAGCCTGAATAATTTTAGTTTAATCTCCAAACAAATCATGGGTGCTTACATATAAGGAGATCTATCCCAGAAAAAAATACTTGTGTAGTGTCTCATGGCTTCAGATTTATGTTAATCTACTTCAGACACTGGAATTAGATGGATATTCTCAAATCAGTTGCGTTAATAACACAATTCGTTCTACCTAATGGTAAACATTTATTTTGTTACTTTCAAAGTGACGAAAATTTCGTCTCTTTTAAACCATCAACAAGCATAGTGTACATGTATAACTTATTGTATTCATTTGTATTAAGTGAATGATTAGGTCTTCTGAATTCTAAATAAGTATATCTTCTAAACTGAAATACAATGGGACATTTAAATCGATGTTTCGTGTGACTTACACTGATTTATTCTTCTTTCGGTTTTACAGTTACTACAGTTTTTTAAACACCAGACCATAGGTCCAGAACTTCCTCGATCCCATTTTCTTTCAGAGGTGCTGAATGTTGAAGTAAGTCTTCATGCTGACATTGTAATTAATAATCAATACACAAGTTACAGAACTGCGTTTTTATTGTTCTTAAAAAACAAATCATACTCGTGAAATGCCACTGTATCGAGACAATCCACTTAGGATAGACACATAGTAACAGACCCTGACTTACTGCAGACCATAAAAACCTAACGCGAAAATATGGGTACCTGCAAGCTATATCTACACACACATACATACATGCATACTCGTTTCATATGTGTGGCTCTGTTAAATCAGTAGTCTAGTGGTCAACGGTGTGGCGTTAGTGACGAAGTCTACTGAGTTCGAGTTCCTGTGTCAACCCCAACACTGGGATACAAGTAAATCCAGTTTACATATCCCAAATATGCCGCAACGTGCGTTCCGCTTACCAGCCACATGTCAACTTAATTGGAAATGTATCCACATAAAAAGGGAAAACTACGGACACAAAAGATTGGCTGGTAATGTATCACAGGTTGGTGGCCTTGTTGTTATGTAAAAACATCAGTCACTATGTCATTTAATCTTTGTTCGCTTAATGGTTGGGTGTCGAATTTTCCGCAATTATTTTAGTAAGGTTTTCAATTTACTCGTCAAATATGATATTTATGAATTTATAATACGTTGGACTGCGCTACTTGACATATTTCCAACTAGTATGTGTTCAGTTATGGGCTTGGAAATAAACGCAATAATGTTTTTGTATGAGTCGCCTGTGCCTTAAGTAAGGTTTTAAAAGATGTAAATGAATTTTTCTGTCAGTTGGTTTTTGCCCATTATAGAGATCAACTCGAATTTACAAATAAATATTGACACTTTGTCAGTCTAAAGGCAAATGTTATAGTACTTGAGGGAAGATTTTCGTTTTAAGAATGCCAATTAACTAGAATTAATAATAATAGACAAAAAGTAATGGAAGAAAATTGATTTCGGATGAGTATGTTCATTACCTGACAATTTCTATTGCCTCTTCAACATTGTCTAGGATATGCTTTTCACATTCTGCATGGAGAGTTTATACCCGTAGCAGCCGACGATTACCCTGGACATAAGATTGTACATGTTGTACTTTCTCTATTGTAAGTATGTTCAGCATATGATTGAACTCATCTTGAAAGTTACTAACTTCCCGATGCTTGTCTTGATTTCTTGCTCATTAGATCAACGTTACTTCAAAACACAACTTAAACTTCTAAAATATACACTTATCTTATTGTCTATGGGTGTATATTAGTCAATATGATATACGATGACTTATAGACAATTTGGAATTATATTATTACTAAACTGAGTACAATCGTAATCCAATATAAGTAATCAATAACAATTTATATTTCGAAAGTATAGTCAAATACTTAGTCTATATAAGACAAGCATAATTTATCTGTGATCATAACATGAACTTTGGTCGGCGATTGTAAGGCGATATACATCTCGTAACAAGGCATATGGCTCTGATTGATCGATATGACCAAATGTTGAGACGTGTGATACATCTCCAGCTCAAAAAATACATACCATTTGTTAAGGAAGCTTGTGTGTTAATAATATTAAATCTTGTCTCGCTGGATTGGAATTATTGTTGGCTAGCAAGAATTCTGGAATTGACTTGATAATACAGTTTGTGCTGTGATCTGAACTCGAGATCTCTCAGAAGAATACTTATTTAATCTGTGCTCATTTATTTGGATAATTTAAGGAAATATATGTTCTTGTTGATAGTGGTGAACTAGACAATTCTACAGTGGAAATGCATTGATTACGTGGTTTTAGATATTTAGGACGAATTAGTCTCAGTTAATTATCCCTTTGATTCCATAATTTGTTAAAATAAAGTTTACAGTGTTCTGTGGCTTCACAAAACACTCAGTTACAAAACATTAGCTCAGCTAGATCGCATGCTTGCCAGGTCGTATGACTCCTATTTTAGAAGAAATCTTCTGTGGAGTATATAGTTGTAGTAAGTTTAGACGTTTCCAATCCGTAGCAGACTGTGCCGTTGGTGTTTTCATTTGTGCCTGCGATAACGTCATTGTCAACAAATACCACTTTTACTAAGTCAATGCAGTTAGTATATGATATGCCATTATTGTTAATAATAGTAACTTTGTCATTATTATTCAAAACTTTATACAGATTTCCATAGGCTAGTTGTAAAGGTCTTTGTACTCATTGCATTCTGACAAACACATATTTAGCAGCTGTTCTAGGATATGCAGTATCCTCTGCCATTCCGTTTCGTAACATTGCTTTTAATCCCATTATATGTTATATGAGGCGTCGTAAACAGTCAGTTTGCTCAAGTAGAACAGTATTATCCAAAGTAGAGGAATTTCGCGATAACCCTTCTTAAGTTGTATGAACCAACTCTGATGTACAATACTCAATGTCTTGTTTCATTGTAGACTATATCCCTATCATAACCATAGGCAACTTCCTAGTTCAATCGTTGTTATTTATTGTGGTAATAAGAGTAGCTTTTAGTCAGCAGTGTATTTGTTTTGGCATTACATTGAATATTGGTTGACAAGGAGTCATATGTATTCCCTTTAAACTAATGGTCCCAGTAAGCCACTGAGAAGTGAGACATCGAACTGACTCCCCTGATAGTAGTGGTGACCGCTGGAAAGCCAAAAGGTAAAATACGATTTTCTATAAGTATCCTGGTCACAGTTTCATAAGAAATGTCTTTTAATGATATTGTTACTGGTCAACGAGTTAACTTATAGGTTCAGGTTAAAATCTAACTAGCTTCGTTGGAGAGAGGTAGTGGTCTGATAATTCCAATGTGAATATGCCTGAGTCAATAGTCAGGGTGATGTCAATGACTTATTACTGGACAGAACTTTAGCCTTTTGACGAGCTGTATTTGTTTGTGTCGGAATGCGTGTGGTAAGAATTCGGTTCGTAGTAGTCACTTATACCCCCCACCTCCACCCCGAGCATACTAATGAGTTTTATTGGTTGTACACTTATTATTTTACGATTTGGATGGTGTAACATGACTGAATATATAAATTGATATAATTTACTTCCCATGCTTTGTTTTGATTTCGTTCTTGTCAGGTTTACGTCTATTTTAAACATAATTCCCCTATTTTCATGGTTACTGATTTTCAATATACATACTCAACTTATCAAACGTGAATGTATACGAATTAATATAAAATACGACAATCTATCGACAGTTTAGAATTATATTTTATAACGGAACATAGTTAGATCATAGTAAAAACAAACAATAGATATACATATTCTAAACGGCTGTTCAAGCCCGTAGCCCAAAATAATTCATATATTTTTAATCTGTAATCATGACATTAACTTCGGTTGGTCGACTTCGGTAAAAGTTTGAAAATACGGGACGCTGTTTGATCGGATTTACTGTGGATCTGATAATGCGTTGGAGTTTATCATGGACAAATTCAAAGGTGTAATGTCTCAGAAGCTGCTGTTTATGTGTGTATATTGTAGCAGCCACTGATAAGCCTGGACATAATGCTTCATTCGTTGTACATCGCTATCTTGGTATGTACGTTACAGTCTAATGGGACAGCGGACTTTAATTCATCTGCCATCTCAGGCTTAGGTTTACTTTGCTTTGTCTCACTGGAATAAACTATTCCATATAAACTAATCCTTCACCTAATTACGCTTATAAATGGTGGAATACTCAGTCGTTTCTTAAAGATAATCGCTCAGTTATACAGGCACATTCTATTTTAGGAGTCAGATATATGCCAGGCACTATCTAAGCCTTAGAACAGACAGGATCTCCAACTACAATATCTTTCTGTTGATACGCCATTCATTACCATTCCATAATTACCCTGTGGTTCTGTGGAAACTAAGGACGTTGTGTATGAGGACATTAATTTGGTTAATTAATCATCGTACTGTTGCGATTGTAATCACCTTTGCGGGAGTTAAAGTTGTGTTGATCTCTCATAATGGAACCACATAATCAGACAAACGTTTGACTTTATTTACTTAGATCGTTGGCTTTTTTAAAACATGTTACTATGCATTATAATCCATGTGTTTATGTAACTACCTACTTAGTAAGAAAAAGTTTGACTTGATGTGTGTCCGCTTTTTGATGAACGATCTTGTAAGGATTATCGTATCAAATTAGCTATGCTACATTGTTATGACTAAGTAGATAATTAGACCACTGAATACTATATGCACAACACACAAGGTCATGCTTCTAGGTGATAGTGACTGCAGGGCCAACACAAGAGCTTCAGTCAGTCAATTCTAGAGATGATATCGGCAGATTATCGGATTCAGACTGACTACACAACATTCATTAGTACCAACATTCTATCTTTCTTGACAGCCTTATTTTAGACAACCATTCCTACGGGTTGTGGTCAGGTCTCACTGGTTTCTGATGGCCAAGACCACCACGCGGTGTAGGTCTTTCATATAACTGTGTGACAGAAATTACAAACATTCTTACCACTTTTCATCCTATTTCTGTTTTTCAGAGTGCTGTGACTCCTCGCTGTTGCTAAAGGTTTTCCTCGGTGTGTGTTAACGTTAAGCCATAGTCACTTGAAGTTTTACAAATTTCGTGTGTTCCAAGTAAACTGCGTAAACTGGAGTTGGGTGTTTAGCGCAAGTACTGGGTGTCTACCTTCTGTTTTTAGTTGGGAAACTGGTGGATAAGTATCGAGATGTAGAACCTTCTTTTAGCACTAAATTTTGAAAAGCTGACAGTCAATCTGGTTGTGATCGATCTAAGAACAGGGTTGTCATAAAAAGCCATTCTCCTCATGGGCTTGTCGAGACATCAACAGATTTATTGGTTGCTACATTGCCAATACCATTCATGATACCTGGAGGAAATATGTTGACTAAAAATGGTGCCAGTAGTTTAAATGATAAAGTACTTATGATGCAGATAACAACAGACGAGAGAATATTTTGAAGGTAGTTAGTAGGGGTATAGAAGAAAAAAATAGTAACCTTACTATAACTGTCAGGGCGGATGACTACGCTTCATTTAAATAACTTTTCCAATGTTTTGTGTTTGTGATTTGGGTGACGAAGGAGTGGTTTAAGCACAACGGCTGGGAATCAGAAGTTGCTTAGGTTAACTATGTTCGTTGCACACTCTCAATGGTCGGATGGTTAATAAAATCTCGCCACCACTTATTGTGTTCCCATGACCTTAATTAGAGACTGTAAACTGAACCACTTATTATTGAAAAAACTTTATATACTTCTGAAATAGTATCCATAATATCACTCCTCTTTTCTTGGATCTACTGAATATCCCACGTGAGTGATGTGATAGATTTAATCTGTCGAGTCTCATATGGTGTACATAAATGATGGTTCGTTGTCAGCTATTTTGCTAACGGCCTACTGTTATAAACAACCTAAACCTAAACATTATAACATGTAATGGAAGCATTCGATAACAAGATCTACAGTTTGAAGTCCATAGCCGGCGGTACTGTGGCGTGCTTGGGTTTCGTTTAACCATTTGAAGCAAAATGATAGAAAGATCACACTGCTCCAACAGGAGAGTTTGATGTATATGACATTAATGTAAGAGGCAGTTAGACGTTTTTAAAGTTAACTACAGTTGTAGTAGCCTAAATATTTCCTAACTGCTTACAGGCTTTTATCACAGATTCAGTGAAGTTTGATGATTTCTAAAACTCTCGTAGTAAGTGAGGATATGGTTGTTCTCTGAACACATTTTACCATGAAGCACAAGTATAAGTATGTCGCGCTAAGAAGTCTTCCAAAACACTCGGTTAGACTCTTTCTGGCACTAAGTGAAGAGTGGTGTCTCTGTATTTCTCACACTTACTAAAATCTTCTTTCTTTGGTATCTTGATGAGATACTCTTCTTTTCAGTTTGTTAGCACTTGTTGTTCTTCTTAAACCTCTCTAGAGGGAACGTGAAACATAAGTGCAGTCACTTCTCTATCTGATTTAATTGATCCAGGTGACATGTTGTCTGTCTAAACTGTCTTGCCACCCTTGATTTGTCGATTGGGGATGCTGATTTCTTCGATTGTTGGTACATTAATATTTATAAGGAGGTATGTAGTTGTTGCTTCGATGATTGATGGGTTCAGTGAAGCTGGTCTATTCATAAGTTCTCCGAAGTGCTCTAGTCACCTGTTTCGCCGTTCTGTTATCCTTGCTTTTTAGTGGTTTTTCCAGTTTACTCTATTTTTGAGGTAACTTCTTCATAGTCCACTTTCAGTTGTCCTGGTTGTTTTTTCTTCTAGTAGATTGTGAGAGGTCTGGAACTTATTGTCTCGAGTTGTCGTAAATTCGTTGAGTATCCAGAAGAAGAATTGAGTTAAACTTTCCTAATACTGTTGCTCCAGTTTCCCAGTGCTTCTGTTGCTTTATGTTTGCCTTGGCTACAACCAGGTAGTGGTGTGAAGTTATATCATCTCACTTTGTTCTCACGTCTTATATGGTGTTTCTGAACTTCTTTTTGATGCGAATGTGGTCGATTTGATCCTCGGTAGTGTGATCTGGTGAATCCTATGTAACTGTGTGCATTCGTATGTAAAAGAATATGATGTCACCTATAATCATATTGTTGAAGTAACTTAAGTTTGTAAACTTCTCATATCCTTTACGTCCCTTTCTCTCAGCCCATGTCGCCCATGATACCTTTATACGTAGTGTCGTCCATCAGAATGACCATGTCCTTTACTGAGCATTTCTTTACGATTGACTGCAACCTCTCACAAAGCCAGTTTTCATCATCTTTTTATATGTCGTTGGTGGGCACTTGGTACTGGATAACATTCACCACAAACTTCGATATATATATTAAATAGTTAGTTGTATTATCTAAAAAATTTGTAAACACCTTGTTTTAATTTTGTCCCTGACTTGTGTTTAGAATGTAGTAATGCTAACGTTGTCGCCAGAAGGGAAATGAAATATAAGGAAGCGGAAGTACGCTGCAAGTATGCTGCAGCCACGAAAAAACATTAATTGATACTATTTAGGGGCGTTTATTATTCGTTTGAATTCCGCCGTTTCATTCTGAGCAATCCCAGCTCATCCGTCGCAGTTTGACCCACCCATGTTCCACCCCGCTGTTCACCCTTTTACTTTTCACCAACTGGTCTACTATCACATTAGCCAGATGCTTATTACCACTTACCACTTCATTACTAATATCACTTTAAATTTATCACTATTATGATAGCTATTGTTATTATAGCTAATATATGATAATTATTCTACAGTTATAATAACCGTTGTCTACATATCTACTGCTCTCCATTACTCTTGCATCTCATCACATCGGTTATTCTACGTCCCTCCCCCCCCCAAATCTCTAACATTCATCTAGCTTTTATACCTGTAGCCCTTCTGGCTTCCTAACTGTTTGGAATTTCGACTATCTAGTGATAAAAAACGTGGGTTAAATAAAAAACCGAAATGTATACATAAAGAAGAACAATTAACTTTAAAAAGGCACATATAACCGAAAACTTAAAGAAGGCTTGTATTTTTCTCGTGTGCACTTCTCAAGGGACAATGCATTCCAGCAGCTAGATAATTACAGCTGGACACCACTAAAAACCTAGAGCTGGACCGGTGATATCAAGATGCAAGCGATAAAAGACCTTCAGATTTGCCCTAACTCTACACAACGATATTGGATATTGGATTAGGTCAGCTCAAAAATATTGGTTATTGGACCTACCTTTGTAGGTCGTTGTTGGTGGGAAGGACAAACATATTCGGGCCGTTTATACGTGGCTATATTTACTGTATTTCTACATGTAATTACAAAATTGTTTTTTTGTAAATGGCTCCTTCAAATGCTTTGTGCATGATACAGTCAGAAGTATCTCTTATGCTTACTGCTTTACGATATAGCCATAGGAATTCCTTTAGAATACAACAAGTATGTGTTAATACCTTACGTTTAGTCTTTAGGATGAGAGTAAAAGATCTTTGATATTAAATTTTAATCAATTAAGATCTATCCTAAATGTGGCCAAAAGTAAGTTTTTTGTATTTTCAACGCTAATGTACATGTCCAAATTTCGACGCTCGATTTACAACTATCTTTTAATTTTAATTTTACACGTATATACTTGATTATATTTTAGCTCTCTGGCGTTTCTTTCAACTTATGTTTATGGGGAAAATCATGACAATTTAATTCAAGCTTGAATATAAGCTGAATTGTTCTAAGTTTCGAATGATTTAATTTGCTTTATACTAAAAAATGGGTAGGTCAACGGTGAACCGTAGCCAAATAGATGTTCAGTAGTAGCAAGCATGAAAAACCAAAATCATGTGACAAATCAGGGCCGGTGTTGCGGTTTGTTTATCAACCGATATACGTTCCTTGTAAAAGCTTTTGCATTGAGGTTTATCAAGAATAACGGTACAGATTTATGTTACATTGATTGTCTAAAGAGTCTTAAAAAAGAATACGGGTAAAAATTCAAGATAGTTTGCCGTTTATTAGCTGAGTTTTTAAAATTTTTAATTCCAGAGTGTTGTTTTTATATTTTATGGGATTGACGTGTCAATTCAGTAATCGTATTGTTTATTTCCACAACCTGACTTAGGTGTTAATGAACTGGAACCGTTGGTTTATCTGAGGCCATTTCTTGAGGTTATCCGTTCGGAGGATACAACAGGTCCGGTCACAGGTCTTGCATTAACAGCAGTAGATAAGTTTCTGTCCTATGGACTTTTGGAATTGTCCTCAACGAAGTCAGATGAATCATCTCTAAATAGACCTGGGTTATTAAATTCTGTCGCCGTTGCAGTTGAAGCAATCGCCGATGCAAGTACCCAAGCTCGGTTTGTGGGGACTGATTCCCGCTCTGCAGAGGTAAACTATTTGGAGTATAACAGTACTTCACTTTTTTATGTTTGTGTTCCTTATTGTAAAGTTCATATTGAGTTTGGTAACCTTTGGGAAGTTTGTAAAGAGCAGAAT
This sequence comes from Schistosoma mekongi, assembly GCA_034768735.1. Lineage (NCBI taxonomy): Eukaryota > Metazoa > Platyhelminthes > Trematoda > Strigeidida > Schistosomatidae > Schistosoma > Schistosoma mekongi. The sequence continues at coordinate 5,358,055 of CM068311.1, read as the reverse complement.
ATATTAAGCAGTCTAATGAATTCATATGCTTTAAACCTTTGCATTTCGACTACCAAATCTCGGTATGATTTAACCTCACCTTAGTTCGGAGTAATATTCGCTTTACTATTGATGCAGTGTGAACGCAGTGTTAGTTAATAAAGTATAGATTTGTAACCTAGTTGAACCACCCGTCTACTTAAATGGAGTGAGATGCTAACCTGGCATCTAACAGAAGAGACTTGAAAGTGTTAGTCATTAAGTCACCGCTCTAGCTCACTAGAATATGAGTGACATGAATGCAAAGATGGTTGTTGGATACGTGATTGATGGTCAGGTTCTTATTCGTTTTTTTTAATGAGTAAAGCCTACGACATATTGGCATATATATTTGAATTCAATCCAGTGAGTTGTTCATGTTTACTGTTACTTTTATTTACTTTTTAGAGTTTCATGCAGTGATGACCTGGTGTTTAGAACACTCGGCTTCCAACTTATGAGCTGTTGATTCGATTACTTTACGACATTTTTCGATTTCTACAGCTGTGTATTATCACTAGCCCTTCCACAATAATTCGACAATCCAGTGTTACGTTAATAGATTAAATTATAGTGTTTTAATTCCTCTTATGTCATATAGTTTTGATTATCCTATTTGATTGATAGGTTGTGTTAATGAAAGTTCTGCATTTACTACGAACATTATTACTTGTTCCTGCTGGAAGTCTCGTTTCAGATCGAGCTGTTAGAGGAATCTTACAGACTTGCTTTCGTATATGCTTCGAACCGAAATTTAGTGAACTGCTTAGAAAAACGGCTGAATTGTGTTTGGCTTCTATGATCCAGTTGTTTTTCAGCCGTCTACCGACTCTTGTTGGATTCAGGACAGACCGAATTGTCCAGCAGACAGTAAGTGCATATTGTATGTGTCTCATAAATTATCAGCGGAAATTAACGAAAGTCAATAAAGTTGATAAAATGTGCAACATATACTTGTGGCATCTGAATTCAAAAGTCACTTGTTAGAAAGTGGAATTTAATTGCGATATGTATATTGCAGATTAGATGGTTAAAGATGGGGCTAGTGAGACCCTCAAGATTTTGGTTAGAATTCATCAACTATCCAATTTTTTTCCAAATTTGATTATCGCTTTACAAAAGTAGATCTGTTCTTTAAACGTATTACTACCGGTCTAATTCCGTAATACATCCGTTGCATTAAGAATCTAAGAGTCTATAATTATCATGGTATTTTATTTTTCATAATTGTTTATTTGTTTACTTAAAATTTTGTTTTCATTTACTATAGATGGAACAACTTGAAAATACAATGTTACCTTCACAACCTGATACACATTCCGGTGGATTTCAAACAGTTGGTATGTTCGCTTGTGTTTTGTTCAATTTTGATTCGTCAATTTGTTTTCATTCAAGAATAAATAAATAACAGATATACTGAAATCTGATAAAACCTGCAAATACTGATAGTATCAACGCATCTACTCAGGGTGCAGATATTTTAGCTTGGACTGATAAACATCTAGTCGTAAATATCACCATCATAAAGACGTAAACCTTTCAAATAATAATTGACGTATATATAATTGACTGTATATGTTGTTGTTGCTGTTTTCCGTAACTAGTGATCGTTTGGTCATGAAGTTTGCTGGTAAATTGATATTCGTCGGGTAGTATGGTATTCTTTAATATTTCGGAAGTTACGACATTTAAATAAGAACATATATCTGTGCTATTTTCCTTAAAAAATTTGAACAACGTGAGGTCATGACTTTTCTGTGATCATTACCTTTCGATATTCACTGAGTGTGATTTAGAATCATCAGGCAACTATTTCACAGATTGTGTATAATGTTTTAAGTAAAAACTAAATGTAAAATCAACTAACAATTTAGTTTTGTTGTATTTGGTTTTTGAGACATCTTTCTTATGCGGCAGATATCTGAAAAGCAATTGATTAGTGCTTTAAGTCGGAATGTTAGTATACATTTTCCCTAAGTTACACTAAGTGGGGCATATTGTTGTTGGAAACTAAAAAACGGTTATCAGTAACGGTACCTAATAGTGGCATCTACGTGTTGTGTCATACAAGCAGATCAAAATAATGATCTTTATTTTATAATTTCAATGTTACTAATTATTAGTATGACCTTTGCCTATGTCTGTCATTCACTCGTTTTTTCCTCTCCTCAGATCCCCCTCAGCCACATCCTTATACTGTTGAAAGTGTATATGAATTGTTGTCCAATCTTATCCATTCCATTTCTCCAGAGCACCATAAGGAGAGTATGATTTCTATTTCATTACAACTTATTACCATTGCGCTTGAAACGGGGGCTGATGCAATAGCCAGTAGTCCCCGATTGCTACATTTAGTTCGAGGTGATTTGACAAAATATTTGATGCTGGTAAGTCAGGATACGAAGCTTACTCTTCGTTTTTATTAAGGAGCAAGTTATTTCAAGTAGCTAAGGAATTTAGCGATTTTTTAAAGATTAGTATACTGGGCAGTGAAACTTGGGTGACTTAATTGGTCTGCTATTTCAGAGGCACAACTCTAATGGTTTACCCAACTACATTTACCTAGAGTACTCCGTTTTATGTGAACGTGAAAAAAATTAGAATGATGTTCAAATCATAGGTGACGCGATTCTTTTTAAATGCTACTCCAGAAACGCAATCTATTTCATACATTTTTAACTGCTGTTGGTTTACGTTTCTTTTGTAGTCTATATCCCATAGATCCATCTAGTCCTTCAGTACTTCTTATAAATCAGCAATAGCGTTTACTAATGAATGACTAGACGACGCAGTATTACATTTTCCAAAGGATAGGTTTGCTCAATATTACAAATACAGTTTATTGACAGATACGAAGTCTGAAAAGTCTTCTTAATGATTGCATGCAAAGATTGTTTTATTTAAACTAATAGCGTGTTGTGGAATAACCAATCAACGTGAACATGCTTTTTATACCTTATTAAATGCTATTTATTAGTAATAGTAATTATTGCATTAAATTTATGTATTCGCCTGTATTCGGGTGTTGTAGAGCTAGTTAAATATGATTTTTACTACAGCTGTTATATTCAGAGGACGTTTGGCAATTTGCTGCTACTCTACGTGTATGCTTCTTGTTATTCGAATCCATGAGAAGTCAGTTAAAATTGCAAATGGAGGTAAATAATTCAAAAGGTTTTATTTGATTCTTTCCATAAATTGTATTAATAACACATATCTATCTTGTCCTGTTGTTATATGTATGCTAACAATATCTTGAGAATCTAACTTTTATGTTAATTTACTCAGAAAGAAGTGCTTTGTCGATGTGTGTTTGTAACATACGTATTGAAGTTTGGAATTGTGCACATAAGAATCTAGATACTATTGTTACTGATTATTTCAATTTATTCTGGGGAAATCTCATTGCAAATGTTTTGTTAAAAGTTACGATATAATATAAGACTTACCCAAATAATAATAACATGGGAGTCGCTTGGACAACTTATCTATGAGAGCTAGAAGTTAGACATTTTACATGCACAGATACGACCCACTTATTATTGTTAGTCGGTACGAAATCTCTTATGAGGTTTCCTACTGTTAGCAATCAAGTACCCAGAATGAGACAGACTAAGTAATTCTAAGTAAATGATAACAATAGGTTTCAAGATATATGAAAATTTTTCAAAAGCCTATGTAAATTGAACCATCATTAATAGTTTAGTTAATTCTGTCATATTTATCCATGAAATTTAAATCATGATTTTAATTAGATTACTATGAATTGCTGTTAGGATCATTAAAAATAGCACGGTTGGAAATTGCTTGTGTTTGTGGAAGCGCATTTATTTGTTTCCTTTTTAAACTAATAAGCACATATTTTGTTAGTTTCAGTAACTTATACACCGTTGTTTTTGCGTCATCCATAATACAGTGGAGCGACGGCTTAGGATTTAAGGTGTCTGTATATCCAAAAAGCTGTTGAAACAACAGTAATATATACTAGTAAACTAAACCAAAAACTTAAGAAAACTGAGTGGATTTCACCTGCATCTACTAAACTGATAGACTCTCGGCAACACATCCCGTCTGGTTCTGAACACGATGAAAAGCGAAGGCAACTTAAACACAAACTGGTTAAAAGCTTACGCAATGATCGTGAGCAGTGGTGGGTAGCGAAAACTAAAGAGATGAAAAAGGCAGCAGCAATAAGTAACAGTAGACAACTGTTCAGACTTATCAAGGAAACGGGTATCAGGAATCCGGTTGTAAGTGAAATTTTCCCAGAAAAAAATGGGATTATTGTTCACTGTCAATTCAGAAGGTTGGGCCGATGGGCAGAACACTTTAGGGAACAGTTCAACTGGCTTTCGGCCTCATTCCGATTGCCCACCATTCCCAAGTAATGTGAACAGCAAATTAATATTGGTCCCCCAAGTCTTAGTGTGGCTGAGAAGGCTATAGAAAATCTAAAGCGATTGAGAGCAGCACGATCTGATGGGTTAACCCCTAAGATATTTAAGAATGGTGGCCCAGTTTTGGCAACGAGATTAACCGGGATCATGGCTAGAATCTAGGATCTGTAGGTAATCCCATCTGACTGGTCTCGAACACTAGTCATCCCAATCTATAAGAAAGGAGAGAAGTCTTCTTGTGACAATTATTGAGGAATCAGTTTAACGAATATACTGTCCAAAATATTGTCATGAATAATACTTCGACGCCTAACTGAAGCTCGGGAAGAGCAAGCTCGAGAGAGTGAAGGTGGTTTCAGACCTGGACTTGGTTGTATAGACCAAATATTCACACTTCGTTAGGTTCTAAAAATAGGCATACTTATAGAAGTCCGACAATGCCTGTATTTCTTTGACCTCATGGCGGCATTTGATTATATCGATCGTGAGGTTATGTGGCAAAGTCTGTCGTTAAACGTATACTATCTCTCAACTCGAACACCACATGTCGAGTCAGAGCTTATGGCGGATTGTCGTCAGAACTAATTACCTAAAGTAGTGTTCGTCAAGGTTGTCCGCTTTCCACATTTTTATTTAGTTTCATTATTGATATACTTGTAGAGTTAACATTGTCATCGTCTGAGTTCTCAGGGGTCGACCTCATTCCAGAAGATAAAAATACTGACTGAGAATATACAGTTCTATTGGGTGAAGAAGCTGATAAAATATCTTGACTACCTTAAACACGAATGTAAGGATGTTTGAGATACGATTCTGTCCATCCAAATGCAAAATGTTGCTTCCGGATTGGCTTGAGTTGGCACCGAAGTTAGTGATAGGGTGCGAAGCAATTTAATGTGTCATCCGCTTCACGTATCGTGGGAGCTTTATCAGTCCTGACGGTCTGGTGTCTACTGCTGAAATCTCGGCTCGTATACATAAGGCCCGACTAGTTTTTGGGAATTTGCGTCACTTGTGGCGTACGCGGGATATCCGACCACTAAACAGAGGACGCATTTACTGCGCAGCAGTTCGATCCGTTCTAATTTATGAATGTGAAACATGACCATTAAGGATAGAGGATATTCGTAGGTTCCTAGTGTTCGATCATAGATGTCTTCGAAGCATTGATCGTGTTTGCTGGGACCACCGAGTAAGCAATACGTGGGTTAGGAATAGAGTACTAGATAAATACGGTAAGTCTATTGATGAGGTAGTAAATGTTCATCAGCTGAGGTGGTTAGTACATGTGTTACGTATGCCTGACCACCGCCCACCTCGACGAGCAATGCTGTCTGATGTTGGAGTAGGATGGAAGAAAGTTAGGGGAGGCCAAACCAAAACACGGCACCAGTCCATGAAGTCATTGACAGTTGGGCTGAGCCATGTTAATAGGTGCAGACTACCTGGTTGAAGTCCGCGTGATGATCGTCACAAATGGTTAGAGACTTTGGGTGATATGGCTCAAAATCGTTCTCAATGGCACAGGTGCATCCACTCCTTGTCTTCCTCCAAATCCTAAGTTTCTGAACTTGTCATAATTTTTTTTTACTAAATCATATTTTCTTAAATCTTATCTCCAATCTCTATTCCTTTCCATTAATGCTAACTGTGTTACTACCCCCCCCCCCTACTTTGGGATTTGGTTCGATAGTTTATTCTCTATCTGCTAATTTGGGTATGGCAACTTGAATTGATGTATACTTGTACCATGTTCTACGTTTTAACTGACTGATTGACGTCCGTATACATTTTTGTGATATTCTGTCGAAACAAATACTAGATGGCTCTTTGAAAGGATCAATTTGTAGAAAACCAACATGGAAGGGGCAGTATACTAACTTTTGAAGTTATTTGAGCTGTTAAACTTCCTTTTTTTATTTGGGATTTTGCTGTAATTTTGTCTCTATCCTCCCGTAGGTTTATCTTCAACGATTAACTGCTATCAGTTCTTCAGATAATGAGTTAACCGGTTATGAACGACGCGAAATTGCACTAGATTCTGTCGTTCGATTATTTCTTGTTCCTGGATTAGCTACAGAATTGTATGTTAATTATGATTGTGATCCATACTGTTCCAACTTGTTCGAAGATATTACTAAAATGTTGGCTAAAAATGCATTTCCTGTTGAGTGTTTAATGGGTACACATTTGTTAGCATTGGATGCCTTATTAACTGTACTGAACACTATTGAAATACAATGTGGTACAACATCAACAACAATGATGGATCAAAGCTCTTTGCATAAATTTACAAATTCAGCCAATTATTTATCATCATCTGATGGCAATAATAGTGGTGATGATAAGTACAAATTAAGACCTAATCGCCACTTTGTTGATTCGATGAAACTGCCATCTCGAGAGGAATTAAATTCTGCTAAAGCTAAAAAGAAGGTGAGTTTTGTTGTTATCTGTGTTCAATATTCTAAAATTATCGTTTTGCCGTGTTTTCCTTAATTTAATACCTTAGTACTAATTTTATTACTTTACACATCAAGTGGTTCTTAGTTCGTTAGCATTGACTTATTATGCCGTTTTAATTAATTTGTTTATTCGCTAATATTCGATCCATACGATTTCAGTCTTATAAGTTATATATATGAATTTAATACTTTTGCATGGTGGTTATTTCTGGGCATTTTCTTAACGTACAGTTATCCATAACTGACTGATTAGCTAAATGTTTTCATGATATTTGTTTCTAACTAATATTTTATGTATGTGAATTATTTTACATTAACTATCTTAACCATTTTAGTTACTAATACTCGGTTCAGATCAGTTTAACGTAAAACCGAAACGTGGTATTGCATTTTTACAAGAAAATAATATTTTACAAACACCATTAAATTATGATGAGTTAGCATTATTTCTTCGTGAAAATCCACGTTTAGAAAAGCGTATGATTGGTGAATATATTAGTGATCGGGAAAATATTGATGTGTTAACAGCGTTTGTAAGGTGAGTAAAATAGTTTGCACTTTTCTATATTACACTTATTTATATATATATACTACATTTTCTTTTATTCTTTAGAGGCAAATAGAGAGGTTGAAATTAACTTTCCTTATCATTAATTGAAAGGGATGTGATGTAAGTTAAATTCATTCACATTTGCCTCAAATGAACTCTGATTCAAGATATTAAATCTCAGATCGATAAGTATCCTTCGTTGATCAGATTTTATTGTAAGCTTTTAGTAGCTTGATAATAGCGAACTGCAATACATTAAGGAATTCATTACTATCCAGACTAGGAGGTTATCCATTTGTTCAAAAGACCTTGAGATAAAAACTAAGTTTATTTATTCTCATAATTTCTTTCAGAAAACCACCCTACGTCACTCGTGCACACTAGCCCGCTGTTTATTAACCTATGAATGAAATGTAAGAAATGAAAGTAGAAAACACTAGTACTTTTTAAGTCCTTGATCATAGGTGTCTGGTAAGACTACATAACAATAGTGAGATTAGACACAGTACTATGCAGTGATAAATCCTATGTTGAGGTTGTGAATCCCCATCCACTGAAGAGGGATATTTGTTACATGTAGTCAACCACCGCTTACATCGACACACTGTTATCTGGTATAGTAGTAGTGTGGAAAAGACCAAGAGTCGAGGGCTGAACAAATATCACTGTATCAGTCCATGAAGACATGAACTGTTGGTCATAGCCGTGTTGGTATATGTGAATAAAGACTAAATACACCTGCAACACTGTGACAGATTCTCATCCTTGTCAGCCAACATCAACCACTGATTGTGATTAAGTTCCATTAAGCTTTCATATATGCCTTCTTGTTAGTCTATATTGTGACGAACATATGTACCAGGGTCTAAATTGTTTATAGGTGACTGACTGTGACACAGATTTCACTACTGTATGATGTCAAACGCATAGAAATTCTCGAATTTTCTCGAAATATCATTATCCCAAGTATAGTCACGTTTGTTTTCTGGTGTTAAAAAAGTAGAATTTTGAATCTCCCTTTCAACTGGCGATAGAAATTACATTTTTCATTTGCAGATTAAGTTTAGTGTAATCAGGACTTTCATGTTACTGACCACAAATTTCGATGTTGGTGCTCATTTCATTCAATAAGTTGTCAAATATATGCTTTGCTCATTCGACATTTTATCTAGAATTTAACCACTGACGTAGTTGAGGCACACAAGTGTCGCCTATGGACACGTTCTACAGAGTTGAAATGGAGTTCCAACAGTTTCAAAATCCATAATGATAATCAGTTTATAAAACAGTTTATTAGTTACTTCATCATTAATCATTAAAAAAATTCTAGTTAACGCATATGTCACATGACTTGAAGTCAAATGTTTAATGAGGTCTTCGGAAAAGACATAATTTACAAACTAGTTCATCCACTTAATTTAAAGTGAAAGGCAAACTTTCCCTAATTTTTACTTGGTTGATTGAAATATTTCAGTCAAATGGCTAAGTCACCTGGGTTCTTTGTATTAACAATATCAGCTTATCATTTTATTGATATTCAGACTAATTCTCTTTCCAAAGTCATAAGAGCACATTTCTTTTAGACAGTTACTGAGTTTGAATTTCCTTCCCATGGCTATGCCTTCTCAAACACCTGTTATTTTATTATAAATCATACAATTTACAGTAATTATTATTTTCACAAGGCAGTCTACTATTTCACATACATTTCGTTCATATTTAATAGACAGTTTGATTTTGTCGGAGTGCCAATTGATGAAGCTCTACGCGTCTACCTGGAAGCATTTCGTTTACCTGGAGAAGCACCGCTTATTCAACGAATAATGGAACATTTTGCAGAGCATTGGTATAAATCAAACAATTCTCCGTTTGTTGATGTTGACTCTGCTTTTACATTAGCGTATGCTATTCTCATACTAAATACGGATCAGCATAATCCAAATTCTAAACGTCAGAATGCACCAATGCGTTTTGAGGATTTTAAAAAGAATTTAAATGGTTAGTTTGCAGATTATTATTGTCTGGTAAAAAAATCCGCTTTCATATTATATAGTCACCGAAATAAAAGTCATCGACTAAAAGCAATAACTAGTCTACCTTATACGATTTCCTCTCTTATTGTTTGCTTAACAAAACCCCGAATAACTCACATAATTTTCCACCACCAGCTAGTGTATGTATGTTATGATTTAATGAATAAAACTTATCATATTGTAAATGTGGCTTTATGATTAATACGTCCCCTTTTTAAACCTCTTGGTTTAAAGCCGGAGTTTTTCTCTATCTAATCCGATTCATACATTTGAAATTTGTCGGTAGTGTTGGGATAAAGATTGAGGCTCATTGTACGGTGCACAAACTGGTCTTTACTTTGAAGTTTGTCTTCTAACGATTTTCTGTCAATCCCAGTTTTTGTTAACTTATCGTTATTCTTTTTTTGGAGTTGTCGTTACTACATTTCAAAGTATATTGCTATTTCACAGTCCTCTCTTTAGTAAATATGATATGCAGTGTAAGGAAAGATGTAACTTATTAGTTTAAATATGCATCATCTTGCTTGGTTAGAGGATGACTAATTGTATTGCTAGTGCAATTGTTGCCTTAACTCGGAAGTTACATTTACTTATCATGATGACCTAGAGAAGTTATATTAAGTGAGACACCTGATCCTTGATGTCCCACCACGTCCAGTGGTATTATTAAGTCAAGAACATCTTAGTTTTGAATACTTCATCTATTTTCGAAACGCAAGTTATTCTAATTCATGCGGTAGTAGGACACAAGTACGGTCATTGGATAACGAAAAGATGAAACACAGAACCGTAGTGGATATAGTATGTGATTAAATTAAGAGTAACAAACACAGTCAAAATTGTCATATAGACAGACTGCTTCGAGAATGGTGGGATGTTGAAACACAATACAACCTACAGCTTATTTAGTTCTGGACATGACTAATCATTCCTACAGATTGTTGAAAGAACTGGTAATAATCAGTCATAAATAATAGCACATCATTTTACCTCATAACTAGAACCATCAACTCAAGTATACGGAACGTTATTCCTATTCTACTGAAATCTTATTCCAAACTACATTTTGAATTTCCAGTGCACGAACTCTGCCATGCTTCTAGAGGTAACACTAGCGTTTTAGGAACGTATCCGTTAGGAAATCTACCTACTCACTTAGAATCCTCAGATGGCATAAGAAGTCTTATCAACTATGGTAAGTTGTTGGTTAATTCACTCTTAGCTTGAATTTTTCCAACTTGTACATCACCCAGTAAAATGAAACTCCTATCTGCATACTAAATGAGTGTACTGGTTGTCAGGCCATTTTGTAACTCACTATGGCTTTAAAACCTCGACTATAATAAGTATATGATATGCGTATTTTGTCATGCATATCTTCGAAGTACAGATTGCTAACAGATCAACCAATAAGTAAGTGATACTAACCAAAAGTAGTAAGTTGATTGATTTGACTATCAATGTTCACGGAGTTTAAGTTATGTTACCTGTTTTTAAACATCGCCTGTCTAGACACCCAATACTTATTAACATAGCAGTATATTGTTCTAAAGCTCGAGACGATCATATCAAAGCATAAAGTCAAATATTTGAAGAGTTTAGGTGGAATGTCTTAACGTCGATCACAGAACACTCATTGTATGTTGTCTCTTTTTGTTTGATTACACGCTTTTGTTATCAGGCATGAATGGGAATGGAGACTTCGATGCTAAACTTTTGGAATCTATTTACAATAATATTCACAACCATGAAATTGTAATGCCTATTGAACAAACTGGTCTAGTTCGTGAGAATTATTTGTGGAAAGTAAGAAAAGATTGTTTTTTTAGTTACTTATTAAATATGTCCGAGATAACAAATAAGCGCATTATATTTTACATTAAGTTACACATTTATATTAATAATAGGACTACTACCACTAGCTGAAAACTGGCAAGTTATTTGTGTGGCTAATATGATAAACCTAGGGAAATTTAAAGCACTTGAATTGTTGCACACATCCATAAGTTTTGATAGAACTACTAGACACATCCAGTATAATATGATCGTATTTAACTGGAAAAAAGTCCTTATCTATTTAACGAAATCAAATTATGCATATCTAATACCTTGAACATTTTGAATACGTTGAGCTATTTTGATAAACATTGAAGGCAATTCAGGTCCTTTTTGAATATGCCTCCAGTTTAGATTCATAAATGTAGTATTTGACAGTGTAATTTTTCTCTATTACATGGTGATACCTATGAATAAACTCATACCAATATGAAAATGCTAAAAGATCAGACTATTCTCTTGGAATAAATAATTATGTATTTATAAGTGACTTGTTACGTAAAAAAAATGTAAAAACTGATGATGAGATATGGTAGCGAATATTCCACGCAAGTTATGTGATTGTTAATCAGTCCCCATTGTTTCTATGCATAACTAACACTATAATCAAAATGAAGGGAAACATTGGTGTGTATCACTAAATAGCTTCAAAGTTAAGCAATACTATGTTGGCTAATGATGCATCAATAGTCTGATATTCTATCCACAAATATTTTATGACATTGTTACAGTATCACAGTCATGAGAAGAAAGAAAATACTCTTGCTTTCTATAGTTCTTACAATTTTTAATTGTTTTTTCTCTTTCCATGCTTGCATTTCTTCGTATACTGCTCTATGATAGTGCCTTCTTCGTCGTTCATCCACTAAACAAGCCGTGTTCATTCACACACAAATTGGTGCTTTAGATGCTGATTTATTTGAATTAATCTGGGGACCCACAGTATCTGCTTTATCGTTTATCTTTGATAAAACTAATGACTCTGAGGTACAATCTAAAGCCGTTGATGGATTTAATCGATGTGCAGCGATAGCTGCTTATTATGGAATGAGTGATGTTCTAGATAATTTAGTTATTTCACTGTGTAAATTTACAACATTGTTAACTGCTAATGAGGTTGGTTCATATTCTTATCACTTTTATTATTTCTATTATTGTTGGTCTTTACACATCTTTTGACTAATGTCAAAAGTCATTAAATCAATATTTGTATGTATGATTTTAACTAGATCTTTACAATACTGTCTAGTTGATCACTGATTGAATGCCCATTTTTTAACCTAACTCAATGAGGTAATAAATTTTGACTTGAAAATAAAAATCTAACCAAAACACATTATTGTGTTCAGTTGTTGGTAAACGACTGCTACTGTCACAATCATCACAATACAACTTTTGGTATCCCGATATTTATTGTTACTTTAACATGGTGGTCGAACTCGCCTATCATGATGACTCTGTTGGGCTATACTAACCAGGACATTCGTTCCTAAAGGTTCTACTTTGTCAGGCAAGTCAGTTGAATAGCAGTGAAACTATAAGCAGCAAACTTAAGGTTCAAGGGTGAAGTCGTACTGAGGGCTGTATACAGGTTGGACGGTAGTAAGGCAACCAATACGAGAACAATGCTGTCTTCCCACAAATGAAGAGTGGGGGTTAGAAAAGTCAACCCTAAAATCCACACCTCATCTTATTCTAGATTTTCGTCTCCGGCGATGAAGCCCTAATAAGTACGAATCTAACGCAACTAAAACTTTCTAGCAGAAGTCACGCTCTCAGGTCTTCAATACTAAGCCTAGTCTAAGTTCCTTTCAGTCACATCATATATATATATATATATATATATATATATATATATATATATATATATATATATATATTAGTAAATTCGAACGTTATGTTTTTATTTGGGTTGTTGTAAGGATTAGATAAAGTGATTTTAGAATTGGATTGCGTAATGCCTATAAGTTTGAAATACCTAAAGTATAATAATTTAGATTGTATTTATGTAGAATGCAAATATTAAGAACTAATCTGTGCGCATATCTTTCTATTTCCTTAATTTAATTATGAGAGGGAAGTCAACATTTATGTATGCTATTTAATAAAACGTATTTGATATTCTCCTTTGATGTTTTAGAATCCTACAAGTCTGCCAATCATGTTGGGACGCAATACGAAAGCCTGTTTAGCACTTCATTTAGTTTTTATTATCGCATCGAGACATGCAGATATTTTACGCTATGGTTGGCATTCATTACTAGACTGCTTATTACAGTTGTTTCTTGCGAATCTTTTACCTAATGAACTATTAGAATCGCAAGACTTCCTAACGTCCTCTCGTAAAGTGTATATTACCACAAAAGGCTGCATACCAGTAAAAAGGAAGTCGAAATATTCACGCCATTCTCATAGACGTCGGCAGAGTACTTCACATTTACACAACACTACTACTAATCGGTAAGTAATTTAGTAAATAACATGCTTCTAAACAGCAACTTGTAATTTTTATATTTCGTCTGTTATGTTACTAGGCGTTTGCTGTATATATTCCTTGTAGTCTTAAGCTTACGTGTCATAATACTTGGTTTTTCTTACTATTAGCAAATTCTTGAATTATACATTTCCATAGTTATTGACGATTTTTCTATCAATCTGTTATTACTAGTGAATTAGGTGTTTTCAGTTCATTCTATCAGTATTTAACAACTGGATCTTCATGGATTGGTTCAGCTGATGAAGAGGATGAAGACGAATTAAAAGATGACGATACTGAAGATGAAAATGTTGAAAGTTTTAAAAGAGATATTGGAACATCTTCATCATTTGATCGTAAGTCACTGATGAGTCATCCGGACGAAAGAAACTTACTCAATAATCTCATGGTCACTCAGAGTCAATTACTGTTTAATGTTAACCGTGGCCAATTAGATGAACAAACATCGTCTAGATTCGCTTCCGAAGTTGTCATTCAATGTCATATTGAACAGTTGATTGAAGATAGCAAATTTTTGGTTGACGCCTCATTAACTGAACTAATTAAAGTATGTTGAATGTATTTCACAATTTTCTAATAATCTGGATGTTTTGCGTTTGATATAAACTTTGATTTTTCATTTAGTAGGATATCTCGAACGGTAATCGCAGGTTAAGTAATTCGAATACCTTTGATTTAATCAACAGTGGTTGATTGACCGTAGCTTACGTATGTTTTAGTCAGTAGTCTTAGTAGTTGACGGCTTATGGTTAATTAGTAGCTGCTACCTTGATGTGATGGTCAGGCTTGCCTATCGTGATGACCCAACCGAGATAAATTGGCTGAAACGCATGTTTCTCTACGTCCTACCATGCCAAGCAGGTCTGTTGAAGAGAGATAAAACTAAACGCAGCATCCTAAGGACGAAGTCGTACTGCTAACTGCGGTGGGGTGTGATAGCAATAAGGTGTTTCCCTCGGATAACCAGCATTTGTAGCAATGCTGTCTTCCCACAAAGAAAGGGTGAAGTCAGAAAAGGTCGACCCTAAAGATGTCACACCCCACCTTACTGCACAGATTTCTGTCTCCGGTGGTATGGCTTTTTAAAGAGCAAAGCTTCAAAAACTATCTATAACAAGGTTGTGCGTGATCGGCCTCAAACTGTTGTCTCTTGGGCTTTGCGATTACACTCCCAGGTCACCAAGATCAACACTAACTCAATTTCGTTTACAGGTGCCTCAAGAAGTAATGTCCTTCCATGGTGTGGGCAGCCAGGAAGTGAGAACCGCCCTCATACCTCTAGCAGTAGACGAGATCATCTTGTTCGAGGTCAAATCCTTCCTCAACTCTTAATAGCTCTCTTATCCCTACGACTAACTGTTGTATCTGAAGCAGGGTTGGCCGATATTGTCGATTCTGTTATCCGCTGCGCTATTGTCTTACAGCTAGCACCCAGCCTTGCTTTAATCTATTGCTCAGGCTCAAAGATCTGACTGATTATCAAGAAGCCAACTAGTTACTCACATGCATGTATTATAACAACCATTAGCATACTATATATATATATATATATATATATATATATATATATATTTATAACCTAGTCTTTGTCGTATGTCTGTCATATGATACTGGCCAATCACATGTTTTTTCCCAGACATGTCACTAACCCCCCTAGTATAACTTTATCAAGTCTGTAACACGACGTTGAACAATGGTGGGTAAGTAACGTAAAGGAGATCGAAGAGGCAGCGGTGTTAGGTAACACTAGACAACTTTTCAAATTAATAGAAGAAATCAGAGTTAAGAAATCAAGCGTTAGTGAGACAATCTTCAAAAGGGATGGAACGCTGATCCGCTCTCAGTTTAGACGTTTAGAACGATGGGCTGAACACTGTAAGAAGCAGTTCAGTTGGCCTTCAGCTGCTCTAGAACTTCCCACTATTTCAAGTCAGCTTGAGCTGAAAGTCGACTTAGGTCTCCCAACTCTTGTCGAAGTCGAAAAAGCTATAGCCAATCTAAGGCGAGGCAAAGCAGCGGGTCCAGATGGATTATCCCCAGAGGTCTTTAAGGATGGTGGTTCCACTTTGACGAATAGTCTGACTGATATTTTGACAAAAGTTCAGGAACGATATAATTCTGTCTGACTGGTGTCGATCGTTAATCGTCCCAGTTATTGGGATGCAGGTGCATCCAGCCGATGAGTCCCAAATAGGACGAAACGCGCGTCCTGAATTTCACTTGCCAGTCACAATCCAACTTAAATTATAGAGGAATTAGTTTGATTAATCTAGTGTATAAAATGTTAGCTTCTATAATTATCAGATGTTTGCCTACAACTCGTTATCTATCAATACGAGAAAATCAGGCTGTTTTCAGACCTGGTCGCGATTCTGTGAACCAAATATTCACCATTTGTTAGGTTTTAAAGCATAGACATACTTTTCGGCGGCCGACAATGGTGGTTTTCCTTGACCTGATAGCGGCACCTTACTCTATAGACCGAAAAGTTATATTGCAGTGTCTATGATTGAAAGACGTATCGCATAAGTACATAAATCTTGTGAATGCCCTTTACTCAAACATTATTAATTGTGTCAGAGCTTATGGCGGTTTAAGTCGTGTCGGTAGCTGCAGACTACCTGGATGGGGTCCTCGCGGTTACCGTAACCAGTGGCTAGAAACACTGAGTGACATGGCCCGGAATCGGTCACAATGGCGCAGATGTATTCACTCATTGTCCTCTCTTAAATCATGAGCTTTAAATTATTTCATAACTTTCTTTCTACGTTTCCTGAACCATATTCTATATGTTCACACTCCTTGTTACTATTATTATTTTATTTTATTGAATTGATTTCTACTAGTGGTGGTGGTGTTAATCTTGCGGTGCCATGGTGGTATGGCAACTTGAACCGATGCACACATGTGCCAGGTTCTATGTTGATTGTACATACATTATGGCGAACTGTCATCTGGACCTGTAACCTCATATAGCTGTCCGTCAAGCCTGCCCATTATCTCCACTTTTGGAAATTACATTCTCATAGTCTGACTTTTCGGGAGTTGATCTCTTACCAGGAGGTTCACTTATTGACTTAGGATATACTGATGACATAGTCCTGTTTGGAGAAGATGCTTTTAAGACGCAGAATCTTTTAACGACAATAAGCTCCAATGCATGTTCGGAATACGTTTCTCCCCCTCTAAACGCAATCATTACTCCAGGATTTGTCTCCATCAACGCCTGGGCTAAAGATAGAGAGTGAAATAGTTGAGCTTGTCGATCTTTTCACTTATCTTGGAAATCTGATTAGCCCTAGTAGATTGTTCTCTGGCGAGATCTCAGTACGAATCCAGAAAGCTCGTTTGGTTTTTGTCAATTTACGTCATCTATGGTGTAGGCGAGATATTAGTCTTTCAACGAAGGGAAGAGTGTACTGCGCAACAGTTCGCTCCGTCTTAATGTATGGATGCGAGACGTGTCCATTATGGGTAGATAACACTCGGTTATTAGTTTCTGACAATCAATGTCTTCGAAACATCGTTTGCGTTATCTGTAATTACCGAGTATGTAATAACGAGGTTAGACGACAAGTATTAGGGAACGGTGGTAAATCAGTCGACGAGGTTGTGAATCTTCATCGACTGAAGTGGTTGGTACATGTGTTACGTATACCTAACCACCGTCTGCCTCGATGCGGAATGTTGGCCGATATAGAAGCACGATGGAAGAGAGCTATAGGCAGCCAAACTAAAATATGGCACCAGTCCATGAAGTTACTGAATACTGTTTTGAGTCGTATTGGTAAGTGCAGACTACCTGGTTGGGGTCGTCGCAAATACCGTAACCAGTGGCTAGAAACGCTGGGTGACATGGTTTTGAATCGGTCACAATGGCGCAAATGTATCCACTGATTGTCCTCTCTTAAATCGTGAGCTTTAAGTTATTTCGTAACTTTCTTTTCTCGCTTCATCTCTTTCTCTTTGAACCATATTCAATATGTTCACTCTTCTTTGATTTTATTATTATTATCACTTAGGTAACTTTTACTTCTATTAATGTGATGTTAATCTTGGCGTACTTTAGAGGTATTACAACTTTGACCGAAGCACACATGTGCCCGATTCTATGTTGATCATGCATACATAGATTATCACCTCACGCCTCAGAAGGCGTGATAAACGATTCATCCATTTTACCCAATTCATACTACACTGTTTATTACTAGTATCCATTTTCATCTGATATTTTGATCAAACTATTGTAGAGTGGCTAGATTTTTTGATTTTCGTTAGGCATAAAAGCTGCCAATCTGCGGAAACGGTGAAAACTTGTATACGTGATATCATTTCCATTTTTTCTGTAATCAAATAATTTCCAATATCTCGTTTTCATAACGGTCTATGAAAAGTATTGTGCGCATCTTTCAATTACGTGAATTATCAGTAAATTACACTCCCCTTATCGACATTATTTTTCTATAGCATGATTTGTAGATTGTCTACCTTGGGCGTGATAATTAGTTTTTCTTGTTTTGAAATAAAGGAGGCTGTTTTTTTACTGTGTAGATTCTTTGATTATGGGCAGCAACAATATATCTATCCATTCACTAATTTTTCACTTATTGTCTAGTTATTTACACGTTTATATTTTTATCAATTTCATATTACTGATCTTTTATAAATGCTTTATATACGTTTATGAAATGTACATTGAATATCAATGAAGTGAAATGACCTCTTAGTATTATTACTTAAATATAAATTTTAACTTTACTTTCAGCGAACATGGAATTTTCGTTTACCTTTCATATGTTTTATAATATTAATAGGCCCTTATATGCGCTACACGAGGAGATTCTTATACTACACTTCCACATAACTTTGATGTCAATTCTGTTTTCCTCATGGAGGGTTCTCAGCATGGTGTTTCCTGTTTTGCAGACCAGTCGTTGCGAAATGTTGATTCAGGGATATCATCCTCATCATTGCCACCAGGTGGCTCAAATTCCTTATCGTGCGCCACATTACCCGAAACTGAAGTATTAAATACTAATGTTTCTCCACATGATCAAACTCAACATGACTCAACACTTCATGAGTGTCCACCCTCGCTTAATGCACCACCACTAATACAATGGACTGGTGGTGCTTCTAATTCATCATATTGTTCACCATGGAATACCACTGGTATTACTTCATCTGATAACTGTCGTGTATTCTGTTTAGAATTGCTTATTCGTGTATTAATGCATAATCGTGATCGTTTGGCGTCTTTCTGGTCGTTAGTTAGATATTACCTGGCTGATTTACTGTTATCTGCACAGTCTTCGAATCTTCTTGTTGAAAGAATTGTTGTTGGTTTTCTACGTCTAGCTATTTGCTTATTACGCCGCCACGAAGTAACCAGCCAAGTTAGTTTATTGTTTATTGTCCGTATCTCTCTTATGCTCACAGTTATATATTTTTGAATAGAGCCAACTGGAATATTTATATCCGTTTTGCACATAACTAGCACTTTTACTTGTTTACATTTGTGTTTTACCGTTGTCGAGCTGTTTTAACTTTCATTATTTTACTTACTGTTCACGTCTGCATAGTGTTTAGCATAAAAGTATGCAATGAGCTATTACAAAACAATATAAATCTGAAATCACTCTCACCCAAACAGTGAGTTATGAATGTCCTCTTGTATCGAGTCTAATATGTACACTAGCATGTCAACATATTTCATCTTATCTTGTTGGTTTGTAGTGTGGCAACTTAAGACGATTCATAGTTGTGCCTATTCCTACCTATAGTATTCGTGACTGATTCATATTAGTTTAAAGATCCCCATGGTGGGATTAGAAATAAGAAGTATTCAGGTGAACAATCATTGCTTTCAGTAATTTCATCATCGATTTCTTACAGTTATCAATCCGTAAAAAATACTATTATAATGGCCAAATTAAGGCGTTGAATAAAGTAACTTAATTAGACAATGATACACTGTTAAGAATAAGTAAACTTTCGCATTGAATACTACCTTAAATATATTCAAAATATATAGGTTGTAAATTATTATTACAACTAACCCAATAAATAATTTCGCTTATTACCATATTATTGTATCTGTACATAATTTGATTTAACTTGTTTATTGGATTATTGGATGGAACTCAAATACCTTATGGTGATTATTACTGTTTCCTACACCTGTTTTTAAATGACCTATCGAATTTAAAACCTACATGTTTTGAGTATTCAATATAAAAGTTTACTTATTTTCAACAGTGTATCATTGTCTTATTAACTTACTTTTTTCAACGCTCTGTTTTGATCATTGTAATACAATTTTTACGGATGTCTAACTCTAAGTGACCGATGACGAAGTTATCGAAGACAGTGATTGCTCACTTGAATACTTCTTGTTTCTGATTCATAATGATAGTTAGCAAGCTTGATGTATTCGCCTTACATTAAACGTTTTAAATGTGTGATAGTAATTGATGCTAATATTCTTGTTCATCTTGTATGTATGTAGGTGTGTATGTGCAACATACAACATGGCACATGCTCATCGGTTCAAGTTGGCACACCTTAGCACTGTAGCAAGATGAACACCAAATTAGTAGAAATATTAGTTACTCCATGAATAATGAGTGGTCATGTAGAATATAAGGTACAGGGAGAAAGAATTGGTTCATCAAAAGAATTGTATAGAATAATTTTAACCCGACAATTTGAGAGAAGACAGAGTGGATGGACTTTCACCACTGTGACCGATTCTAAGGCTTTTCCTCCCAGAGTCTGAAGCCATTGGTTATGGCGTTCTCGCGAACCCTATCCGTGTAGTCCACCTACCAACAAGGCTCAAACCAGCAGCCAGTAACTTCATGGACTGGTCTTGAAGTATCAATTAGCAGGAGACCAAAGCAACCTGAACATGCTTGTATTATTGCTCAAAGCCTTTTGTCAGCGTATTCACCAAACAGGTCCATGTCATCTGTATATATTAAATTAATTAGTGGACCTACTGGTATTAGATCAGTTTCTGAAGGTTCAGTCGATAAGAGCGTTGTTTTCTGTAGCAAATCTACGATGATGTAAAACCATATGTATTTACACTCTCATTATATGAATTCTTCTATAGTTCACCTAGTTTGACAAATTATTCACTTGTCTTATGTATCTACAGTAATAAATTTCATGACACATCACTTTGGTGGACTTAATAAGTCACAAATTTTATTAATACGTTCAGTTTATTTCAATCCACCAAATCAAATAATGAAATTATTCATAAATTCGTTGCTTAAAATTATTAAAATTGAATTACTGTTGGGTTTCTGCTAACGAACGTATAACCAGCAACACAGCAACCTGGAAGCTAAGCTATTTGCAGCGCCCCAGCCCAGCTAACTAGAGAGAGAAGTCCAAAGGTCAGCAAGAAAACGTTTAATTCCACAGGCAGCCGGCAACGAACGAACATTCACACATCTCATGCGTATATATACAAAAAAAGAGAGCGTCCTTGAAATGTTACAAATAGCGTACTAAAATAAACAACGAACCAATAAGATTTAGCGTCTCACTAAGTGGGTAACACGAACTGAAGGTGAAAAGGGGAATTTCTGGCGCGAAAATAAGAAATTTAAATTTACACAAATAAATCACAAAAATAACAGGTTACTAAGAGAATTCTGGGGATCTAACATCCCCAACACCTCCCCCGTTTTAATAGCGAACGTTCTTGGGGTTCACTTGCAATTTGACTGTTGGTCGCCGCTGTCTGAGTGACCGTCTTCTGACACCTATGTTGATTGGCTCTTGGTCCGCTTCATCTACTTGAGATGGGGGTAGATTGAAAGTATCCAGAAGGACTTCCAGCGGGAGATTTTGATTTGAACTGGGTCGATCTGCAGTTATTCGAACGCGCAGCTGATTCCAGTGTCTAGTCCATCTCTCCCCCTTCACCTCTACTTCGTACATAACATGACCCCGTCTTTCTACCACACGGGCCTCCGTCCAGGGTCTGTGGTTGGGTCTATAATCACGAGCGTACACCGGACACCCAACCTCATACATCGGCAACTTCTTGGTCTCTGTGCATGCGGTCCTGCTTGGTAGCATCAGATTGTGGACTGTCTTAAGTTTCCTACCCATAAGGGCTTCCGCTGGAGACTTCTTCTCTGGCAATGCATCATTTGGAGTCGTTCGATAGACGAATAAGAAGTTTTGTAATGCTTCGATGGGCGTCTCCTCCCCTTTCGACTTAATTAGCGCCCTCTTGAAGGTATCCACGAATCTCTCCGCCTGGCCATTGGACTGCGGGTGATAAGGTGGTGAACGGTAGTGTGTGATGGCCAGCCGTCGGCAGAAATCCTGAAACTGGGTTGAAGTAAACTGGGACCCGTTGTCTGAAACGATCACATCTGGCAGGCCGTTTCTGGAGAAAATCTAATGAGGATCTGAAGGGCTTGATAACGATCATCCATTTTACCCATTAATACTACACGTTTTATAATAGTATCCATTGTCATTGCTATTTGATCAAACTTTGTGAGTGGCTAGATTCTTTGTTTTGTTAGGCATAAAAGCTGCCACCTGCGGAAACGGTGAAAATTGTTACGTGATATATTTCCATTTTTTCTGTAATCAAATAGTTCCATATCTCGTTTTCATAACGGTCTATGAAAAGTATGATGCGCATCTTTCAATTACGTGAATTATCAGTAAAATGACACTCCTTATCGACATGATTTTTCTATAGGCATGATTTGTAGATTGTCTACTTGGGCGTGATAATTAGTTTTTATTGTTTTGAAAGAAAGGGGCTGTTTTTTTACTGTGTAGTTCTGTGATTAGGCAGCACACAGATATAATTATCATTCACAATTTTTTCAGTATTGTCTAGTATTACCCGTTTATATTTTTTATCCAGTTCTATTACTGATCTTTGAAAATGCTTGTCTATAAGTTTATTGAAATGTACATTGAATATAAATGAAGTGACAATGACTTTGTATTATTACTTAAATATAAATTTTAACTTTACTTCAGCGAACACTGGAATTTCGTTTAACTTCATATCGTTTTATAATATTTAATAGCCCTATATGCGTCACGAGGAGATTATGATACTACACTTCCACATAACTTTGAGTCCATTCTGTTCTCATGGAGGGTTTCAGCATGGTGTTTCAGGGTTGCAGACAGTCGTTGCGAAATGTTGATTCATGGAATATCCTCGCATCATTGCCACCAGGTGGCTCAAATTCCGTTATCGGGCGCACATCCCGAAACTGAAGTATTAAAATTCACGAAGGTTTCTCACATGATCAAACTCAACATGACTCAACACTCATGAGTGTCCACCCGCGCTTAATTGCACAAACCACTAATACAACTGAATGGTGGTGCTTCTCATTCATCATATTGTTCACGCATGGAATACCACTGGTATTAATTCATCTGATAACTGTCTGTATCTTTAGAATTGCTATTCGGGTATTAATGAATAACTCGTATCGTTGGCGTCCTTTCTGGTCGGTTAGTAGATATTACCTGGTGATTTACTGTATCCGCCCAGTCTTCGAAATCTTCTGTTGAAGAATTGTTGTTGAGTTTTTCTACGTCTAGCTATTTGCTTATTACGCCGCCACGAGTAACCAGCCAAGTAGTTTATTGTTTATTGTCCGTATCTATCTTATGTCACAGTTATATATTTTGAATAGAGCAACTGAATATTTATATCCGTTTTGCAATAACTAGCACTTTTATTGTTTACATTGTGGTTTACGTGTCGAGCGTTTAATTCATTATTTTATTCCTGTTCACGTCTGATAGTGTTAGCATAAAGATGCAAGAGCTATTAACAAAAACAATTATAAATCTGAAATCACTCTCACCAAACAGTGAGTTATGAATGTCTCTTGTATCGAGTCTAATATGTACATAGCATGCAAACATATTTATCTTATCTTGTTGGTTTGTAGTGTGGCAACTTAAGACGATTCCTAGTTGTGCCTATTCCTACCTATAGTATTCGTGACTGCTTTTAGTAGTTTAAAGATTCCTGGTGGGATTAGAAATAAGAAGTATTCAGGTGAACAAGCATGCTTTCAGTAATTCAATCATCGATTTCTCAGTTATCAATCCGTAAAAAAATACTATTTAATGGCCGAATTAAGGCGTGGACTAAAGTAACTTAATTAGACAATGTGGGATACACTGTTAAGATACGTCAACTTAGCATTGAATACTACCTTAAATATAGTCAAAAGACGAGTGGTTGTAATGATATTACAACCTAACAATAAATATTTCGCTTATTACCTCGTATTGGTCTCTGTACATAATTTGCTTCACTGTTATTGGCTTATTGGATGGAACTCAACTACCTTATGGTGAGTATTACTGTTTCCTACCCTGTTTACATGACTATCGAATTTAAACCCTACAGGTTTGAGTATTCAAGATAAACGTTTACTTTCTTTTCAACAGTGTATCATGGTTTATTAACTTCCTTTTCAAACGCTTCGTTTTGATCATTGTAATACAATTTTTACGGATGTTCACTCTAAAGGACCGATGACGAAGTTATCGAAGGACAGTGAATTGCTAATTGACACTTCTGTTTTGATATAAGATATTAGCAAGCTTGATGTTTCGCTTACATTAAACGTTTTAAATGTGTGATGTACTTATGATAATATTCGGTTCATCTTGTTGTATGTAGGTGTGTATGTGAACTTACAACTGGCACTGCGCACTGTTCAAGTTGGCCAACACCTAGCAGCTGTCAGTGAACACCAATTTCGTAGAAATATAGTTACTCAGGAATTAAATGAGTGGTCATGTAAGAATATAAGCGTACAGGGAGAAAAGACTTGGTTATCAAAAGAATTGTATAGAATAATGTAAACCCGACAATTTGAGAGAAGACAGAGGGGTTGGATGTACCACTGTGACCGATTCTAAGGCGTTCCTCCAGAGTCTGAAGCCATTGGTATGGCGTTCTCGCGAAACATATCGGGTAGTCCACCTACCAACAAGGCTCAACAGCGCCAGTAATTCATCGGACTGGTCTTGAAGTATCTTAAGCAGAGACCAAAGCAACCTGAACTGCTGTCTTATTGATCAAAGCATTTTGTCGCGTATTAACCAACAGGTCCATTGTCATCGCTCTTAATTATAGTGGCTAATGGTAGTAGATCAGTTTCTGAAGGTCAGTAGATAAGCGCGTGTTTTCTGTAGCAAATTACGATGCTGTAAACCTATGTATTACACTTCTTATATGAATTCTTCTTAGTTCAATAGTTTGACAAATTTTCACTTGTCATGATTACAGTGAATAAATTCATGACACATCACCTTGTGGCTTAATAAGGTCAAAATTTTAATTAAGACGTTCAGTTGATTTCAAATCACAAATCAAATAATGAATTATTCATAAATTGTTGCTTAAAAATTATTTAAAATTGAATACTGTTGGGTTTCTGATAAGAACGTATAACCAGCAACCGCAACCTGGAGCGAAGCTTCTTTTTTCCCCCCAGCGACCCAGCACAGCTAACTAGAGAGAGAAGTTCCAACGGTCCGCAAGAAAACGTTTATTCCAAGGCAGACGGCACGAACGAAATTCACAATTCATGCGTATATATACAAAAACAGAATGCGTCTGAACTACAAATAGCGTACTAAAATAAAACAACAACAAATAGATTTAGCGTCTCCTAAGTGGAACACTGAATGAAGGTGACATTGGACTTTGGCGCGAAAACTAAGAAATTTAAATTTACACAATAATCACAAAACTAAAAGGTTCACAGATAAATTTGGGATCTAACATCCCCACCCCTCCCCCGTTTAATAGCGAACGTTCTTTTTTTTCAAGCCATTTTCCTTTTTCGCCTCGTCTCTTACGTCTTCTGACCCCTATGTATTGTCTTGGTCTCTTCATCTTTTCTATGGGGGTATATGAAAATATCCATATACTATCAGCTGGTATTATTTTATTTTCACCTTTTCGATCTGCATTTCTATCTAACTCTCTTTCTTCCATTTTTCTTATTCCCTCCACCCCCTTTTCTTTCCAACTTACTTCTTTACCACTGGGTTCCTGTTCAGTGATAGTTGGTTTTTGGTGTGTGTTTTTATATCCTCGCTTCCTTCCCCCCACAACCTCATCCATTCCTCTGGTGTGGTATGTTTTTTTTTCTTTTGTGGTGGGTGAGACAGTGCTTCCGTTGGAAGTTTCTTGTTCGACATTTGTTTGACAGAGTCGCAGACCAATGGTTGGTTTCTTTTTTTTTCCTTTCTTTTTTTTTTTTCCCCTCCCCCCCCCCTCCCCCTTCCCTTCTTCTTTTTTCTTTTTTTTGGTTTTTTTCACCTTTTCCCGCTTGGTAGTGCATAGACGTGAGGATGCGACCCGAGAGCAATTACGAACCCCAGTCTGGACTTGTGCGGGGGTGGGGGGTTTTAGTGTTTCCCGCGCTGTCTGGTTGGTGTTGGGGAGGGGGCATGTTGATACGAGAGGAGTTGCGAGTGGTGTGCAGGCAGTTGATATGAGATGAGAAGTTGTCGCTCTATGTGGTTCTCCCCTTTCGACTTATTATCGCCCTCTGAAGATCCCGAATCCTCCTCTGGCCATTGGGAAGCCGCGGGGATAAGGTGGTGAAGGTAGTCGTCGTGATGGACAGCCGTAGGCAGCAAATCCGAAACTGGGTGAAGTAAATGCGACCAGTTGCGGAAAACGATCCATATGGCGTCCAGTCTGGAGAAAATCTCAAGAGGATCTGTAGCGTCTTCGTCACAGTCGGTGGCAAAGCGGGGGAAAAAATCTCCGGCCATTTTGAGGAAAGCATCCACCGCGACCAAGTAGGTAACTCCGTTGACTGGGCGCAAAGTCGATATGTTTCGGGGACCACGGGTCTCAGGCGGTGGCCCGGCTAATGGTGCGGCTTGAGGTGAACTTGCTGCAGCTGCATGGTTGGAGAGCACGGACCACCAAAGTCGACCATGTGTTGGTCAGCAGCGCTGGCCAGTATGCAAAACGGCGGGCATGGAACGGCTATTCGTCTTGTTCCAGGGTGAACCAGTATGAAACTGTTTTCGGACTCTCGATCGTAGGGCTTTGGCACAACTACACTTTCTCCAAAACATTAGACAATCAGCCACGATGAAATAATGATCGCGCCGGTGGTAAAGATGCTTTCATATCACCCTCGAAAGATGTGAGGCACCTTTCATGACATTATTAGAGCTTTCTGATCAGTGCATCGTTCTTGGAGGCGCCATGGAAGGTATGTCACCGATATGACAAAACGCACTGACCGTTCGTCAATAGGATGCTGAGTAGGTCTTCTTTGGATAGGGAGGCATGACTGTGTCGTCTTCCACAATAAGAGTCTCGTATTTAGTCGAGACAAGGCGTCTGCTTGACCCGAAAATTCTGAGTGCGCTGTGGAATATCAAAATCATAAGCCCAAACAAGATTAGGGACAGCGTTGCAGACGATTTGCTGAATGCAGGGGGGATAACCGGACTTCGGACCGAAATGTGAGCAGAGCTAGTGACTCCGTCAGCCCAGTGAAATCGCCGTCCATACAAAAATTTGTGGAACGGCCTTACAGCAAAAAACGAGGGCTAGCGCTCCTTATATCTGCAATATATTTCCTTTCCGCTGAGTTAGTGCACGGGCAGCATGCAATTATGCTTTTTCCCATCCATTAGGAAATACGTGGGATATAACTGCGCTATCGTGACTGAAGCGTAAGCGCTCGATGATGGTAATTTTTGGATCGTGTGCGTCAGCCGCATGTAGAGCTCAGTACAGACTCACGCGTTATGACAGATAAATGCCATTCCTTTGTCAAATACAAGGTGTGTTCTTTCCCCAGCCGATGGTAGTGGGTGACGTATCTGATGTAATGAGGAACAAACAAACTGAGTAGTAATGATCCTTCAAAGGAAGGATCGCGAAGTGAAGGACATCTGTAGGTGCTGGCATTTGGTGACTAGTAGCCGATATGTTTTTTCTGGGTCTGGTCGGCGTCTCTTTCATCACAATGAATCCTAGTATTTATGACCTCCGGAAAATTGACATTGTTCACGGCGGCGCCGACCATTCTCACAGTGCGTTTGTAGCACTAGTTCTCGTACGCTCATGGAAGTATTTGGCGAAGTAGAAAATCAAGATATCATCGGTAAGCAGCAAGCCCCGAGATTGCCAGCAAAATAGTCCAGTAGTTGCTGAAAGATGGAGGGCGTGTCTTGAGCAAAATGGCACACGGTGTATTGAAAACTGTCCACGAGGAGTATAAGTGTCGTGCTCTCTGCATCGTCCGCCCCTTCCACTTGTAGATAAGCATCGGAAGGTCTAAACGTTGCGAAAAATTTTCCCGCCGTTTAGCAAGTAAATAAGTCGCAGGAAATGGTAGTGGATAAGTGTGGTTAGGGCGGTTAAGGCCTGTGGAAAAATCTGCGCATATGCGTCTTGTGCCGTTCGCCTTCTTGATAAACCACAATCGGTGCCGCCAGGCAGAGTAGGAAACCAGGCGTGATAAAACCCGTGCTGCTGTAGGCTATTGAGTCTTCAGTCGATTTGGGTATGGCGGAAACGGCACTGGTTCGCTTAGGCGGAAAAAACAGGTTTAGCCCCTTGCTTGTCGTCGTAGAGTAGCTTTCATTGTAGAGCCAGCAACCCAGACAGGTTGAAAGATAGTATGGAAACTCTGCAATATGTCGACGTGTGTTCTTGGCTTAGGTGGAGTACCAGGTGGAATCAGTGTAAGGAAGTCGGCTAAGCGCAGGTTTGGTCAAACAATCTAATCCCAGCAAATTTAAATCAGTTGGTCTAACGAACATACACCGTGAAAGATTATATCCTGAAAGGATATAACACCACTTCAACTGTCCCAACATTGCGCAAATATTACCACATCCTGTTACGCGCCTCTGTGTAGTTGGCCCATGCATGGGCCTGCCCATATCTAATCCAGATTATGGGGATATATCTAATATCTGAAGCAGTGTTACTTGCAATCTCAATACATATACCCATTAATATTAGAGTAATACATTTCTTTCCTGGGGTAGAGCTATGCCCGAGAAAGCAAACTAGTGAATTTTGGCTAGGGTCGTGAAAGCAGGCTTTCTTACCGTTTTTGTACCGATGTGCAGGCTGCTGCTGCTTATGTCGTTTGCATACCCATCTCTGGAAGATGGAGTACAGGTTCTGCAACGATGGAGCTTGTCCGGGCAGGAATCTAAACAACATGCCATGCTCCACAATGCCAGCCATGGAGTTGGGGGCTTCGTTTTTGATGACGAGCTAAGTTAGAATGTAGATGAGCTGGATGCACAAGTGAAGGCGTGCCTTTATTAGAAGACGAAGTACCGGGGACTTCAGTAGTTGTATTTACCACAGATGGACCATAGAAGTATCACGCTTAGGATGTTGACAAACGTTATATTCATTAGCGATGTCAGACAGCGTTAATTACGGATCGTGATAAGTCGAATAGCAGCGGTTCGAATATCGTAAACTTCTGCGATGTGACTGCAAATAGAATAAGGGTTTGAACTGCATCTTCGTAAGAGATTTAAGACGAACCGTTCCAATTCGCGATTTACGAGCCAACGTGAGTAAGGAAGTCAAATCTTCGTTATAATTAAAATTGAGGATTCAGTACACGAGGATGATAGGAGGGAATTGTTCCAAAATGCTGATCAGTGACTGGGACAGTTTCAGCAAGAGCGCGGGGTTCTGCGGTAGGATCCAAAATTGCAGTATTGTCTAACTCACTTGGGACCCAACTTGCGAAGTAGCGCCGGAACTTTCCACGCATCATCTGCCGTGCAAACATCAAATTTAAACAGATCTTCATAGACGCCGAACAACCACATATCAAAAGGTAATGTTGGAATCGATTAGTGAAACAGCAATGCTGCTGAAACGCCATCGACTGAGGTGCAGTGGTAGTGGATGTGATAGGTGAGGAAGTAGATGAATTTTCGCGTCCGCAAGCATTTGATCAGCTGTAGCTGCTGCTGCCCTAATAAGTCATTTTGTGAATTCCATTTTACCACCGCCCGTCGCCACGGTTGGTTTCTGCTAACGAAACGTATAACCGCAAACACAGCAACCTGGAAGCTAAGATATTTGCAGCGCACCAGCCCAGCTAACTAGAGAGAAGTCCATAAGGTCGCAAGAAAAGTTTAATTCCCCAGCAGACCGGCACGAGACCGACACCAGTCAACATCTCATTGCGTATATATACAAAAAAAGAGAGCGGTCTATTGACATGTTACAAATAGCGTATAAAATAAACAAAACGAAACAATAAGATAGCGTCTCATCAAGTGGGTAACACGCACTGCAGGGAAAAGGGGAATTTCTTGGCGCGAAAATAAGAAATTTAAATTTACCAATAAATACAAATAACAGGTTACTACGAGAATTTGGGGATCTCACATCCCCACAGACTTTCAGTTACTTATAAAAATGAGAGCCTAGACCATTTTGTTCATTAACTCATGTTGTTACCGCACTAGCACAATTATAATCAATTAATAAGATGTTTGTCACATTAAGCCTAAGAAGACGGAAGTATGAGCCTAAATCGCACTTAGATATAGAAGATGAAAATTAAATACAATAGAACATGAAAGATTATCATTCATGTCGCCATTAACCCACCAACTATAAGTGTGAGTATCACGGAGACCAACCAGGCAATCTACAATACCAACAGGCTAAAGCCAACAGCTCAGACTTTCTGGAAGATGCAGTGATAGTTGTTCGTCCCGACCTTGCTTGATGCCAGCCTACTCGTAGACATCAATATCCATTGGTGTAGCGGCATATGTGAGGGTAGAGTTGGGTGTCTAGTGCACGACGGATGTGACAAGTTTTTCTCTCTATTTGTGTCTTAGTTTTCACATGTGATTATTACATTGTAACATTATTTGATACTTCTTTTAGTACCGTGATGAAGGTATAATGTTAGTAGATAACTTTTATCGTCAGAATCAAGATTCTGCGTTTGTTTCTTCTGCGCTAGTATATGAATAAATAGTTATTAATTGATAAACCCATCGTTTACCTTATGTTCTAAAATTTCAGATATTCACAACACTCTATTGGTTGTTTTAAAATCAGGGAACAACTTTTATTGTATGAATCCGTCAATCATCATTAGCGAGAAGCAACCATTCGTATCCCCACAAGCAAAATGTTTTTCACCTAATCTAATCCAACCCCACGTAATACAATACACAACCTTACTTGCTGCTGAGGGCGATTGAGCTCTTCATCGACTTTGGGTAATGCTGCATACGGCACTGGTCGCTTAGGACGAAAAACAGGTTTAGCCCCTTGCTGTAGTCGTAGAGTAGCTTTCATTGTAGAGCAGCAACCCAGACCAGGTTGAAAGATAGATGGAAACTCTGCCAATATCTTCGACGTGTAGTTCTCTGGCTCTAGGGTTTGATGTACCAGTTGGCATACAGTGCTTAATGGAACGTCGGCTAAGCGCAGTTGGTCAAACCAATCTAATCCCAGCAAATTTAAATCAGTTGTCGTAACATAACATACCCCAGTGAACGTTATATCCTGAAAGGATATAACACACTTCAACTGTCCCAACATGCGCAAATAATTACCACATGCTGTACGCGCCCTCTGTGTAGTTGGCTCCATGCATGGCCTGCCCATTCTAATCCAAGATTTATGGGATATAATCGTAATATCTGAAGCAGTGTCTACTTGCAATCTAAACATATACCCATTAATATTTAGAGTAATAAATTTCCTCTTACCTGGGGTAGAGCTATGACACGATGCAAGCAAACTCAGTGAATTTTTGCTAGGTCGTGAAGCAGGCTTCTTAACGTTTTTGTACCGATGTGAAGGCTGCTGCAGCTTCTGGCGTTTGCAATACCCATCCTTATGACCGATGGAGTTACAGGTTCTGCAACGATGGAGCTTGTACGGGCAGAATCTAACAAAATGCCATGCTCCACAATGCCAGCATGGCGTTGGGGGCTTCGTTTTTGATGACAGAGCTAAGTTAGAATGTGATGAGCTGGATGCAACAACTGAAGGCGTGCTATTATTAGAAGACTGACGTACCGTGTGGACTTCAGAGTTGTATTTACCACCAGACTGGACCATAGAAGTATCACGCTGGATGTTGATCAAACGTTGATATTCATTAGCGATGTCAGACAGCGTTAATTTAGGATCTTGATCAAGTCGACATAGCAGCCGTGTTCTAATATCGCTAAACTTCTGCGATTGTAGACTGCAAATAAGAATAAGGGCTTTGAACTGATCTTCTGTAAGAGATTTAAGACGAAAACGTTCACATTCGCGATTTACGATGCCAACGTGAGTAAGGAAGTCACTATCTTCGTTCATAATTAACTTGAGGCATCGGTAACGAGTATTGAATAGGGAGGAATTGTCTCCAAACTGCTGACTCAGTGACTGGACAGTTTCAGCAAACGAGCGGTCACGTGGGTTCTGCGGTAGGATCAAATTGCAGTATTTGTCTAACTCACTTGGACCCAACTTGCGAAGTAGCAGCCGGACTTTCCAAGCATCATCTTGCGTTGCAAAATCAAATTTAAACAGATCTTCATAGCGCCGAAACCACATATCAAAAGTAATGTTTGAATCAGGATCATAGTGAAACTCAGCAATGCTGCTTGCAACGCCATCGACTGAAGGTGCAGTGGTAGTGGATGTGCTAGGTGAGGAAGTAGATGAAATTTTCGCGTCCGCAAGCATTTGAATCAGCTTTAGCTGCTGCTCCCATAATAAGTCTATTTTTGATGAATCCATTTTAACACCAGCCCCGTCGCCACTTGTTGGGTTTCTGCTAACGAACGTATAACCAGCAACACAGCAACCTGGAAGCTAAGCTATTTGCAGCGCCCCAGCCCAGCTAACTAGAGAGAGAAGTCCAAAGGTCAGCAAGAAAACGTTTAATTCCACAGGCAGCCGGCAACGAACGAACATTCACACATCTCATGCGTATATATACAAAAAAAGAGAGCGTCCTTGAAATGTTACAAATAGCGTACTAAAATAAACAACGAACCAATAAGATTTAGCGTCTCACTAAGTGGGTAACACGAACTGAAGGTGAAAAGGGGAATTTCTGGCGCGAAAATAAGAAATTTAAATTTACACAAATAAATCACAAAAATAACAGGTTACTAAGAGAATTCTGGGGATCTAACATCCCCAACAATTACCTATTCAGTTACTTATAAACAATGTAGAGCCTAGCGCATTTTGTTCATTAACTCATGTTGGTATACCGCACTAGCACAATGATATCAAATTAATAAGATGTTTGTCACATTATAGCCTAAGAAGACGGCAAGTATGGAAGCCTAATAGCACTATAGATATAGAAGATGAAAATTAAATACAACTAGAACACTGACAGATTATCATTCATGTCAGCCATTACCACCAACTATTAATTGTGATTATCACCGGGAGACCAACCAGGCAATCTACATATACCAACACGGCTAAAGCCAACAGCTCATGACTTTATGGACTGATGCAGTGATATTTGTTCGGTCCTCGACCTTTGCTTGCTGCCAGCCTACTCGTAGATCAGTCAATATCATGTGTTGTAGCTGCATATGTGAGTGTAGAGTTGGGTGTCTAGTCACGACGGATGATGACAAGTTTGATGTCTTAAGTTTTCAAATGTGATTATTACCTTGTAACATTTTTGATACTTTATTTTAGTCCGTCGATGAAGTATATGTTATTAGATAACTTTTATCTTCAGAATAAAGATTCTTGATTGTTTGTTTCTTCCTTGCGTTAGTAATGAATAAACTAGTTATTTTAATGATAAACCCAATCTGTTTACCTTATGTTCTAAAATTTCAGATATTCACAACACTCTATTGGTTGTTATTAAATCATGGTGAACAACTTCTGTATTGTATGAATCCGTCATCATCATTAGCAGAAGCAACCATATCGTCATCACCACAAGCAAATGTTTCTTCACCTAATCTATCCAACCCACGTAATACAAATAAAAAATTTACTTCTGTTGTTCGAAATAATAGTGCTATTAATAGCAGCAGCACCTCATCTTTGTTATTGTTTAAGCATGGTTCACGTGTTGGTCAACAAGTGATTTCTGGTTTAACTGATCTACTAAGAAATCATGCTGCTGACCTACCAGATCCAACTACAGATTGGAAACTTATTTTTGGTTTTTTGGAGGTTTGCGGGGCAGGACGAAGAGCTTGTATCATGACAGTTAAAACTCCAGCAAAAGAAGAAAGTAAAGAGTTTTCACGTAAGCTAATTTATAAAACTATTTATGTCACCATGGATATTTATTATTTAGCGTATTGTGGATAGTGTGTTCACTATCGGTCACTTCTATGCATACAACAAACGTAGTTGATGTTCGTTTAGACACCTTGTATCATATTTTATATTTACATTACAGTTATCTGTATACAGATGAGCGATAGTCTTTCTTTTTAAATGACAATCTACACTTTTCGATGCAATTATTGTAAATTATCTGAATTTGTTGTTTTTAACACACATCTAAGTGAATAACTCTATTTTCTATGTTCAAAAAACATGAATTTATCTTATGTCGCATTCCAAATGCTTTGTGCTTCCCTATTCGTATGCGAAATCGAAAGTACAAATCTTTTGCAAGCTTTCGAATTAAGCTCATTTATGGCTAACAGGTGAGATGTAGGACACGCGTTTCACCGTAGTTGGAACTCGTCAGCTGGATGTTCTTGCATCTGCAACGGAGACTGATCAATATCAGTCCATAACAAATCAGCGGGAAAATACAAATACCTTCAGATTATGTACATCCGTATGCATACATACTCGCTGCATAAACGTGGCTGTTTGAAATCGCTTTGGCGTTTGACAGAAATCGTACTATGTTCTAGCTACCGTGTAAACGTCAACACTGAGATGTAGATAAATCTAACTCATGAGTCTCAAATTGGACGAAATGTGCCTCCTGTATTTCACTTGCTAGCCACAGCGCAACTCAATTAATAAATATAGACTACCGTTGTATTGAGGCAATGCACTCTAGATGTATATATATTAACAGAGACTGATCAATTTTAGTCTCTAAGCTTTTAGCTAGTGTTGATGAGCAACCAGATTATTTATTTTATATGAATTCAATGGGTCTTGTGAACGAAGTTAGTAATAATATCATACCTTCACATGCTGACTAATAAATCATTGTCTCTACTTGATTCTTTCATCGTATCACTTTCATGAACTAACTGTTTACGTAGCTGAAAGTCACTAAAATTATTGTTATTCTTATACAAGACGATTATCTATTCATTTGATTTTCATTATACGATTACAAATAACCATTTAGTTAAATTCAGTTGTTTATCGTAATTGATGGGTATTTCGTATACAGTTTGTCGAACTCCCTAAGAAGTTTTCTAGTTTCATTTCATCATCATCATCATCAATCAGCAACGTAGAACCAGGCACAAACGCCTGTAGGTTCAAGTTGCCATACCACAATAGCACTACGAGAATATTGAGGTAACGTATAGACAGAATACAAGAGGGAAGAGTAAAGTAAAGATGTCTAGAAAACAACAATATAATTTAAGATTTAGATGAGGATAAAGAGTGAACACACTTGCGCCACTGTCACCGATTCTGAGCCATATCACCTAGTGTCTCCAGACATTTGTTGCGATCATCACGCGGACCCCAACCAGGTAATCTACATCTACCTACATGGCTTAGAGCAGTAGTCAAGGACTTCATGGACTGATGCCATGTTTTGGTTTGGCCGCCCCTAACCTTCTTCCATCCTACTTCAGCCCTAGCTAACATGGCGCGACGGGGTAGACGGTGGTCGGGCATGCGCAATACATGTCCTAGCCATCTCAGTCGATGAAGGTTAATGACCTCTTCGACTGATTTACCGTGTTTCCCAAGAACCTTTTGTCTAACCTTACTATTACTAATCCGGTTATTCCATGGTATACGAGCGATTTTACGAAGATTCCTATGGTCAAATATCTGGAGACGACGCGTATCTTGGGTTTTCATGGACCACGTTTCGCAGCCATATGTTAAGATGGCGCGGACTGCTGCGCAGTACACCCGGCCTTTCGTTGAGACACGGATATCTCGTCTGCGCCACAAGTGCCGTAAATTGGCAAGTGCCGATCGGGCTTTCTGAATCCGCGCTGAGATTTGGTCAGACACCGACTCACCAGGGGTGATGAGACTTTCGAGATAAGTGAAGCGATCAACGCATTCAATTACGTCACTCCCTATAACTAATTTAGGAGAAGAAGCAGGCCAGTCCTGAAGTAACATTTTGCATTTGGAAGGGGAGAAGCTCATCCCAAATATGCCTGCATTGTTACTCAAGGTGTTCAAGAGATCTTGAATGCTGTGTGCGTCTTCACCAAATATGACTATATCATCTGCATATTCTAAGTCGACAAGAGAGCCTCCTGGAAGGAGATTAATTCCTGAGGACTTAAAAGAAGTGGATGAGATTTTTAAGAGTACATCTATGATGAAATTAAATAAAAGAGTGGATAAAGAGCAACCCTGACGAACCCAGCTTGAGGATGAAGTTCCTCGTGACAATCCCCCATATGCTCTGACGACCAGTGGTGACCGAGTAGAGAGCCTTTATAAGGTTAATGTACTTTTGAGGTACGCCTTTTAATGACAGACATTGCCACAAGACTTCACGGTCAACAGAGTCGAACGCTGCTTTTAAGTCAAGAAATACAACTATAGTTGGGCGTTGGTACATATGTCTGTGTTCGAGGATCTGGCGAAGGGTGAATATTTGATCAATGCAACCTCAGCCAGGTCTGAAACCATCCTGGTTTTCTCGAGTCTGTTGTTCCCTAGTGTTAGTTAAACGTCGGATGATTATAGTGGCTAATATTTTAGATACTATATTAGTCAAACTGATTCCTCTGTGGTTATCACAAGAGGATTTCTGTCCCTTTTTGTAGACTGGAACGATCAGCGATCGAGACCAGTCCGATGGGATGGTGTTTGGTTCCCAGACTTTGGCTAATACATCAGTCAACCTGTACGCTAAAACTAGACTACCATCCTTAAAGATATCGGTAGACAACATATCAGGCCCCGCTGCTTTCCCTCGTTTCAATTTACTTATGACGTTTTCAACCTCACTGAGATTTGGGGGACCTGTGTCAGTTTTCCATTTAGGTAGCTTGGAGATTGTGGGTAAGCTAAGCGTGGCTGGGGGCCAGTTAAACTGTTCCTGAAAGTGTTCAGTTTCATTTCAACTACTCAAACACACAGTGGGATTCGAACTCAGTCCGTTTTGTGTCAACATTGGGATGCAGGTACATCCAGATGATGAGTCCCGAATTGGACGAAATGCTCGTCCTGGATTTCACTCGCCAGTCACAACCCAACTTAAATATTACTTGTGAATAGTTCGCTATATCGAGGCAATCCGCTCAGGATGCACATATGATAACAGATACTGACCATCTTTAGTCTATAACAAATCAACGGGAATATACAAGTTCATCATAATTATTGTAAAGGCATTTTTCTAAGCAATACAAATTCTCTCTTTCTGTTTTTACTTTGTATAGCTGATTTCATTTTTTTTTCGAACCTTCATTACATTACACTCTTTTTAGACCTTTGTTACTAATGATATATTCAATAGTAAAAATTGCTTTATATATCTTAATTTAGATTCCGGTTCAAATATTCCTCAAAAAACAAGTGTAAATCATCATTCAAATTCATATAAATCAAATCGTGGTTACACAAGCGATAGTGAAGCAGTTCATCCTGTTCATGAAGTTTTGAAAGTTGGGACTAGGTCATCTTTACATTTATCCAATATGGAGATGTTTTCATCAGGAAATTATAGTGAAACAGTTCAGAAGAATTCATCTGAGGTAATCGGATGGACTGACAATAGCAAAACAAATGTTTCAGAGACATGTGAAGTAATCCATAAAGTGCCTACTGAATTGGTTCATTTAACACTGGAGAAGTCATCTCTTCTTATATCTCCTTTAGTTTTAAGTTATGAGGTGGTAATTGGTTCACGAGATCCAGTAACATTAGAACAAGCTGTTGACTGTTTAGCCTTTTTAATTCGTGACCCAGCTCATATTACACCAGATAACTTTGAGGTTTGTGTTTTCGTTCTTAATTTTATGTTTATCTGTTAACTATGTTATTTTAATAGTTGGTAGTAGCTGACTATGTTTTATCTCTTACACAATAATAATCACAGATTCCAAACTTGCATACTAATTTTGTCTGGCTTAAAGAACTTCATGATTATATCTATCATGAGATGTTGTATGTTACATATGACAATTGGATTTGATTGCCTATTTAATAATCATATATTGATTAAATAATTAGTTTTCCGTAGGAAGTGAATGAAACATAATTTCACAAAAAATAAAATAGCTTTATTTCACCTACTTCACTTTGTACACTTGGTTAGTAATATTCATAACCTTGACACACAGATAGTGTCTCATAGTTAGAATTCATGAACATACCCTTAATGAGTAGACACGTTGCTGTACAAATCATCACTGTTAATAAGTTTTCCACTGTTGCGTACCTAAGTTAAATGACTTTACCTTAGTAAATCAGTTTATATTCATGACGTGACGATGTATAGTTTCAAAGTATATTGGTTCTTTTCATTGTTTAATCTCTTATTTAATGCGCTTTGATTAAGATGACTATGAAGTGATTTGTCTGAACAGTTTTTATAGTAAATGTATGAATAGTTGCCTACTTTTGATTGTGTCATTCATCTTTTTTCAAATTTTTATGTCTGATGTATTCACTAATGATTTAGTGGAAGAATGAAATCTGTTTCTTTGGCGATTAAATAAATCTCTACTATACTGATATGTTTTTGAAATTTGTTAGCCATACATTCGAAATTTCATTATCATATTATTTTGTTTTATTAATAGTGTGCAGTACAAGCATTACGTGTTTTTGTTGAAGCCTGTCTTCATTTACCTCGAAGATGCATCAATAATAAGCTTACACCTTCATACAATAAAAATAATAAAATTAATTCAGATCATCTTCGTCAGTCAGATCATTCAAAGTTTTTATCGAATCGTTATAATTATACTCTTTCGGATTCCGATACAGATACGGAACAACAGGCTGAATATAAAAAATCAGTGACATTGGATAAGGGATCAGTATTTAGTGAATCAATACTAAGTCCTGTTACCAGTGTCATTGCTGTACAGGTAATTTATAATATACTTTTACTTAGTTGGTCAATATTTCTTACAGTCTCGTATATATATATATATATATATATATATATATATATATATATATACATTGGTGTTTGCGTGCACATCAGTAAATATTTGACTTCGTGACAGATCTTTGATTTTAAGTTCAGAAGTGAGTAGGTACTGAAACAACTAATGTAACCCACTGCGTCACTGATAGAAGAATAAAAAATATCCGATTGTTGCAATCTTAAAATGTTGGTTTTAATAAGCATACTAGTTTCTTAAACTTCTTACTATTTTCTCGTGAATGTATCAAAGATAAGCTGTTGATATTAGGTTGCATCGATGCGTATACACAAATTAACTGTGAAGTACATTACTTTTGCTGTACAAAATCAGTTATTTCAAAACCTATTTGTGAACATTATCTTACATGGTTGCCAAATCCATCGTATAAATTTATCAACAGCTCTATTCTCAAACATCCCATAACATCTGGTAACGTCACTCTAGAATCATCCTTCCATGTCATCCAAGTCAAACAAATTGACTGTAACTGGATTCTAATAAAAAGAAGTACACCGGGAAGGTTTTAGTTGTGAATTACTTCAAAACCATACTATGTATACAGAAGGAA
This sequence comes from Schistosoma mekongi, assembly GCA_034768735.1. Taxonomy (NCBI): domain Eukaryota; kingdom Metazoa; phylum Platyhelminthes; class Trematoda; order Strigeidida; family Schistosomatidae; genus Schistosoma; species Schistosoma mekongi. The sequence continues at coordinate 5,318,338 of CM068311.1, read as the reverse complement.
TGTTCAAGCTCTCACTTTACCATGGTCTTAACCACCTCTCTTCTTTTTCTTCAATTATTATTATACAGTTATTTCTAATATGTTTTTGTAACTGTTAATTAGAATCTTTTTCATGATCTAATTATTCTATTCTTCACATTCACTATTCAATAGGCTTCCAAGAAGCCTCTTTTTACTGATATCTACATTTACAATTATTTGTAAAATCATTAAATTGGGTCTAAGGTAAATTGGATGAGAAACGTGTGCATAGCAAAGGCCTTGGCAATTCATCAACATATATCCAGTCTCTGTGCACAGAAATATTATGTCTAATTTTATACTTGACCATTGTTTTAACATTTGTTTTTGTAATTTATATATTCTCGTCAAGTGGAGTGTTATATTTTGGATTTTTTTCTGTATTAATTTCACTTTACTATTTCGCGCGACTATTGCCAAAGTCATTTTCACCCCTTGAAATGTTGTATCAGCTTCGTTATATGATCCACCATCTGTCTACGTCATTATAAGCTACTATGTATAAAAATATATGATTTTAATGGTACTTCTTCTGTAAGTATCATAGTTAAAGAGAAAATTACCTCCTTCTGCACTTTTCTCCCTTTGTATAGATATGGTTTGTTCGTTCTACTGTTATCTTTATCATCAGGAGTCAATATGTTATAAGTTTAAGATTAACATTTTCCCTCATGTTGTCTAATGCTTCTTGGTTTCCAATGGTAATCTAACTCAGACTAATATGTTATGTCAAATTAAAATGTAGCAATCTCTACAACACTCAATTTCAATTGTATAAAGAAGTTTCATTGGTGCTATATAAAACTTGTATCAGATACTTCAGTGCAGATTATTTATTTGTATATAACTTTGTTGTCTTTCCTCACTTCCCTCTCTTTTCAATATATATAATAGCGTTGCCGAATTTACACTTCGTTTCCACTCATTTTGAACTTATTTGATCTATTCTTTCAGTGTTTTTATTCATCATCACCATGAATATTTTGCAACGGCGTATATTGTATAATTCGTGGTATTTATCCATTTTTCATTGGCGTTTTCCTGCCTTGTAGCTTCTCGACTTAATCAGTATCTTATTCACACGTGCTACGTCAATATACACTGAATGGACAAGAATTAGTTCTGGTCGAGTGACTCCATCTAGTGAAGAATTTTCCAGCGTTCAGTTAAATAATGAAAAATGTTCACAAAATGATGCAAAAGAAGTAGACACAACAACAACAAGTACAAGTGTTCATCAAATAAATTTGGATTATTTATGGACTAGTTGTTGGCGTCCTTTACTACAAGCTACTGCTCGACTTTGTTCAGATATTCGTCGTGATGTTAGAACAGATGCTTTAACTTATCTACAAAAGGCATTACTATCACCAACATTGCATTTATTAAGTGGTAAACAATGGGAGAACTGCTTTAATGAAGTGAGCGTGTGATTGTTTAATTTGCTTTTATTAACCAATCGTATATTTAATGCTTAAGTACTGCATATTTACACTGTGAGAGTTTATAATTAATAGTGGGGGCAAGTTGATAAATACCGAGTTTTCTCTCCAACCACTCCATTAGTTTATAGGGAATGTTTTTTTGCCTCAGTATTATACCCACTACTAGGCGCAGAGTCAACAAACAGATATCCTACCTCACATGAGGAACATTTCCAAGGTCGCAAACTGATTATTAACTCCTTCATGAGTATGTGTAGCTCACAAGTTCTTAAAATTTGTACAGTCACAATCGCGCATACCAACAACGAATTTAGACAACAAGGCAAACTGTAAAAGACACTATATGAAACTAATTAGCCACTCTTTGGATTTACGTGAATATCATCGATATCAATGTATATGTTTGTCAATGGAACAAACAAATAACAACTACTAAATTGAAGGTCAGGTCAAGGGAGGCAATATTCAACGTAAATGCACACGCAAAGGCACGAACATAAATATCAATCTATAAAAAGTCCGTTATTACTCAGTGTTGACCATTTATGTAAACCAGTAGACCGTGAAACCAGTAATAATCCACGCATGCAGGTTGAATTGGATTTCGCCTGTGACTCGAGTGCCTTAAATATACTATTTTGCCTTTAAGATTATCGATTATATGGATACTCAGTTAATTAATTACTAGTAATAAGTAACATTTTTTTACATAACTTCTATTTTAGGTTTTATTTCCCTTGTTGTCCAGCTTCTTAGAAAGCATTGCACTTGAAGAAGCCATAGCAGCTAGTTCGCATAAGTTTAATGACATCAATGGTAAGACTAACAATATGGATTATGCTCATCGCTTACATACAGTTGAATTTGCTGACCCTCGTATGCGTGCTATTCCACTGTTGACTAAAGTCTATCTACAACATCTTCGTCCATTATATGCATTGGATACATTCAATACACTATGGATACGAATACTTGCTTACATGGAACGTTATATGTTGGCTAGTAGTTTCGATTCATTGGTAAGTGATCGTAATAATAGTGTTTATTTAAGGTAATTATGTTTAAGCAGTGCCTCTAGCCACTGATCATGGTTATCATGCTGACCCAAGTCAGATGGTTTCTATCTACCAACATGGTTTAGACCGACACAAGGACTTCATGGACTGGTGCTACCTTTTAGTTTGACTGCCCCTATCATTATTCCATCCTACTTCTACCCCAGCCAATATAGAGAGAAGAGGTAGGCAATGGTTGAACATACGTAGCACATGCCCCAACAAACTTAGTTGATGAAGGTTTACGACCTCGTTGATTGATTTGCCATGTTTTCCTAGTACTCTGTGTCTAACATCAATATCACTTGTCCGCTTATTCCATGATATACATTATTTGAAAGCCAATTAAGAGATACAGTAAGATTAAGCTCCGTGAAATTGACTGCCTAGTCCTGTAGTTCTATAAAAAGTTTGACACAACTCTTTATTCCTTCCTACCGTACAACTGATATTTGGATGTGATTTAAAAAGTACTGTATTACCGTAGATATCAACTAGATTCATGTGTATGGTGAGATTTTCAGTTGAAGTTGTCATCCTATAGTGTACGACTAAATTTCACTGATGAGAGTATAAACTTTCATGACAGATTTATTTGACTGTTATGATTGTTATACATTCTCTACTGTAATACACCTTACATTACAAGTCTTTTATTTCAGGATGACTAAACCTATTAAGTCATTGAATGTTCAGTGTATGTTTAGATGTTGTACGACATGATGTGAATTATGTGTATATTTAGTATTTGTATTTAATTCCCTCCACCTGTTTCTATAAGTGCACTCATTATTAAAATGTAAAGATCAACCTGATTGTTTAATGAACAGTCATCCAGTCAGTAATGTTGTGTAACTTTTGAACAAACAAAGTATGTAGTTTATTCATCGTTTCAAACTGATCACCTGATATTTCCTTATACATAAGTAGATTGTTATAAGTGTCTTGGTTCATGAATAATATACAGTACTATTTTAACTATTAATTATCATTGAATAACATAATTTGTGGTTAAACTGTTTATATTTATTTACTTATTTATTTATTTATTTAAAGACGGATGCTGTACGTGAATCATTGAAAAATGTATTGTTAGTTATGTGCACTGGAACACATGATATCAATCCAATTCTAATTAGAGATTCTAATTCTAATTCAGCTGTTCTGTGGGAATTAACAGAAAAGCATTTATCCACTTTTCTGCCTGAATTATTAGAACAATTATTTCCAAGTAATCCATCATCTGAAATTAATATAACTAATGCTATTACTCCTCCTCCTCCTCCTCCTCCTCCTACTACTACTACTACTACTACAGATGATGCACCTTCAGCCGAATTAAATGAACGTACTCATAAATCATTGGTAAATGATTATTCAGCCACAGTCGAACAAGGTAATTAATTCGGTTTTCAAATATAATTTGAATAAGATTACTAAATTTAATGTATAGTAGATAAATAAAAATAGTATGTCAATTTATGAATTGGTATATATATGTTTTAGCTCACTCCACACCTATCTTGCTTTTCAACAGCCAGCAAACGTCTTTCTTTAGCAGATTGGCGCAAACAGATTGGCTGGATGTTTCTCGCCTACGCCACACAAATCCCCAAAGGTTAATCGAACCTTATGTATACGAGCCGAGATTTCAGCAGACACCAGATCGTCAGGACTGATGAGGCTCCCGAGATAAGTGAGGCGGTTAACACATCCATTGCTTCGCTCCCTGTCACTAACTTTGGTGCCAAAGCAACCCAATCCTCAAGCAACATTTTGCATTTCAATGGGGAGAATCGCTTCCCAAACATGCTTACATTCATGTTTAAGGTAGTCAAGTGATTCTACATTTCACTAACATCTTCACCCAATAGAACTATATCATTTTCATATTCTAAGTCAGCAAATTTATCGCTTGAAATGAGGTCAACCCCGGAGAAATCAGACGATGACAATGATAACTCTAAATATATGTCAGTGATAAAACTAGGTAAAAGTGGGGAAGGAGGACAACCTTGACTAACACTACTTTAGGTAATTAGTTCTGACGACAATCCGCCATAAGCTCTGACTCGACATGTGGTGTTCGAGTTGAGAGATAGTATACGTTTAACGACAGACTTTGCCACATAACCTCACGATCGATATAATCAAATGCCGCCATGAGGTCAAAGAAATACAGGCATTGTCGGACTTCTATAAGTATGCCTATTTTTAGAACCTAACGAAGTGTGAATATTTGGTCTATACAACCAAGTCCAGGTCTGAAACCACCTTCACTCTCTCGAGCTTGCTCTTCCCGAGCTTCAGTTAGGCGTCGAAGTATTATTCATGACAATATTTTGGACAGTATATTCGTTAAACTGATTCCTCAATAATTGTCACAAGAAGACTTCTCTCCTTTCTTATAGATTGGGATGACTAGTGTTCGAGACCAGTCAGATGGGATTACCTACAGATCCTAGATTCTAGCCATGATCCCGGTTAATCTCGTTGCCAAAACTGGGCCACCATTCTTAAATATCTTAGGGGTTAACCCATCAGATCGTGCTGCTCTCAATCGCTTTAGATTTTCTATAGCCTTCTCAGCCACACTAAGACTTGGGGGACCAATATTAATTTGCTGTTCACATTACTTGGGAATGGTGGACAATCGGAATGAGGCCGAAAGCCAGTTGAACTGTTCCCTAAAGTGTTCTGCCCATCGGCCCAACCTTCTGAATTGACAGTGAACAATAATCCCATTTTTTTCTGGGAAAATTTCACTTACAACCGGATTCCTGATACCCGTTTCCTTGATAAGTCTGAACAGTTGTCTACTGTTACTTATTGCTGCTGCCTTTTTCATCTCTTTAGTTTTCGCTACCCACCACTGCTCACGATCATTGCGTAGGCTTTTAACCAGTTTGTGTTTAAGTTGCCTTCGCTTTTCATCGTGTTCAGAACCAGACGGGATGTGTTGCCGAGAGTCTATCAGTTTAGTAGATGCAGGTGAAATCCACTCAGTTTTCTTAAGTTTTTGGTTTAGTTTACTAGTATATATTACTGTTGTTTCCACAGCTTTCTGGACTTTATTTCGTTTTGACTCGGCGGTGGGTATCGCCTATATAGTTGACTAAGTGATTTTCTTTTGTTCCTGAAATGTATTCTTGACTTTTTCATCATTAAGTTGAATTATGAGAGGGCGGTGGTCGTTGCTGTCTATCTTTTACGTACAGGGTGACGCAGACTAACACACGCTCGTACTAAATCATGGTCTGAGTCTAAACATGTACTTTAAAATGAGCGGTAGTCTTCTATCGAGCCTCTCCAATGACATTTGATGACCATGTGGTTTATTGGTGGGGTCTCCATGTCAACTGATGTCTTTCCTTATGCTTACAATTGGTCTTTGCGAGAAACATACGGTTATCATAACATAGTTGTAACAGACAGTCGCCATCATCTGTTTGTTCAGCCGCAACTCCATAGGATCCACCAAGGTGCCTTTCCGTTTCGTTTAGTCTACCTACTTGGGCATTAAAATCACTATCCACTATCACTACATCAGTGCGCTTAGCTTTTCGAAGGTGGTCGGAAAGCTTTCTATTGCTTCATCACACCTGCAATCATTGGTAGCGTAGGTTGAGACACAACAAAGAGGCAACGTTGTGTGTTCCTCTCTTCCCAAGTTCTTACTGTCCCGTTTAGACGGACAGCGCATAAGCGACTGTCTGTGTGAACCCAGTCAAGGAGAGCCTGTTTAGCTTTTGAACTTAGTGCTATACCCACACCAGCAAGGCCTTGAGTGGTAGCGGTGGGATCTCAGGAAACATGAATGATAAAGCAGCCGGTTCTTTACTTTGTCAGGGTGAGGCCAAGCGAATGGTTGTACTTGGATCCTGTATACGCGTTTCAGAGACGCTGCAGACATCGATTAAGTGGGACCTCAGAGTCATAGCAAAGGAGGCTTATTGTCCTATTTGGCATAAAGTTTGAACGTTAAAAGCTCTGATGTATAGTTTAGTGCGAGGTTTCAGGAGACCAGGAATAACGTTTCGTGAACTCGAATCATTGGCGTTAGAGGCGTGAGGTGATAAAGTTATGCTCGAAGGATTAATCTTACGGATAAGAGAGTTATTAAGAGTTGAGGGTGGGATATAACCTCGAACAAGATGATCTCGTGTGCTATTAAAGGTATGTGGGCGGTTTTTACTTCCTGGCTGCCCATACCATTGAAGGATGTTACTTCTTGAGTTACCTGTAAAGGATACCGAGTTTGTGTTGGTTATAGTGACCTAAGAGCGCGATTGCAGATCCCAGGAGAATTGCTTGAGTCAGATTACACACAACCTTGTTATAGGTAGCTTTTGAAGTGTTAGAAGGTCTTACCACCGAAGACGCAAATTTGTGGAGTAAAGTGAGGTGTGACATCTCTGTTGTCGACCTTTTTTAACTGCATCCTTTCTTTGTGAGAAGGCATCATCGCTGTAGATGCTGGTTATCCGAGGAAAACCTCTTAATGTTGTCACACTCCGCCGCAGTTAGCAGTAAGACTTCGTCCTTAGACCTTAGAATGCTACCTTTAATTTTACTGCTCTGCAACAGACCTGCTTGGCATGGTAGGACCTATTCGTCGGTGACGTGGTCCATCTAGCGAAAAGGAGTTCCGTAGAGAACTTCAACTTTTGAATTACTGACCCAAATAACTTACTTTAAACTATTTGAGGATAGTGGCGAACTCTTAATCATGGAACTGACGGAGTTATCTTAAAAAGAGTAATGCTCCATCATCTTTGATTGAAAATATTTTAGTTCACATTTCTAAAGATGGTTCATGTAACTGATGTAACAGCTACCATGGAATAAGTCTATAGTTGGTCGCTCTTACGGACTATAGAAAACTGACTCGCGAGGAGCAGATTGATTTCCGATAAGGTCGTCGACGTATTAATCACACTACCTGTCAATGTAAACTCGACCTTTATCCATTAACTAGATCCTTTGAGCTAGAATGCTTGGTTACCACCAACTTTCATGTGATTACCAAGACCTAATTATCCAGAACCATTACAACTTGATTCTCCACGTAACCCTTGTGCCAGTTGTAATAACTCACTGGTCATAATACACTTGTACAACAGTAATAATTATCAGCAACTTGCTGGATAGCAACAAAGAATAATAAAACAGAATTATCAGTATATTATAATATACTTCTAGTGGTACTTCTCCTGGATCTGTCACACGGGACAGTCAGTAACACAATATGGCTACTGTCACAAACGAAAATGAACCGAACTAAACGGTGCAAATGACCAGTAGGCAACCAACATTGACATCATTCGCTAAATATTAAAGCAGTTTACTACTGACCAACAATTACAGTGTTTCTTGACATCAGTCCGTCTTCGATTGGTTTGGAAGGACTGTGTCCTTGAATTTTCTATTGAAGAAGTGTCCCTGGAAGTGTATTCACATATTGAGAGCTCTACATATAGACACCCCAGACAAAGCGGGTGTATTCAGGTACCTTCCTCCACTGTCGCAATCCACCACTAGGGTTATGTAAGACTGCCGAATTTCACTAGTTTTCTTCCAAGTTTACAACAGGTGATATTTTAGGAGTAGCTTTTGGTGAACTGAGTGTTGTTGATTTTTCTTGCCTGTTGAGGCACTTTTCGATCTTCACTGTGCCGATGATATCGTCTTACGGTGAAAGAACACACAAACCATTCAGATCTGCAAGCTCAGTGGAGTGAGTGTGTAGCCTCTCACGATTTTCGAACAGTTAGAAGTAGACGAAAAGTTCGTGTATCAGGTTAGTGATGGTGTGTCAGTGGTGGTGTGATCAATCTACTCATAATAAAGGTTAAATCGGCCTCTGCCTAACTGTACCATCTTTGACATTGTCACAATGTAAGTCTGACTGTAAAAGGTCGGGTTGGCAACGCTTCGGAAGCCTGGTCTCCGTGCTGAGGATTTTCGGTGTCTCTATGTTTGACTATCATCGTTTCCGAAAAATTAACGACATCCATTAATACTATCATGTTGATAGTGGTAATTCGATAAGCTTCCGGTATGTAGTGAAAGAAAACTGTATTGAACTTCACTTTACATGCTCATCTCGATTGCCTGGTCAGGAATATAGATGTGTTATAACTCAGTATATTGAGACATTATCAGATATAACACAGATCAAAAGAGATGGTGATTCTACTCCAGGTTTTTGTTCACCTCTCCATAATAGTGTGTTAACTTTTTTCATTACAATGAAGTCTTTCTTAGTTGTACTTCTATCCTATTAATATTTCTCATCTTGTTGTCTCAGTAAATTTGATCCTTATGATTATGAAGATTTTTAGTTTCTTATTCTTCATGACCTAATACTCCCTATTGTATGACGAATCGATTTTCGACGTCCATTTATACTAAATTTATGTGCTATCTAGGTATTCTAAATAAACTAGTCAATTATTGATAGATACGTTTCTGAAACATTAGTGTGCTATCTCTAGAAACATGTCAAAGTGGATACAACGCAATATACAGTTTAGTGTAAGCTCTTAGGAGATAGTATCTGTAATATCTTCCAATGAATTTTATGTTGTCATTTGAAGTATTTTTTTGCCGAGCACATTCTAAAACTTTCTTCTGTCGCCTAAAGAGAATGATATCTTTTGCCAAACCAAATAGCTTATGTTTCTAAGTATCCAAATAAACATCCGCTTCGTAGCTGATATTATATATATATATATATATATATATATATATATATATATATATATATATGCGTTTCAGAGACGCAGCAGACATCAATGGAGTGGGATTCCAGAGTCATAGCTAAGGAGGCTTGTTGTCCTATTTGGCATAAAGTTTGAACGTTTAAAGCTCTGATATATAGTTTCTGGTGACCAGGAATAACGTTTCGTGAACTGGAATATATATAATATTTTTTTCAGGTTTACTGTTGTCTAATAGTAGTGTCTTTGCTTTAATAAATTATTTTCTGTTTTAAATGCATTCATATAATTTTAGTTGAACCATCATTATTAGAATCGACTACTGACATGAATTTCTCTCAGGATGTCAAATATTCGGATACTGATAAAGTGGGAGAATCATGTTCAAACAGTGCAAACGATGGGTCGCTTATAAAATCATCTGGTATGACAATAACATGTCAAAATATCCCAGTAATTCACAACATATGAGAAATTGAGTCAGAAAGGTTTTTCCTTAGTGCTTGTTATTTGTATTTTATTTTACAGAGTAACTAACCTATTTCTTCCCATTATTTTTTCCACCTATGTACACTAAACAAGTTAGCATCCTTCTACATGAATGTATAAGGCAAATAAATGTATCTGTTAACTCATTAAAGTAAATCACGTTGATTTTCGAAGAAAGACAATTTCATCTACATTGTGATGTTTCATGTGCTTAAATTACTATTTTTGTTTAATCATGACAATGTTGAAAGAACATTGTCATCTACTCTGTTGGTTTTATCGTTTCTATTAAAGAATGCACTGACTAGAATAATTTAGTTGATGTTATTGCTGTATAAATTGCTTTAATAATCAACGTAAAATACGTTACTGTGATAATGATTAACACAGAATGAAGAAGGCATTGATTGTTTAATATTGTACAAATAAACTTTAATAGTTTTTTTTTCTTAATTTAATTATTGTTTACATGCATCAAAATCATTTTAAAATAAAATTATGATTAGAAACAACTGACCCACTATATTTTCTGCTTATTAATTCATCATAGGAAATAAATAAAAACTATTACATAACAGTCACAATCCAACTTAAATATATAACTTGTGTAATAACGCTATATCAAGGCAATCCGCTCAGTATGCACATATGGCAACAGAGACTGACCAGTTTCAGTTCATTAGAAATCAACAGGGCAATACAAGCTTATCCTAATTACATATGTATGCTCGTTGCACAGGTATGGTTGTCCGGAAACAGTAGCCCACTGGTGAACGCGGTGGCGTTTGATACGAAGCGGACTGAGTTCGTATTCCAGTGTGAACATCAACATTCGGATACAGGTATATCCAGCCGATGAGTACCAAATAGGACGAAACGCGCGTCTTGAATTCCACTTGCCAGTCACAATCCAACTCAAACATATTACATAACAGATTAAAGAAACGGTATAAGTTAAGAAAATAATCAACTAAAACAAAAAGTTACTTATTCAAAAAAGAGCAGAAAGAAGCAATTTTAAGTAAAATTTTTCAATCTATAAAAGAATAATGAAAACAAATAAAAATTCTTACTAAAAATTAGTGAAAAGCACAAAGAATATGACGTGTAACCGACAAGTATGTAAAAAAGGTATAAGAAAGAAAATAGGCAAACCATAAACAAAAGTGAAATAAAAAACAAATAAACAGAAATAGAATTGCTTCACAAACGAGTAGAATAACAACGATTAAAGTAAAAAAAATTAACTTCACAATATTACTTGAAGTACATTACATACCACATCAATTTATAGCTGTAGTTGTACTGTCACTATCAATAAGCTCATTAATACAATCACAAGCAGCCACAATGCCCATCAGTCAACATGCACCTCAAACTTATACATAATCATCCTACAAATTACTCACTAATACAACTACGAATTCAATAACAACAGCCATCATTCACATCAAAACACTAATATCATGTCTCTCGTAGGCGGCATTCCACAACCAATGACTCCGTTGCTCGGCAGCATTTATATTAGCTACGATCACACCCTATCAACACAGGGCATCACGAATCGATCTACAAGCTCAACAAACAAACATCACAATATTACAACCACAAACAACGACAACAAACAAGCATAACCACAAACATAATCATAACGGCAACAAGCCCAACTACAGTCCATCAATTAAAACACACTACACTGTCAATCATACTCACATATAACACACCAAAACACTAAACAACTTACATCCCAAACATAACACAGTCGTGAACTATCAATAACAACAAGTAAAACATCAACAACTATGCATTCCTACTAACTCAACCAACAACCACAGTCATGACGAATACCAACACACAATCCACTATACCGCTAGCGAATCCTCATACATTCTCAGCAATCACATCCTCAAGAAATATTATCTGTCTCTATGAAAATAATGTACAGTAGTGATTGTTTATTTAACCTTAAGTTAATATTTGTGGCCTACTTTTGGCTCACTGAGTATTTTAAGTGTTTCTAGATTACGTGTTTGCGTTGTAGAAGCTTCCGTGGTAGGATTATTTAGGAGGATACGTATTATTTCTATTGTTTTTGCAGAAGACGAGATATTACTTTTTATTTATTAGTAGTGGAATTACAAAATTGCACATTTTTTTACAGATGTATTAACAAATTTAATAATGTATTCATTTGTAAAATATTTATAAAATGTATAAATATTTTAATGTTTTGTATGTTTCGTATTCTCTTTATTTTATTGTCTGATGAATGGAAAATTCATTATCTATACAGGATGTTCGTAATGTGAAATATTTGTTTTAATTGAATTGTTAATGAAAATGCGAATTTACAAGAAGTCGTCAAATATCGAAGCTTTTTTAGTATACTTGAATGCTATCACGAAGTCAAAGTTATGTTTGTTGTTGTACCTGAAGAGGGTGATGTTGAGGTTGTTAAAGATGATGTTATTAAAAATGTATTCGTACCAAATGGTTCAGATCTTAGTGATTCGAATAACGGTTTTCTTTTCAAGCTAGCTGACACACAATCAGATGAATCATTAATAATGTTATTATTACTACTACTATATATAATGGTAGTAGAAGCAGTGGTAGGTGTTATAGCAGCACCAGCTACAGTATCACAGTTATTATTGTTATGGTTATGACTGGGAGATTTTAAACTGATAACATTTTTTTCATCATCACAATTAACTGGAATGATTTGAACTGTGAATAAACTATCCTGTAAGATCTAAAACAAATACGTAAATGACGTTTAGTGTAGTTTTCGGCATCTGGATTTACAATGAGTACAAACGTAGTAAACAAAAAAGGAAGAGAAATACCTATGATAATAATGGTGTCGATATACAGAAAACAAACTGACGACGGTAAAATTGATAGTCAATAATACTGAAATTGGCATACTGTTTCCATGTATTATAGATTTATTTTAGTTGGGAACTATTTAAACGCATTGAGCAATTGGCACTTCTTTAGTCTTAGAGAGGAGCAACACAGTAGTGAACACAAACGACCACGATTCACTCGACATTCTAGTGAGAAGTTGCTAGTGATGAAGTTCAAACGGTTTGGGAGTTATTCAATTATCCCTAATACGACCGACTAATCGTCTTACGATACTATCAATTGATTGAGGTAGGGATCCTACTATTGGACGACTGCTTTAGTAGCACTGACGACTAAGTGTACGACGCGAGACCTGAAGTTCTCCAGTTTTTCCACTGGTAGGACCGATGGTGCTAACTGCTTAAGAGTTCCCTAAGATGAATAAATTACTGATCAATACTCCCTGGTCCTGAACGGTACGAAACCCAGAACAATTTGTTATGAATACAAACAAATAATATTAGATAGCAAAATTGGTAAATCCAACATATAAAATCTCTTCCTGTATACTAACAACTTTTCATATCTTATAAGCTTGGCTAACGTGAAAAAGGAGCGTAGTGGTAAGTAATTCTAAAAGTAAATAGCTACATAAGTCCTCAACATTGATGCTGACCATGTTTGCTTTAGCGGACACAACTAGCTGAATGCGCTCGGTCACGCATCATCACCAGATCAGGTCACGCCGTACCGTGGAAAGCATCTCTCTCTAGTTTGCAAGCCTAAACGTTGCTATCCGATTGCCGATCTATTTACGATCAAATATAACTTCTTTTCCATCCTTCATCGCCTTCTGATTTATTCTCATTCATAAGAGTAGGTTCAAATGTTAGAAGTTGCCCTGGTAATACCGCAAACGTAACTTGGTCATATACCGGATACACTTCAGAAGCATAAGGGGTTGAGTAGAATAGTATGATAATCTGCTTCGCTTCGTTTCATTCACACCAGCTACTACTTACACAACCTCTATGATTTAGAACTAAAATATCTTTGTGGAACGCATGTGAATTTTGTTTAAATTTAGTGCATAATCATATCGACATGAGTTAACAAACATCCAAATGAACTCAAAAAGATGAAAGAAGATGTTGGAAATAAGATTTGAAATAGTAAATTACAGTATACTGCTAGTGATTGCCCTGATGGGCCTATCACACGAAAACTCATCTAAAAGTACTATTGTTGCTCGAGCTAATGTGACTAAAAATAATCAAAAAGTAGAGGTTATCAATGATAAATCATGACCTACATGACGTTCTTCCCGAATTACCTTGGCGGCAAATTGATAAAAGGATTCCTAACGACTCGCCTTCGCTTCGGAGAATATGTTGTTGCTCTACTTCTCCAAGTTTGAATGCAGCCAATGGTGGCATGACACGATTAAATGAATCCACCATACTTCACCCAGTTAGTTCATTGCCATACAGATTAATAACGTAGATGATGTGTGAAAAATGTCTGATACTGGACTCATCATTTGTGTGCTGTGTTTTAAGTGAGACATGTCTTCAGCATCAATATTTAACTTTTAGATGTTTACAAGTAAGCTGACAGTTAAAAGTAACTTTTGAAGGTGAGTGTAGAAAAAATACTAAGTACATAACGAAAATTTGCCAAGAAATTTTGTTGTCTTTTGTGTGTTAAAGGAATAATTAGCATTATGGCATCATATACTTCGTTAATGATAATGAGTATGCATATGGCTATGCACTACTACTGGATTATGAGTCGATACAGAGAGCAAGTAATTTCTTCCCTGAATAACTGGCGCAGACATTATTAAATCATCTATACTTCATCTATGATAAATTATACTTTCATCGTCATTCACCTTTGTTTTTTGCCATCTTACCTTTTAGGATATAATCGCTGGTAGTAATCTGGAAGGACGATACTCTAAACCTTGTTCCATTCAGGGTATCCAATACCCAGCATCTGTATGACGAGGTATTGTAAACCGACTGATCTCCCTGAGCCCGCAACTTGAGCGCCGCAGTTTCGAGTCTTCGGTTTCTTCTTGTAGTAGGCTGGCCATCCAGTCATCCCAGGCCGGAAGGATGGTTGTATTTTAGGATCTGTTTCGTCGAAAGCCGTTTTGTGCTTTATGCAGCAGGTTACGATTGCCAAAAAACTTCTGTACCTATTACATACAACGCTTCCCAAAAGGCCCTGATAGTATTGGGATCATTGCACCAGTCTACAGCAAGCAGAGTCCCTCCTATCCCCTTCCCTGTAGACTGGAGATATAATTACCTGCTTACATTATTCTGACGACCTCTTTGATTGTAACGAGTGTTGGAATAGGTTACTGACTGGGTGACTTAGCACCCTAATACCGTTGGCCTCGCGTCAAAGCCCAGATAATTATTGAGCTTTAACTTCCCTAGTTTCCTCAGGAGTAACCTGTGTTTCATTTCGGTGTGCCCAATTCATGTTTTCGGATATGTAGTAGCCGGATTGTTGGTTACTCCTAAAAGGCAATTTAGTCGTCTGCCAAAATGGACGTTCAAAACTATGACTGCAGCGGCACTAATGAGAGGTATTCCTGAGAGCTTAATAGACGATCCCCAAGCCATGAATCTGTACAGTTGTTTTGGATTCCCTTGAAACTTCTCGGCCAACTAGGCTTGAGGTTTTCTTCTGCCACATCTGACACTCATATTGCACCTATTCCTTAGACGTACGTACGAATCGTGGTTGGAAGCCTTCCATGTAGTCCTTTGACTGTACCAAGCCATTCCGCTTTAAGAGAGCTCATGGTCCCTTGTCCTAAACACTGGTTTATTTTATCTGGTTTGCTCCTCATGACGACGATACGTCTTGGGGTTACTTTATTAATGATACTTTTGACAGTGTACCATTGATGGTCTATAGATAAGTTCTCCCAGTCCTTGAGCCATATGACCTGGGTCAGTGTTCACATAGGGCCCGATAATCTGTTGGAACATAGTAAAAACATGAGGTGCTTTCGATTTATAGCAAAATTTCGCAGGTGACCACTTTGAACATTATCAAGGCACGATCGCTGATCCCTTGGGTGACACTAATCTTAGTATTCCCCAGTGGGAGTCTACACAGAATAAAGCAGAATGTATTGACTGGAATATATCAACAGATTATGTGACAACTAACAGTCGTCAACGTCCTACTGATATGACTAAAAGTAAGGATAGTGCTTGCATTATTTGAAGCTGCCTCTCTTCCGTCAAAATTATTTTTGACAACAAATAACCAACAACTAACGAAACCGAATGATATTAAAGTTGATCTTTATCCAAACACTACACAACGTGACGCAGGCCATATAGATCTCATTCCAAAACATACCAAAGTAACACGACAGCCCCAAACTCTTTTCAGGCAACCTATGGAGACTAAAACTGTCACAAGAAGTAAGTGAAGGCAAAACTATCTTCACATTCTCCGAGATTATATCATCCGCAATAAACAAACCACCCTACCGTGCGACATATAAAGAACCCGTTAGTAACCTGATCTCTTATAAGCAATATCATCTAAAACTCATGAATACTCATACTAATATAAATAACCATAATAATTTTAACGCTGTTTCTGGCAAATTTAGTTACCTCCTAAACCCGTTATCAGGTATCAGCATACAGTCACATTACAAGCAAAGAAAGACTCGTGAACCTCGTTTCTTTTGGGACTTTAAATACGCATCCAAACTACTATCAGCCCGGAACTTACACTCCACCCTACCCAGCAACTTTCCTAGAAATCCTTCCCACTATAACCACTGTTTGCCTTGCCATGCTCCTATGATATATAGAAGCACCGTACCGTACAGGGATTGTTGGTTACCTACATATAATCCGTTTGATTTCTTCATGTAAACCGAAATGTCATCATATTATGCATTTCCTTTTGAAATGGTCACGCCTGTAAACGTAGTGTGCACCTGTTTTTTCAGTATAAATGACTATTACTATTATCGTTTGGAGTAGGTAGTCCAGGTCACTTCTGATTCCTATTCAGTGACATGAACTGCTCGTTGTGTAGGTCCCACTTCCTTGATGGCAGCTTGAAGCCGTTTAGTGAAATATCTCTATAGTAAAAACTCTCATTAGTCAGTCTCAATGATGGTGTGTTTGAATCCCCCCACTACCACCATCATATTCTCAGCATGTAGTGTCTTAAGTAGGCTACATATGTACATTGAAACTCCGCCTTCTACTCTGCGTCTTCTATCTTTTCTTAGCAGTATCATGTTTTGGACGTTCACTTCATCGTTTGGGAATTCACGTGAGAGCCACGTTTCAGTGACTGTGAATATTCTCGGTTTAAGGTGTGTATGCAGGCGTCGGAGTTCCATCATCAGGCCTCTCAGACCCTGCACATTATTGCGTAGGCATTGACTGGTTATCGTATCCTACTTCAATAGGCCTGCTATCTGATGTTCTGCGTTATTAGTCCAGTTCGTGTTGAATTAGTGGTCATTTCCGACGAAGCTATCTTTGGAAGAAGAATTTTTGTTGGGAAAATCGTTACCCATAGTCTGTCCTTCATGAAGTAAGTCATTCTGTAATAGGGCTTGTCTTTCCAAAATTACTGATACATGTGTGAGAGCCACATTGGTGTCTGATCTCTGCCTTGTAGACCTGGGTCTCCTTTCATGGCATCAAATATGTTCATGTAGGACACTCCTGACTTTGTACCGAGCCTGCTGGGCCCCATTTGGATCCTCAGGGTTTTGGAGTTTTACACCCTTTAGACGGAAATAAGCCTAATGTTTTAGATGGGTAGAAAGAGGTAGCCTGCGTACACTTACTGCCGTGACTTCTCTGTTGTCAAATTGCTTTAAGAGAGTAGTTAATGTTATGGTCAAAAGCCCCACTTCTAGTTGGCTGTCATCAGATGCCGGTGACTTGCCGTGCTCTAATCCCCATTGAAGGAGGAAATTTGTTGTTATCAGGAGGCTATCTAGTGAAAGTTTCTATATTCCTTGCACGTTTCTATGGTCCCTACTAACCGTGTCGTTGAGTATGCGGTTTCATTTGTGCCCTGAAGAGGAGCTTTGCGTTCAGATGGAATGTTTTTCTTCCACTCAGAAGTCTGAGAGTGCTAAACCTGCCCACAAGACATGCATACTAGAATCACTGACAGGGTTGTCCTTTATGAAATTATAGTATTCCTTTGTATCACAGTCGTGGTGCATCCATTTGTTGTAGATGTTACACCAAAAAGCTGGATATCTTTTATTGACAAGTTTCATGTAAACCTTACAACTGTCATCAGACGACTGTAGATTCTTCAAACAGAACTATTCTTCGATTGCTCCTGTGTCGCTTGATCTTTCGCTGCGTTGGCTTGATGTTGAGCCATTTTGCTCCCTGTCCACTGAATATGGTGTAAGGTTGCTTTGCCTCTTGTTTTCTTGGGCTGGCGAGTGTATTGGCGGAGAGTAAGGAGATCGGTGTGGGGGCAAATTCACCTAGTCCATCTGTGCGTAACTTACCCGCGGTCCCTGCGGGTGAGCTTAGAGTGTGTCCTGCTAGGGAAAACATAGTATATCTAGTAAACTTTGCACTTTATACTGACTGTAATATGATTCAACAATACTAGAATTCTATAGATAGCTATTTGAGTTATCGGTGTTTGGATTGTGGTCAGCTGTAGCTGTCAAGACCAAAAGGCATGTAGCAGTTGATCAAGTTGGATAGGTCAACCACACAGTAGGTTGGCTGTATCGTGGTATTGGTCTCGAATAATTGGTGTCGTAGCCGATTGTAGGCAAAATTGCATCCCAAATCTTCTCAATGATCAATTGAAACTAGTGGTTTATGGATTCATTTAGAGATAAAAAGAGTAGGCACTCCACAGTTCATACAGCGCTCACTTTGCCTCGATATCAATATACATTCCGTTCAAATGTTTTGATTAGGAATTTTCGGGTGTTACCAGCTAAAATATTAGATGCACGATAGGCATACACTTTAGATCTTAAAGGCTTACATTCACTACAATGATGAAATGTTGTGAACAAATAATATCGTTCGAAACACAAAAACGAAGACGCTAGTCATTAGGAATCATAATAAGACGTTGTGAAGATTGTTGGATGTCAATTTGATGCCACGAATCGGTCTGGATTGGATAACGATTGATCACCAGTGGAGTGTAACCGTATCGGATGTGACGCAGTTGACTGCCAATGGCAATGGATGAGATTGTGCAAACGTATCACGAATTGACTCAACTAGAAATATCGACCGTTGGAAGCCTAATTGCATGGCGTTTGCAGAGAAGCCTGAGGGTCCTGGGTTCAAGACATGACGAAATCATTAGTATACACTGTCGAGGGGCCTTATACTGGGACGAAACAACTGTCCAATGAGTCCTGGTGATCAACAGTTGTCTAATTCAGACCAATTCGTGATATCAAATTGACAAAGGAATGAACTTGATTATAATTTCTCTCACTTGAATGTAGGCAGACGCTCATTAAACACCCTTCAATTGTCTGTCCTTACCAGATAATTGTTTTATCAATGATCAATAACTTATGGTTTGTTTTATAGTTCAGCATTATTCATACATTGGGCGCGTCGGACGTATTTTACTCAGATTTTGTAGTGTTTTGTCGTCTTTAAAAACGAGTGGTAATAATGAGTCAAACGAGAGATGCTACTGACCAGAATTTTGATTACATGTTCAAACTGCTTATTATCGGCAATTCTTCGGTTGGAAAAACGTCATTCCTTTTTCGATATGCTGATGATAGCTTCACGTCAGCCTTTGTTTCCACTGTAGGCATTGATTTCAAAGTAAAGACAATATTCAGACAAGACAAGAGGGTAAAACTTCAAATATGGGTAAGTAGATAATCGGTTTTGTATGTCACGTGTTTGCTGAAGTATACTCTCCCCTTTAATTAGCGTCCCTTTTCGGTGTGAGAATAAATAGCTGCTCAAATCATCCAGTGAGATGTACTAAGTTGCTTAGCTCTATGCAGTACTCCAATACAGTTGAGAACAGTTCTTTGCTTATCCTCTCGGATGGGCACTTTGGGCCTGGTAAAGAACCAGTTGCCTCTGCTTAAGCATCATAACACTTGGTGTCTATCTTTCCTCACACCTGCCTACCTGGTAGAACTTGATTTCAGAGATCTCAAATTTGGGATAAGATGCATTATTTGGGTTTATAAAGTCTTGTCTTATTGAAGTGTCTTTAACATGTTCTGTGTCCCAGAACACTGCTTAGATGAGTGTGATAGGGTGTAGTCTGAGTTTGTTGCGTGCTGAGGTTCAAAATGCTAAACGATTAGTATAATCCTTGTCAAGAGGTGAAGTGCAGTAGTTCTATATGGCTCATTGCTAGCCGATCACTATACTTAGTTAGTAGTTCTATACTTCGACTGAATTAAGAGCATAAGCCAAAATGGATCTTTTTTAATCAGCAAAATAGTAAGCTTAGCTACAAAATGTTAGATTCAAAGTGACATGTCTAAATATTCCATATCATTGTAAGTTGACAAGTCACTCAAATCTGCATGGAAGTAAAACGTAATTGGTTGGTCCTATTCTTCACCATCGTATTGGTGTTTTATTGCGAACTTTAAACATTTGACCGATCGCAGTAGTAAGTCTACAGTTATTTTTTGGTAGTATGGTGTGGGAATGATCAACATGATCCACACAATCAGTAAGTCATGGCGTGGAACTTCGTACGTACGTACAACAGTTCAAGTTACCATCCCCCAGTTAACATAAAGATGAAGTGGTCGGACAAAATCCCATAGTAGTGGAGGTAGTAACAGGATGAAATTCAAAAAAATATAATGCAGCAACAAGATGCACGTCCAGTTGGTTTTACATTCCACTCAGATGACTTCCTGTCTAAATACTTCGTAAATTCAGAAAAGGGTATCACAGTTATTAAAAGAACACATACACGAACAATATTTTTTAATTAGATTTTTGTCAGGTATTAATATACAGCGATATGAATTAAGTTAAACTAATCAAGGGAATTTGTAAAAATTGATACACTGCATAATTTATCACAGTTATTAAAGTAGTGTGTCGTTAATAAGTACCATAACTGGCTTACCCACTAGAACGGTAAACTCGTCGAAGCATTACTTCCTAAACGTTTGTTCTTTACTATATAATAATTGTTTACGTTAATTGAACGCGAATTCGATAATCCTGACTTCAGGTTGATTGCAAACTTTCAGTATGCAGGCTAATTATTAGATTTTATGGGTTCCTAAAAAGATGTGTTACACAACTTAAGAGGTCATCTGAAAGTAGCATGTAGTAGTTCAAATCAACTTAATTTTCGGGTCGTACCTCATGTCTCATCCTTCAATGACCATTACTGTTGCTACAAGTTCCGCTACTTGGGTATTCATATCGCAGTTCTGATGAGGTGTGACAGCATAGATCATTGTATATGAGCCAAGCTTTACATTCTCCTGACTGAATATCAAGTTCATGTCTATCCAGATACATTAAACACCCTAGGTGATGTAATGTCGACCTAGTAACCTTACATTTACTGTAGCTGCTAACACGGTATGGTAGTAGGGTTAGTTTATCGTAATTAACCAGTCAGGGTACACTGGCTGGGACAATTGTTTCTTTAGGTCATACAATCCCAGGCAAGTCATCCATCCAATTTGATTGGTTTTAATCACTAATCTTTCCAGTCTACAAGAATAGACTAAAATCCTTGTGATAACCACAGAGATATCAGTTTGACTAATGTAGTGTTTAAATTACTGGCTTCAATAATTGTCGAACACTTACCTAAAACTCTTGAAGTGCAAACCTGGGAGAACCAGGCTAGTTTCGGACCTAGTTATGATTGGATTGACCGAATATTCGCCATTCTCCAGGTTTTAGATCAAAGTGATATTTGTCGGCGTCCGACAGTGACTGAAAGATTCTATATGAGCGTTAATTGTTATTGTTAGATTGTTCATCAGAATAATCATAAATTGAATAATATGACTGTGAATACAAATTAAAGCGATCGTTTTCTTGATGGTCTTGTTATACATATCCTTTAATGTATTTGAATGATCACGAATTTCTTAAACAATTAAGGGGTGATAATGTATTCGGAATTAACTCAATTTATTCTGATTTCGGTGCATATTTCCTGATTTTAATGACCCTTCATAAGGTTCATGCGTAAATCACTACTTCCCATCCATTAAATGTTATTTTTTCTATTCCCGACCGTGCTGCTACCTTGACGTGGTGGTCGGGCTTGCCTATCGTGATGACTCAATCGGGCTATACTGGCTGGAACAATCGTTCCTCTAGGTCCTACCATGCCAAGCAGGTCGGTTAAAGAACGGTGAGACCAAAAGCAGCAAATATAAGGTCCGAGGACGAAGTTGTACTGCCGGCTGTACAGAGGTGTGACGGCAGTAAGGTGTTTTCTTCGGACAACCAGCATAGCAGCGATGCTGCCTTCCCACAAAGGTAGGGCGGGGTTAGAAAGGGTCGACTCTAAAAATGCACACCTCACCTTACACCACGGATTTCCGTCTCCGGCAGTAAGGCCTCAACAAGTACGGAGCTGCAACAACGAAAACCTCTCTCAAAAAGGCCGTGTGTGACCGGCCTCAAGCAGTTGTTCCTTGGGCACTGCGGTCACGCTCCTAGGTCTTTCAGACCAACCCTAACCCATTTTGCTTTTCAGGCACATCAAGAAGAACCCTTCCACAGCGTGGGCAGCTGGGAAGAGATAACTACCCTCATACCGCTAACAACACGCAAAATCACTTCCATTTTAATCAAACTCCTTCTTCTATTCTTAATGTTTATCCTGCCCCCACCTTCAAGCCTAAATCCTTATCTTCAACTTCCTCCTGTGTCATTAGTGCTAACTATTCCGGCCCACAAAATAACGTTCCTAGCATACTAAGACCACGCTCCAAACTTCACATTGGTGCTTTCAATGTACGAACCCTGTGTCAAGTAGGGCAACAAGCCTCCCTAGCTAGGACATTAGAATCCCGCGCCATTGATGTATGTTGCGTCTCCGAAACACGCATACAGGATCCTAGCGTGGTCATTCACTTGACCTCACCTACTCAGAATGAACAACCTTCGCGATACACTCTTCGTTTATCTGGCGATTCAATAGCAACTTCTCGCGGGCTCGCCAGTGTAGGTATTGCGTTAAGTATAAAAGCAGAACAGGCGCTTCTTGAATGGATTCCTGTCGACAGTCGCCTATTTGCCGTCCGACTATTTCGAGACAGCCAGAATGGAAAATCGACTTAGGTCCCCCAACTCTTGTCGAAGTCGTAAAAGCTATAGCCAGTCTAAGGTGAAACAAAGCAGCGGGTCCAGACGGATTATCCCCAGAGGTGTATAAGGATGGTGGTCCCACATTGACAACCAGACTGACTGATATTTTGACTAAGGTTTGGGAACTTTACATAATTCCGTCTGATTGGTGTCGATCGTTAATCGTCCCAGTATATAAGAAAGGGTCAAAATCGTCCTGCAATAACCATAGAGGAATTAGTTTGACTAATATAGTGTCTAAAATACTAGCTTCTATAATTATCAGACGCTTAACTGCAACTCGTGATCTCCAAATACGAGAAAATCAGGCTGGGTTCAGACCTGGTCGCAGTTGTATAGACCAGATATTCACCATTCGTCAGATCTTAGAACACAGACATACTTTTCGGCGGCCGACAATAGTGGTTTTCCTTGACTTGAAAGCAGCATTTGACTCTAGACCGTGAAGTTCTATGGCAGTGTCTTTCATTGAAAGGCGTGCCCCAAAAGTACATAAAACTTGTTAGGGCTCTTTACTCAAGCACGATTAGTCGTGTCAGAGCATATGGCGAACTGTCATCTGAACTTGCAACCTCAAGTGGTGTTCGTCAAGGCTGCCCACTTTCCCCATTTTTGTTTAATTTCGTAGTTGACATACTGTTAGAAATTACACTTTCATCGTCTGACTTTTCAGGAATCGATCTCCTACCAGGAGATCCACTTATTGACTTAGAATATGCTGACGATATAGTCCTGTTTGGCGAAGACGCTGATACGATGCAGAAACTTTTAACAGCAATAAGCTCGAATGCAAGCATTTTCGGAATGCGTTTCTCCCCCTCTAAATGCAAACTATTGCTCCAGGACTGGTTTTCGTCAACACCTGAACTAAAGGTAGGGAGTGAAGTAGTTGAGCACGTCGACCACTTCACTTATCTTGGAAGTCTGATTAGCCCTGATGGGTTAGTCTCTGACGAAATCTCAGTACGAATTCAAAAAGCTCGTTTGGCTTTTGCCAACTTACGTCACCTATGGCGTAGACGAGATATTCGTCTCTCAACGAAAGGGAGAGTGTACTGCGCAACAGTTCGCTCTGTCTTACTGTATGGGTGTGAGATGTGGCCATTAAGGTTAGATGACACTCGAAGGTTATTAGTTTTTGACCATCGATGTCTACGAAACATCGCTCGCGTTAGCTGGGATCACCGAGTAAGTAATAACGAGGTTAGACGACGGGTGTTAGGTAAATATGTTAAATCAGTCGATGAGGTTGTGAATCTTCATCGACTGAGGTGGTTGGGACATGTGTTGCGTATGCCCAACCACCGTCTTCCTCGACGCGCAATGCTGCCTGTTATAGGAATAGGATGGAAGAGAGTTAGAGGTGGCCAAACTAAAACATGGCATCAGTCCATGAAGTCGCTGACTGCCGGTTTAAGTCGTGTCGGTAGCTGCAGACTACCTGGATGGGGTCCTCGCGATTACCGTAACCAGTGGCTAGAAACACTGAGTGACATGGCCCAGAATCGGTCACAATGGCGCAGATGTATTCACTCATTGTCCTCCCTTAAATCATGAGCTTTAAATTATTCTATAACTTTCTTTCTACGCCTCCTGAACCATATTCTATATGTTCACACTCGTTACTATTATTATTTTATTTTATTGAAGTAACTTCTACTAAAGGTGGTTGTGTTTATCTTGCGGTGCCATGGTGGTATGGCAACTTGAACCAATGCACACGTGCCAGGTTCTGTGCTGATTGTACATACATACATACATACATTTTTGCTATCAAAGGCAAAAATATGTTACCACTCTGGTTAGAATAATCATTAAATGTATTTATTCATTTGAAGATGGGATTTTATTGATGTATGCATATCTTCTCACCTGAATTAATGTTTTTCCTTAATTGCCAAATTAGGATACAGCAGGTCAGGAACGTTATCGTACTATAACAACAGCTTATTATCGTGGTGCCATGGGCTTCATATTAATGTATGATATTACTAATGAAGAATCTTTTAATGCTGTTCAAGATTGGTAAGTAACTTCATCTTAACTGATTCTTTGTTCTCAAATACCTTGACGTTATTCAAGTATAATTTTGTTTTATAGGTCACTAGGAATAACTTGTTTAGATTACTACTGCATGAATAGAGGGAATCATCTTGATCATAATAATAATTATAAGGAATTTTTATGGGCTATGGAATTTATGATTAAATGGATGCTTAGAATACAGGTCGTCAATCGTAATGCAGTGATACAGTGCTCACGTATTATTATGGTTTACGTGATAAAGTTAATTATGTCAAGTCCCGATGAACTGATATCGAAAGAAATGACCACTGGCCATTAGTCTTTCATCTTATTAAGTGATCTATTTGTACCCAAAATATTAAACAAAAATAAAATAACTAGATGTCATTTATAACATAACTAACATCAAGATGCAAATGAAATTGACCTCACTATCTTCAGAAGTAGTAATTATAAACAGTAATATGTCCTTGGTAATGATAGCTATGTTATAGTTCGAGGAATGATGCTGTTAGTATGACTTTTGACTGGCTCGATGATGATAGCTGCGACTCGATACGGTCGGACTAACAACATTCACTGATAATGCACTTTAGTCTGGATTATTGAAGTACGTTCGTTTGTACATCAAGTTATTTACGGTATTTGCTAAGTTAGGTTTATCAACTAAATAAATTCCACACAGAATACGAATGATTATTTTACCGAATTAGTAGGAAATCTCATTTAGATTGCATAATACAACTAAAATGTTGTTAGATTTCCATTGACATATTTCTGAAATTAGATGAATATGAGTAAGGTCAGCATCTTAATTTTTCTTGTAATTATATTTTGGATATTTGACATTCCTAACAAATGGTTAGTTTGTTTGTCTTATACTCATTTTGTTAGAAGCCTCATCACGAATAAGATTAATGGGATGTTTTCTTCCCCCCCTCTAATGTTAGATATTGTAGTTATTTTAAGTAGGGAACTTGCTCCTATAATGCCTTTTGATAAAAGATAATATAGTGCAGCTGATAAACTTTTAGGTGTCCTTAAGAATACAGCGGTTAAGCAAAAATACAGTGTAGACATAAAAGTCAGGTTTTAGTTGATTCATAAGTCAACCAACATTATCAAGATCCTGTGGTTCAGTGGTCTCACCATTTAACATTGTTATATACTACGTTTTGTCAATTCATGTACTCTAGTAGGGATATCTGGGTATTCTTACAAACCACTACAAAGTAGTGCTTATCTGAGTCATATTTATTTTTAAAAGTAAAAAACGTTAAGATCATTTCCTTGTTCAGTAATTGTTTGAGAAATTTCACATCTATTCAACGTTGTTACTAATATAGTCAAGATGTTCAACTATGAGGAACATTCAAGCAAATCTACTTTCTCAGTTACTCACACATCACCCCACTGCTGCGTAGTTTAAAGTTTCCAAACCTCAGGACGCTATGGAATCAATTAAGGTAAACATTAAGAATGATAAGTGAATGATTGGCAGTAAGATATTTAGTATTTGGAAGTAAAGAGGAGGTGAGTGTATGTACATCATTTGGATTAACTATAAGCTACATCACTTATAGTCTTTAACCGTTCACTTCTATCATCCTGGCTATTTCGGTTGTGGATTTAAATATTTGTACTACAAGAAACAGTAAATTTCGATTACAAAAAAGGGACAGAAATCCTCTTGTGATAACCACAGAGGAATCAGTTTGACTAATATAGTATCTAAAATATTAGCCACTATAATCATCCGACGTTTAACTAACACTAGGGAACAACAGACTCGAGAAAACCAGGCTGGTTTCAGACCTGGACTAGGTTGCATTGATCACACATTCACCCTGCGCCAGGTCCTCGAACACAGACATATGTACCAACGCCCAACTATAGTTGTATTTCTTGACTTGAAAGCAGCGTTCGACTCTGTTGACCGTGAAGTCTTGTGGCAATGTTTGTCATTAAAAGGCGTACCTCAAAAGTACATTAACCTTATAAAGGCTCTCTACTCGGTCACCACTGGTCGAGTCAGAGCATATGGCGAATTGTCACGAGAAACTTCATCCTCAAGTGGAATCCGTCAGGGTTGACCCTTATCCCCATTTTTATTTAGTTTCATCATAGACGTACTGTTAGATATCTCTCTCACTTCTTTTAAGTCCTCTGGGATTAGTCTCCTTCCAGGAGGTTATCTCATCAACTTAGAATATGCAGACGATATAGTCCTTTTTGGTGAAGACGCGAACAACATTCAGAGTCTCTTGAACACCTTGAGTAACAATGCAGGCATATTTAGGATGCGCTTCTCCCCTTCCAAATACAAAATGTTACTCCAGGACTGGCCTGCTTCTCCTCCTAAATTAGTTATATA
This sequence comes from Schistosoma mekongi, assembly GCA_034768735.1. Lineage (NCBI taxonomy): Eukaryota > Metazoa > Platyhelminthes > Trematoda > Strigeidida > Schistosomatidae > Schistosoma > Schistosoma mekongi. Next base: position 5,290,999 of record CM068311.1, on the reverse strand, counting down.
GAGTGAAGTAATTGAATGCGTCGACCGCTTTACTTATCTCAGAAGTCTCATCACCCCTGGTGGGTCGATGTCTGACCAAATCTCGGCGCGGATTCAGAAAGCCCGACTGGCATTTGCTAATTTACGGCACTTGTGGCGCAGACGAGATATCCGTGTCTCAACGAGAAAGGCCGGGTGTACTGCGCAGCAGTCCGCGCCATTTTAACATATGGCTGCGAAACGTGGTCCATGAAAACCCAAGATACGCGTCGACTCCAGGTATTTGACCATAGAAATCTTCGTAGCATCGATCGTATATCATGGAACAGTCAAATAAGTAATAGTGAGATTAGACAGAAGGTTCTTGGGAAACACGGTAGATCAATCGAAGAGGTCATTAACCTTCATCGACTGAGATGGCTGGGACATGTATTGCGCATGCCCGACCACCGTCTACCCCGTTGTGCGATGTTGGCTAGAATCGAAGTAGGATGGAAGAAGGTTAGGGGCGGCCAAACCGAAACATGGCATCAGTCCATGAAGTCCTTGACTACTGGTCTAAGCCATGTAGGTAGATGTAGATTACCTGGTTGGGGTCTGCGTGATAGTCGCAATAAATGTCTGGAGACACTCGGCGATATGGCTCAAAATCGGTCACAGTGGCGCAAGTGTATTCACTCTTTAACCTCATGTAGATCTTGAATTCTATTATTATTTTCTGCACACCTTTACTTTACTCTTCCCTATTGTATTCTGTTATTACGTTACCTCTGTAATCTTGTAGTGCTAATGTGATATGGCAACCTGAACCTGTGGGTGTATGTGTCCGGTTCTACGTTGCTGCTGCTGCTGATGATGATGATGATGATGAAATTTCGATTACGTATCTGCATTAAGTATACCAAAAAAGTATATGTAGTTGACCCCTTTTGACTCTTTAAATGTATTAGAGAATTGTTTCAAGCAATACTATAAAAGCAGTTACTTACCATAAACCTATTCAGAATGGATTTTTATAAATCGATCAGAAAACATGGGAATTCTCATTTTACTATCACCTTTTTCCTGGTACATTTTTAACCGCTGCACATCCCGTGACCTGATAATAATCGAAAAGAAAATATTTTTGGGACAAAATATCATTCAACGAACTGGGACAACAAATGACAGTAATTAAAATCAAAAAAGTTCGTATCGAATTTACAGGAGGAACCTGCACTTTTTTCTTGGTCTACTAACCTAGTACTGACTAGTTAAAAATAGACCAGTCAGAGTGCCTTTATTTAAGTTTACCAATATCTTATCCTACTAACACATATTACTCTGTTTTTTCTAATGTTTTTTAATTTTTCTAATTAACACGATAAGCAAGAAAAATTGTTCAGTCATACTGCTGATAATCATGTTTACCTTTCAAACTTCTTGCTTATCTGGCGTGTACTTTTTAAGTTGTCATATCCTAAAACAATGTTGAGGTCATGTTATATTTCCTAGATATATCGACCCAATTACTCCCATTGCTTAGTATTCTTAGACACCGAACACTCGACAAGATCCCAAATCAGAACACGTTTGAACAGAACAAATTATATTCCAAATAACCAGGGTAGACAGAAGTAGGAATCGTTAGTTAGAGAAACGTTAATGTATTTATAGTATTTACATAAGAAGCTTCCAGAATCTTCTGCAACAATCCGCTAGAGCTGATTGGCTTAGAAATAGCCAATCAGCGTGCGCCATCACGATCATGCACTGAGCATGCTTTAATCCAGTCTATATCCCACTAACAGGTCACTTTAAGCAGACGGTCAGTATATAAATCATCATTAAATTAAGTTTACTACACCACTTCCATCAGGAGAACCTACATGGTCTATCCAATAAATGAAGTAGTCAATCAGTCAATCAGTTACAACGTTGAACTTGGTACATGTGTACATCAGTTAAAGTTGCCATCCCTCAACTAGCAGATAGAGATTAAATTGTCCAACCAAATCCAAGAGTAGGGGAGGTAATAACAAACCTAGTATCAGTGGTAAAGAATAGAAATCGGAGACAAGATTTAAGAAAATATGATTCAGTAAACAGAAAATTATAAGTTCAGAAACTTAGAATTTGGAGTTACACAAAGAGTGGATGCACCTGAGCTACTGCCAACGATTTGGAGCCATATCACCCAAAGTCTCTAACCTTTGTGACAATCATCACGCGGACCTCAACCACGTAGTCTGCACCTATTAACATGGCTCAGCTCAACTGTCAATGACTTCATGGACTGGTGCCGTGTTTTGGTTTGGCCTCCCCTAACTTTCTTCAAGCCTACTCCCACACCAGACAGCATTGCTCGTCGAGGTAGGCGGTGGTCAGGCATACGTAACACATGTACTAACCACCTCAGCTGATGAACATTTACTACCTCATCAATAGACTTACCGTATTTATCTAGTACTCTATTCCTAACCCACGTATTGCTTACTCGGTGGTCCCAGCAAACACGATCAATGCTTCGAAGACATCTATGATCGAACACTAGGAACCTACGAATATCCTCTATCCTTAATGGTCATGTTTCACATTCATAAATTAGAACGGATCGAACTGCTGCGCAGTAAATGCGTCCTCTGTTTAGTGGTCGGATATCCCGCGTACGCCACAAGTGACGCAAATTCCCAAAAACTAGTCGGGCCTTATGTATACGAGCCGAGATTTTAGCAGTAGACACCAGACCGTCAGGACTGATGAGGCTCCCGAGATAAGTAAAGCGGCTAACACATTCAACTGCTTCGCTCACTATCACTAATTTCGGTGCCAAAGCAACCCGATCCGGAAGGAACATTTTACATTTGAGTGGAGAGAATAGCATCCCAAACATGCTTACATTCATGTTTAAGGTAGTCAAGAGATTCTACATTCTATCAGCATCTTCACCCAAGAGAACTATATCATCTGCATATTCTAAGTCATCAAGTTTATCTCCTGGAATGAGGGTCAACCCTGGAGAAGTCATACGATGACAATCTTAAGTGTCAATGATAAATAAACTAACTTAGCTACCAAAGTTTTTGGTGAAGTTTTTAGAGAATATTCAAGTAATTCATAAACTGTTATGAATTATTTATAGAAGTAACGTAGTGAAGAAGGTGACTATTCAAATGGATCAAGTATTTAGTGACATGTGTTAATATGAGGTTATGATCACACTCGATCTCTTTTTTAAATTAAAATGTCAAATATATACAGCCTCTCGTACTTTCGTATCATGATCCACTTTCCAGATGATTCCAATGAATTTAACCTGGAAAAGTCGTTTGTGCATAGGATTGTAGCAAAACGCGAAGCGACGAGGCAGCAAATGAATCTTTTATATAACAGACTACGAATAATGAATTCAACGTATATTTAATACGATCAATCACTTGGATATTTGGATAATAAAGATTCAGCCTTCTAAGAGGAACATTTTACAAGAAGTATTTGGTTTATTTGATTGTTACATTAATACACGTTATCAACTCACTAGTGACTAACTTCTCGAGGTAGTTCAGCCATGTTTGGTGTGAGGCAATTACTTATTGATGGCATTGAATGAGGTTGGGCAAATATATCACAAATTGACTGAAGTTAGAAATACCAACCGTTGGGAACCAGCTCAGAGGTCTAATCGTTATGCGTTCACCACGAAGCCTGAAGGTTTACGGTTCGATCTCTGGTGGGTCGTGAATGCGCACTGCCGAGGGATCTCATACTACGACGAAATAGCTGTCTAATGCTTCTTGGTTGTCAGTGGTTGTCCAACTCAAGCTAATTCGTGATATAAGACTATCGTTTAGTAATCTCCATAACACCCAACTGAACGCTATTGTAGAGATAAATTCACAACGTAAGTAGTTTACGACGTCAAGCATAAAATTGCTATTTCTTAATCCTAGTTTTTTTTCAATATCAACATAACCCTCACTAGTTAAGAAGAGAATTACCAATCAAGCAAAAATAATGCCAGTGATGTAAAAAAATGGCGAATATGGGGGGGGGGAACTTTCATTAATGTTTTGGTCGTTGAATAATAAATACTAAATGAATATTAAATTAAGACTGAAGACTATTGTTATTATAGGTTGTTTACTTCCACTAGCACTGACACGTAAAGATTTTAAACTATCTAACCTATAAATCGGCTTTAGTGTGGTGTAAATATGTTTATCCTCTTCTTGCGACAACCAACAAATCTTGTATAATGTTTCTTCTGTCCTTCTCTTCTCAAATCGTTACTCCACCAATATTGGTATAGTTGTTTTCATCTTTCTTATTTTGCATCACGGATTAAAATCAGAAACGTCACAGTTTATGTCGGTTTACCAGCGCTCGCCCGCAACCTCCAGGAATCAAATAAAAAATGTCACGTAAGACAACTGCTAAATCACTCGATCAGTTCATTTCCAACTTTAGCCACTTCACGATGTGGTTTTTTTAACATCTTGTACCTATATTGTTGATATGATCAAAACGTAGTAACACAAAGTAGAAGACTACTGTGTTATTTATGCGCTTCTTTTTTTAACGTTTTAAACGATATTTACGAGAACATTTGTCTTTGTACTAAATGCGCTATTAAAGAATACTACGAATTTATTGTAGAGTTTTTAATACAATAAGCGCGACCTGAAAGTTTAAATGTCCTCCATAACTAGTCACTACTGTGCTCTAAATAATCCATTTGTCTTAACATCACATTCTCTTTGGAAGTTAGTGCTATTTTTATAAGTTATTTATTATGTTCTGTATTATTATTATTGCTGAGTTACCCTATGCTACAGTAACAGAAGGAATGGGAGATCTATAAAGATACTTGGTGTTGTAAATTAAAGAAATTTACTACAGCCCATGTATTCGTCGATAAATTTCAGTAATTAGTTTCATATCATTTCTATCTTATACGTGGTATCTTAAAGCGACTCTTCTTTGTGTTTATAAATGTGCACTGATGACGACAAAACCATTAAAGCTTATTTATCACTTAGCATCTACATATCCAACTGCACTCTAACTTCATGTGTTTTTCAACAGCCGACAATCTAGAAGATTAGATCGATGGACGGAACAGTTTAACTGGCCTTCAGCTACTCTACACTTACCGACTATCTTCAAGCCACCTGAATGGAAAATTGACACATGTTTTCGAACTCTTAATACAAAGCTAGGTAAAGTAGCAGAGCTAGATAGGTTGACCTCAGATAACTTTAAGGCATGTAGTTTGATTTTAACAGGTAGGTTGACTTATATATTAGCTAGTCAGGGATCTCGACATAATTCCATTTGACTGATCTCAATGGCTAACCCTCCCATGTTTGAGGATGAACAGAAATCCTCTTGTGACAACTACAGTTATCAGTCTAATTAATTGTGTCTAAAGTAACAGCCTCCATAATCATCCCACTCTTATCAGAGGCTAGGGTACGACAAACTCGTGAGAATTTGGCTAGTGTTAGACCTTAACAAGATTCATTGACCTAATGCTTGCTCTCTGTCCGCGTTTAGAACATAGACATACATACCATCGTACGACAAAAGTAGTATTTATTGACTTCAAGGAAGCTTTTGACTCCGTAAATTGAGAGGTTCTGTGGCATTGTTTGACATTAAAGAGCGTACCTCGGAAGTACACAAACTTTATAAAGGTTCTCTACTCGGACATCACTGATCGAGTTAGGGCTTACGGTGAAGTATCACAAGAATTGTCACCCTCAAGCAGCGTTCGTCAAGATTGCCTCTTATCCCCGTTTTTATCTAATTTCATCTTAGATATACTCCTACAAGTTTCACATTTTTCATCTAACATTCCTTGAATTGACCTCCCTTATTGACTTAAAATACATTGACAATATAGTCCTGTTCGGTGAAGACTGACTATGCTGAGTCTTCTAAACACCTTGAATAGCAATGTAATCATATTAAGAATGCAGTTGAAGGCATAGAAATACCTTCAAATGCAAAATGTTACTTCCAGATCGATCTACACCATCGCCTAGATGAGTCATATTGAGTGAAGTAGTTTAGTACGTTGATCGCTAATCACTTATCTCAAAGGTCTTATGGTGATTCTGCATCTGACAAAATCTCAACCCAGATTTACACAGGCTGAGTGTACTGCACAACAGTCCGCTCAATATTAACCTATGGATGCGAAACAGGCTTTGAAAGTAGAAGATACGCGTGGACTTCACGACTTTGATCATATAAATCTTTAAAGTATTGCCCGCATATCATGGAATCACTGTTAGTCTGAACTATATTAGTACATGCAAACTACTTGGTTGAGTTCAAAGTCATGATCGCGATCAGTGGCTGGAGACACCGGATGATACGGCTCATGATCAGTTGCAGTGACGCAAATGCGTTCACTCTCTATTTTCGGAATCTTAAATTTCACTATTATTTCGTACTTACTTTCACCTCATTCCTTTCTGTTCAATTATGCCTTGTAAAACTGGTTAGATCAATCTCGAACTAACCAAATCTCGCCCGGCCGTAGCTGCTACCTTGACGTGGTGGTCGTGATCACTTATCGTGATGATCCAATCGAACTACATTGGCTAAAACACATGTTCATCTAGGTCCTACCATGCCAAGCAGGCCTGTTGGAGAGCGATAAGACTTAAGGCAGCAACCTATGATCTGAGGCCTAAGTCGTACTGCTGACTGCAGATGGGTGTGACAGCAGTAAGGCGTTTCCCTCAGATAACCAGCATCTGCAGCGATAATGAAGAAAAGATCTACCGTAAAGATGTCACACCTCATCTTACTCCACAGGTTTCGTCCCTGGCAGTAAGGCCTTTTTAACGTACGGAGCTAATAGTTCAAAAACTTCTCATAGCAAGGTCATGTGTGATCAGCCTCAAGCAGTTGGACTGTGCAATCGCGCTCCCATGTCACTATTGCCATTACTAACCCAGTTTCCTTTTCGGGTACCTCAACAAGTAATATCCTTCCATGGTGTGGGCAGCTAGGAAGTGCGAACTGCCCTCATACCTCTAACATCTCAAGAGATCATCTTGTTCCAGGTCAAGTCCTACCACCAACTCTTAATAACTGACTTATCCGCACGATTAATCCTTAGAGCATAACTTTACCACCTCACTCCTCTTATGCTAATGATTTGAGTTCACGAAACGTTACTCCTTGTCTCCTGAAACCTCGCACTAAACTATATATCAGAGCTTTTAACGTTCCAACTTTGTGCCAAATAGGACAATAAGCCTCCTTTGCTATGACTCTAGACTGTTCAGACTTGTCAAGGAAACGGGTATCAGAAACCCGGTTGTAAGTGAAACTTTCTCGGAAAAAGATGGGACTATTGTTCACTGTCAATCCAGAAGGTTGTCCTGATTGGCAGAACACTTTAAGAAACAGTTCAACTGGCTCTTGGCCTCATTCCAGTTGCCCACCATTGCCAAGCAATCTGAATGGCAAGTTAATACTGGTTGAGAAGGCTATAGGGTATCTAATGCAAGGGAGAGTGGCAGGACCTGATAGGTTAACTCGTGAGATATTTAAGAATGGTGGCCCAGTTTCCGGGATCATGTCTAGAATCTGAGAACTGGACGTAATCCCATCTGACTGGTCTCGAATACTAATCACCTCAATCTACAATAAAGGAGAGAAGTCCTCTTGTAACAATTACTGAGTAACCAGTGTAACGAATATAATGTCTAAAATGTTAGCTTCGACGCCTAACTGAAGCTCGGGAAGAGCAAGCTCGAGAGATTGAAGGTGGTTTCAGACCTGGACTTTGCTGTATAGACCAAATACTTCCACTTCGCAAGGTTCTTGAACGTTGTCACACTTCTAGACGTTCAACAACGATTGTACTTCTTGACTCTAAGGCGGCGTTTGACTATATCGATCGTGGCAATATCTGTCATTGATAGGCATGCCAGTAAAGTACACATAGGCTCTCTACTCGAACACTACTAGTCGGGTCAGATGTAACCCGGAACTGTTAGAAGTGATTACTTCCAGTTGTGTTCGTCAAGGTTGTCTGCTTTCCCCATTTTCATTTAACTTTGTCATCGACAAGATTTTAGAGTTAACGTTTTCTTCGTCTTATCAGTGGTTGGCTCTCTTCCTAGAGATACACGACTTGTAGAATATGCAAATGATATAGTTCTGTTGGGTGAAGATTCTGATAAAATGCAGAATCTTCTGATTAAGTGATTTTTTTTCTTTTGACTGCTATCATCATAAGGTTACTTGTAAACTTAGAAATAACCTTTCGTCGTATACACTGATTATGTAGTCGGCATTATTGTCGATTAATTGTATAGCTATCGAGTGCCATATCCATTAATTGTCTGTAAATTGTGTTGAGTAAAAATCAATTTGATGGGAAAGTTAGTTTCTTAGACTCTGCTTTAAAGCACGTTTATTGCTTTAAAACCAGGGTTTTTATCTGGACGAAAATACATCTAACCATAAATTCAAACTACAGCTACAGCACTAGTTACAATAGTTGTACCTCTATTTTCTTGAATAATAAATTTAATTTTAGACTTGACAAGGTGGCGTTTGACTCAATCAATCGTAAAGTTATATGGTAATGTCTGGCATTAAAAAGGCGTTCCAGTGAAGTACATTAACCTTATACAAGTTCTCTACTCGATCACCACATGTCGAGTCAACGCTTATGGCGGATTGTCGTCGGAACTGATTACCTCAAGTGGTGTTCGTCAAGGCTTTTTGCTTTCCCCATTCTTATTTAATTTTATCATTGACATACTTTTAGAGTTAACATTGTCATCGTCTGACTTCTCCAGGGTTGATCTCATTCCAGGAGATAAACTTGATGACTTTCATTTCATTCATCAGCAACGTAAAACCGGGCACAAACGCCTGTAGGTTCAAGTTGCCATACCACAATAGCACTACGAGAATATCGAGGTAACGTATAAACAGAATACAAGAGAGAAGAGTAAGTAAAGATGTCCAGAAAATAACAATAGAATTTAAGATCTAGATGAGGTTATAGAGTGAATACACTTGCGCCACTGTGACCGGTTCTGAGCCATATCACCTAGTGTCTCCAGACATTTGTTGCGATCATCACGCGGACCCCAACCAGGTAGTCTACATCTACCTACATGGCTTGGGCCAGTAGTCAAGGACTTCATGGACTGATGCCATGTTTTGGTTTGGCCGCCCCTAACCTTCTTCCATCCTACTTCAGCCCTAGCTAACATGGCGCGACGGGGTAGACGGTGGTCGGGCATGCGCAATACATGTCCTAGCCATCTCAGTCGATGAAGGTTAATGACCTCTTCGACTGATTTACCGTGTTTCCCAAGAACCTTCTGTCTAACCTCACAATTACTAGTCCGGTTATTCCATGGTATACGAGCGATGTTCCGAAGATTCCTATGGTCAAATATCTGGAGACGGCGCATATCTTGAGTTTTCATGGACCACGTTTCGCAGCCATATGTTAAGATGGCGCGGACTGCTGCGCAGTACACCCGGCCTTTCGTTGAGACACGGATATCTCGTCTGCGCCACAAGTGCCGTAGATTGGCAAATGCCAATCGAGCTTTCTGGATCCGCGCTGAGATTTCATCAGACACCGACCCACCAGGGGTAATGAGACTTCTGAGATAAGTGAAGCGATCAACGCATTCGATTACTTCACTCCCTATAAATAATTTGGGGGAAGAAGCAGACCAGTCCTGGAGTAACATTTTGCATTTCGGAGGGGAGAAGCGCATCCCAAATATGCCTGCATTGTTACTCAACGTGTTCAAGAGACCTTGAATGCTGTGTGCATCTTCACCAAATATGACTATATCATCTGCATATTCTAAGTCGACAAGAGAGCCTCCTGGAAGGAGACTAATCCCAGAGGACTTAAAAGAAGTGAGAGAGATATCTAACAGTACGTCTATGATGAAACTAAATAAAAATGGGGATAAGGGTCAACCCTGACGGATTCCACTTGAGGATGAAGTTTCTCGTGACAATTCGCCATATGCTCTGACTCGACTAGTGGTGACCGAGTAGAGAGCCTTTATAAGGTTAATGTACTTTTGAGGTACGCCTTTTAATGACAAACATTGCCACAAGACTTCACGGTCAACAGAGTCGAACGCTGCTTTCAAGTCAAGTTGGGCGTTGGTACATATGTCTGTGTTCGAGGACCTGGCGCAGGGTGAATGTGTGATCAATGAAACCTAGTCCAGGTCTGAAACCAGCCTGGTTTTCTCGAGTCTGTTGTTCCCTAGTGTTAGTTAAACGTCGGATGATTATAGTGGCTAATATTTTAGATACTATATTAGTCAAACTGATTCCTCTGTGGTTATCACAAGAGGATTTCTGTCCCTTTTTGTAGACTGGAACAATCAGCGATCGAGACCAGTCAGATGGGATGGAGTTTAGTTCCCAGACTTTGGCTAATATATCAGTCAACCTGCAGGCTAAAACTAGACCACCATCCTTGAAGTTATCGGTAGACAACATATCAGGCCCTGCTGCCTTCCCTCGTTTCAATTTACTTATGACGTTTTCAACTTCACTGAGAGTTGGGGGACCTGTGTCAGTTTTGCATTCAGGTAGCTTGGAGATTGTGGGTAAGCTAAGCGTGGCTGGGGGCCAGTTAAACTGTTCCTGAAAGTGTTCTGCCCATCGTTCTAATCTTCTAGATTGAGAGTAGATCAATGACCCATCTTTTTCAGAGATGATCTCACTAACTGCCGATTTTTTGATACCGGTGTCCTTAATAAGTCGGAACAGCTGTCTACTATTGCCTGCCGCTGCTGATGCTTCTATCGCTTTTGCTTTTGTTGCCCACCACTGTTCACGATCCTTACGCAAACTCTTTGTCAGTCTACGTTTCAGTTGTCGTTGCTCTTCATCATACTCCGAGCCTGCTGGAATGAGTTTTCGAGCCTCCATCAGTTCCCTAGAAGTTCTAGAGATCCAATGGTCTTTCATAACCATTGGATTGGGGTTAGATACTGATAGCGCTGCTGCGTTTACACCTACTTTAAAATCATTCCAAGCTACTTCGGGCGAAACCTGTTGGTCATGGGCGAGTAAATGCTTAGCCAAACCATTCCTAAATGCAATCTTAGCGTTCTCACTCTCAAAGTGATATCTAAAGGGTTTGCCCGATGTAACCTTTCTGCGACCAGTAAAACGCATAGAGATACGTGCTCTCACTAGGGCATGGTCAGAGTCTAGGCAAGTGCCCCAGGAAGAGCGGCAGTCCTCTATACTACCTCTCCAACGATAGCTGATGCCGATGTGATCAATTTGTGTCCATCGTTGTGTAGATGTTGGTGGTCGCCAGGTTAAACAATGTCTCGCCTTATGCTTAAAGTTTGTGCTAGCTAAAAATAAACGGTAGTCTGAACATAACTGCAACAGACGATCTCCGTTGTCTGTTCTCTGGGCTGGGATGCCGAGTAACCCACCTAGGTGCTTTTCAGCCTGATTTAGTCTACCTACTTGGGCATTAAAATCTCCTGCAATAATTACTATGTCTGAGTGCTTGGCTTTCTGAAGGAGGCTAGAGAACTTCATATAGAAGTCGTCTTTCACTTCATCTGTGCTGCAATCAGTGGGGGCATAAGCTGAGACGACAAAAGGGCATCGGCGTGTGTCTCTATCTTTCCGAGTTCGTACTGTGCCATTTAGACGGACAGCACATAGACGACTGTCTACAGGAATCCACTCGAGAAGAGCCTGTTCTGCCCGTAAGCTTAGTTCTATGCCTACACCAACAAGACCACGTGAACCCGCTGTCGGGTCTCCAGATAAACGAAGAGTTAAGTGTGCAGTTCCATTGCATTGACTAGGTGAGGTCAAACGGATGACCATGCTGGGATCCTGTATGCGTGTTTCGGAGACACAGCATACATCAATTGCAAGAGATTCTAATGTTTTAGCTAAGGCAGCCTGTTGACCGATTTGACACAGCGTACGCACATTAAAAGCTCCAACATGAAGTTTACAGCGTGGCTTCATGAGACCTGGTATGATAATTTGGGAACTCGGGTAACCAGTACAAGTGGCACGCATACAAAATGTGGTAGAAGTGTTACAAGTGGGGACCAGAGAGGGAGAACGTGTTTGATCATGAACAAGGTGAACTCGAGTGCTATTGGAGGTATGAGGGCGGTTATCACTTCCAGGTTGCCCACACCGTGGAAAGGTCATTCTTGAGGAACCTGAAAGAGAACGAGGATTAGAAGAGGTCGTGATGACCTTAGAGTGTGACCGCAGTGTCCAGGGGACAGCTGTTTGAGGTCGGTCGAGTACATCAATTGTTGCTCCGGTTGTCGGAAGGGGAGGCATCGGCCTCATGGCTTCCGAAGGAACTCGGCTTTCACCATGAAGCGTCATATTAGTCCTTCCAACTTCCACGGCAGAGTTAGAATGGTTGTAAAGATTTTTATTCGTAAGCTGTTTTTTAGCATGATAGTTGTTTTACGGGATGGGGTTGCTAACACCATGCCCAACCCTCCTCCTTTATCCGGGCTTGGGACCGGCAGAAACCCTGTGGGGGCTCCAGGCGGAGTTAACTTGATGACTTAGAATATGCAGATGATATAGTTCTCTTGGGTGAAGATGCTGATAGAATGTAGAATCTCTTGACTACCTTAAACATGAATGTAAGCATGTTTGGGATGCTATTCTCTCCACTCAAATGTAAAATGTTCCTTCCGGATCGGGTTGCTTTGGCACCGAAATTAGTGATAGTGAGCGAAGCAGTTGAATGTGTTAGCCGCTTTACTTATCTCGGGAGCCTCATCAGTCCTGACGGTCTGGTGTCTACTGCTGAAATCTCGGCTCGTATACATAAGGCCCGACTAGTTTTTGGGAATTTGCGTCACTTGTGGCGTACGCGGGATATCCGACCACTAAACAGAGGACGCATTTACTGCGCAGCAGTTCGATCCGTTCTAATTTATGAATGTGAAACATGACCATTAAGGATAGAGGATATTCGTAGGTTCCTAGTGTTCGATCATAGATGTCTTCGAAGCATTGATCGTGTTTGCTGGGACCACCGAGTAAGCAATACGTGGGTTAGGAATAGAGTACTAGATAAATACGGTAAGTCTATTGATGAGGTAGTAAATGTTCATCAGCTGAGGTGGTTAGTACATGTGTTACGTATGCCTGACCACCGCCTACCTCGACGAGCAATGCTGTCTGGTGTGGGAGTAGGCTTGAAGAAAGTTAGGGGAGGCCAAACCAAAACACGGCACCAGTCCATGAAGTCATTGACAGTTGAGCTGAGCCATGTTAATAGGTGCAGACTACGTGGTTGAGGTCCGCGTGATGATTGTCACAAAGGTTAGAGACTTTGGGTGATATGGCTCCAAATCGTTGGCAGTAGCTCAGGTGCATCCACTCTTTGTGTAACTCCAAATTCTAAGTTTCTGAACTTATAATTTTCTGTTTACTAAATTATATATATATATATATATATATATATATCAAATCTTTGATCTCTAATCCTGATGTTCGCACATACCAAGTTCTACGTTGTCTCTGACTGACTAGTTCAATTTCGTTTTAATGTGTCACGGTAAATCCGACCTATTCTCATTTGTGCCAGTTCCTTGATTGTTCATGAAAGACCGAATGCTTCCCAGTAATCACCTGTTTCAAAATACTAGATTTCTACTAACAAGTAATTGTATGTGCTACCTGTTTGGTGTCCGCGTGACAGTCATGACCAGTAGTTGGAGATATGGCTCGTTGTCACAGTGTCTTAAATGTATTCACTTTTTTTGTTTTACTAGATCCTAAGTTCAATTATTCTTTCGTACTTTCGTTTGTCCCATTCCTTCTTGTTTAATTATACTGCTTTGTTAATCTTGTGAATTTGATCTCGTGCTAATGTGGTATGTCAACTTGAACCTATGTGCATATGCATCGGGTTCTACGTTGTGCACGAATGACTTATCACCTCGTGTAACTGTTGATGTATTCTTAACTGCTTTCATTATTCTCTTTTGTTTAAGTTCTCTAGCTTTTAATGTTTTATGAATTCGACCTTCACTTCACTCATCAAGATATACATAATCAGATAATATAATTGATTTTAATGCAATAGGTGTGAATTATATCTTGGTATATAAATCTTCAGTTGGTCGACATGTTACATTGTTATACCTTTTGATTATTTCCTTTCCATTTTAAATAATACGCATATTTTGTTCTATCAGTGGTTTGATTATTATAAAGGTCATTCTTATGAACACTATAATTTTTTGTTCTACTTCTAACTATTTGACTGCATGTTCGATATCCATTTCGCCCACTTCGACTTGGACAACTGACCTGCATCACTTACTTTTACACTCAAACTGGCTCACAGTCGAGCATATAGGCCAGTACTTCATAAACGAGTTACATTGTTACTGAGTGTTATTGCGTAGTACAAACAATTGCATTTTGTTGCAGTGTTAACCTTTTAATGGATTTCAATAACCTAGATATACAAGGGGATAAACCAAACCATTTATTAATTTTCAATGAAACCTCCTTTTTAATATTCGTTGTTATTCGGTTCGTCTCTTCATACATTAACCATTTGTGAAGTAATATTTTCAACATTTTCATTTTTATACCTACTTTAATAAATTTCTTTCATATAGGGTAACGCAAATTAAAACCTATTCGTGGGACAATGCGCAAGTGGTTCTCGTCGGTAATAAATGTGATCTTGTAGATGACAGAGTTGTATCAGTTGATCGAGGCAAACATTTAGCTCATCAACTAGGTGAGTTTGTTATATTTTCGTACCTGTCTATAATCTTTACTAACTAATGTTAATATTGTGAAATTAACGTTGTTATACTTGAACCTCTTCTATATTTTGAAATCGTTACCATACACCCAATTGATAAATATTTCAAACCTTATCCCATCAACATCCAAATACGATGAAAGGCGTGGATAACCTCAATTCGGACTGACAAAAAAATCTCAACAGTCGTGAGTAGTGATGAACAACGAATGGAAGAGTCTGTGGCGATAGTTAATGCTAGACAGCTTTACAGACTTATAAAATAAAGTGGTGTTAAAAAGTCATCTTAATGAGACCATTTCTGACAAAGACGAAACTCTCAGCCTATATATTTGGAACAATCGGTGGAACATCTCATAGAGCAGTTCAGTCGTCGTCCAATTACTCATTTCTCAAACAACCTGCATAGAAGTCTGACATAATCCCCTGACTTAACGAAGTTGAAATGATTATAGCTAATCTAAAGCGAGACTTGATGGATTAACTCTGGAGATATTTAAAGATAGTGGTCCAGTTGTGGCAATTAGGTTGACTAGCATTTTAGCTAAAGTCTGAGAGCTATAGACAATCCAATTTGACTGGTCTTAATCACTAATCTTTCCAGTCTACAAGAATAGACTAAAATCCTTGTGATAACCACAGAGATATCAGTTTGACTAATGTAGTGTTTAAATTACTGGCTTCAATAATTGTCGAACACTTACCTAAAACTCTTGAAGTGCAAACCTGGGAGAACCAGGCTAGTTTCAGACCTAGTTATGATTGCATTGGCCGAATATTCACCATTCTTCAGGTTTTAGATCAAAGTGACATTTGTCGGCGTCCGACAGGGACTGAAAGATTCTATACGAGCGTCTCTCATTGGAAGGTGTACCTCAGAAGTATATATACCTTTTGAAGGCTCTTTACTCAAATTCAATCGGTCGAGTCAGAGCTTGTGTGAAACTGTCATCTAAACTTGCAACTTCATGTAATGTTTGTCAGACCTATTTATCGTCCTTTTTTTTATCACACTTTATCATAGACTAACCATTAGAGATAAGGCTGTCTTTGTATGAGTTTTCATGGATTTATCTTCTACTTAAAATACACAGATAACATAGTTCTGTTTAGTTAAGACGCTGATTAAGTCCAAAGTCTTTTGATAACATTGAGCAACAATGCAAGCATACTCTAGATTCATTTCTCCTCCTAACGCGAAATGTAGCTTCAGGACTAGTGTGCATCAATGTCCAAACTAAAGGTAGGGAGTGAAGGGATTGAATGTGTTGACCACTTCACTTATCTCGGAAGTTCGACCAGTCCTGATGAGTTGGTGTTAGACGAAATTTCAGCACAGCTTCACAAAGTTTTGGCTTTTGCCGACCTACACCTATGACGTGAGATGTCCGTCTACTAGTTAAAAGACGGGTAAACTGTCCAGCAGTTCATTCCGTTTTACTGCAGAGATATGAAGCGTAGCCATTGAGCAGGCGGTATATACAGGTTATTAGTATTTAATATAGATATCTTCGAAACGTCGCTCGCGTTTATTGGTGTCATGGAGCAAGCAAGGTTCTAGGTTAAAATAGTCAAATAAGTGATGAGGTTGTTGGTCTTTATCAACTGAGGTGATCGGGACACGTATTACCTATGCTCAACCATCTCGAGTCACAGTGTTAACTCACGTAGCTTAGTTAGTTGGAGTTAGCACCATTATGGCTCAGATAAATTCCTTTTATTGATTTCATATCATTTCTATCTTATACGTGGTATCTTAAAGCGACTCTTCTTTGTGTTTATAAATGTGCACAGATGACGACAAAACCATTAAAGCTTATTTATCACTTAGCATCTACATATCCAACTGCACTCTAACTTCATGTGTTTTTCAACAGCTGACAATCTAGAAGATTAGATCGATGGACGGAACAGTTTAACTGGCCTTCAGCTACTCTACACTTACCGACTATCTTCAAGCCACCTGAATAGAAAATTGACACATGTTTTCGAACTCTTAATACAAAGCTAGGTAAAGTAGCAGAGCTAGATAGGTTGATTAATATATTAGCTAGTCAGGGATCTCGACGTAATCCTACTTGACTGATCTCAATTACTAATCGTCCAAGTTTATTGAATTAACAGTTGAAATGTGCATTGTTATAGTCAAAACTTCTTAACATTCATCTTTCTGTTGAGTATAGGCAGTACTGTTGTGATACTCGTCGTCTAAAAGAATCACTTCACCTTTGCCACATCTTTAAACAATTCGGCAGTACCACTTTGTCCTCGAACCTTGTCGCTCTCCAGACGACCTGTTTGGGATTGTGTTTCCTAAAAGAACATTTGTTCCAACCAGTTTCATTTAACTGGTCCGTCACTGTAGTCATGCTTGACTGCGACAGTAACTACTGAGAGGCAACTACTTCTCCACTTACTCTCTTATTTAGCTTCTTTGCTCCAAGATCATTACTTATTCTGACATCAGTAACGTTGATTGCCAATTTTTAATTCTTCGTACTATTTTCATCTAGTGTGCACTTCTAATCTTATGATTATTTACTCAATCCCATTTTCTTGGAATGTCAATTTAGTATGCATGTCGACGCATGCATTTTATTCCCTACTTACATTTTATGTATCTATACAAGCCGTTATTCATCTTTCGACCCGCCCTCTTTCCTTAAACTAGCAGATGGATCCCTTTTGGAGCCGTTTTCCTATCTCAGAATTAGGTTGTACATTTTTATTTGTGTTTCTTGACTTCTTTTTGTCATTTTGGGTTATAGGTTATTTTAGATAACATTCCTGATTTCGTATGTTAGTCTTTCTTACTGGTCGTTAACGTTCTTTGTATTGTTGTTGCGTTGTTTCGTTTAGATGCTTGTGTGTTGCTTCAAGTAGAATCGAACACTTGTCTTATTCTGTTTTGTCGGCTTTATATAATACTATTTGGCGTCAGCTAATGTGTTGAATAAATTTATTATTAAAATATTCTGTTCAATGCCATGTCTAGTGACTGATACGTTAAAATCCTCACTTTATTTTTGATTGAGATATGTGGAGACTCTTAATAAGTTTTTTAGTCGATTGAATTCGTCACAGACTAATGTTGGTAGGGTTCCATTGAAAACCGGGAAGCACTAGATACCTTTTTTGTCCTAGTATGGGACTCCCCAACAGTGCCAACTCTCGATTAACGGGTGCCTAACCCTCTACACCACAGGGTCAACATCTAGTAGTAGAATTCCCACTTCCATCAATTCGTGATATGTCACGACAATCATCTGTTGTCATTGGTGATAACTATCTCACTCCTAAGTAAGTTGAACTCTGCCAGGTACGACTGCTCGCTAGGGTGTGCGCTTTGAGAAGTCCCATACTAGATCAAAACAGCTGTCCAGTGCTCTTTGATTTTCAATGGTACTCTACCAACATCAATCTGATATGAATTCAATCAACTAAAACTTCATTTTTTATTTGAGCTACATTTAAAGTTGAAATGTGATTACAACTGAATCTTTAATACACAAATAATGTAATGCTTGTTTTTATACTGGGATGTTTAAATAATCTTAACGTTGTGTTTATGTCTTCAATTCACGTTCATTCCCTACCTTCGTCTAAATTCTGAGATATTCTTTCCAAATATTCGTAATTCAATCTCATTTTGACTTCTTGAATTCCTGTTATAGTTAATATTAATTTGACGATTTTACTTCTCGTCCTGTGAAATTTATCCTCAACTTGACTGATTTGAACCGATATACAGTCCTACTTTGGCACGTATATGTAAATTCGTAAACACAGTTGGCCAGACAGAAAGGAGAGCTTATCTTAGTTTCTTCAAACACATCCCTAAACTTCTTCGATTAGGTGGGTTGAAAACCGTAGACAGCACAATATCAAGATATCTGCTTGACACATGACATCAGGTCGATACCTTGACATTCTTCAAAGTGATTAGTAAACAACCGGGCTCCAGTCTCCTGAAGTTTACCGAAGCTCTTACTATCGTATGAAACCTGAATTGTGTGCTGAAAAGAAAACATTTGTAAGCCTTTCTTTACCTTATTAACACTAACTTAATTATTTACATCGACAGTACCTTTGTTACAATTTTGTCGACTCTTTCACATCATTAAGTCATTTTTACATTTGACGTTTTTTATCATTAACTAATTAAACTTTACTCACTTATGTCAACTATTTCTGATCATTAACGTTTGTTGATTGCGTAGTCGTCCACTTCTAGTTTTGCGTTTGTAATTAAATTCTCTCGAATGTTCTTTAACATGCATATATATAATTGCAATATTTTATTCTATCACATAACTTTATTCACTTCTTTTTTACATCATGCCAGTGTTAAGTATCAACTACGATTTACGACTAAATTTTCTGTATGTTCAAACCCCTTTATAATTTTGATTTTAAAATATTATAGGTTGTAAGCAGCTGAAAAAAACCAAACAGAATAAAATGAATTCACTTTATTCTGCTGATATGCTTGTTCTTACTCTTTCCAAATCAATAAGGGGGGGGGACTTCCTTGTTATTCTATATGCTATCTAGCTATTCTACTACCAAACTATTATGTTCTTACTACCCTTATAATTTTGTATACTAGTTATTAGTCTTATTTTCGGTAATTTAGGGTCATACATTTTGTAATCGATGAAAAATAATTTTCTAACATTTTTTTTTCAATTAGACTCAAAAAAAACTATTATTATTATTATTGTTATTATTATTATGTGCTTACATTCATAAGCAAATATGATTGAAAGCATTTGAGAAAAGATTCCCTGGTGTGATCAATAATGCTAGTCGTCGGAGTCCTATACTGGGACGAGACAGCTCTCCAGTGCTTTCTGGTTTCCAGTGGTTGTCTAGCTTAAATGAATTCATATTGAGTAATCTAAACAACACCCAATTACAAAAAGGATCTAGCCAAAATACGATTATTGATTTTCGTTATTTATCATGCTAAGAATACTTAAGGTATCACAGCGTTAGTTCTTCAACTGATCAAAAATTAGGAATATTTTTATCCCTCAGTAGTAATATTGAACTGTGAAATGAAGAGATTACTTATGCATAGCGTGGGATAATGATAACATATCATAAATTGATTGCAATCAAAATTGTTAACCATTAGATTTTAACAAATTGACTTAAAGTATCGCTAGGGCTGAAGGCTATTGGGAATTTTTAGATCAAGATGATACAGCTGCCCGATGCACCTTGTTTTCAATGGTTTTCAAAGCTGATATCAGTCTGTTATATAGAGTACCATCGAATTGTGTTGGAAAATCTCCACATAAACCATATATAGAAAAGATATTACTGGCTAGTACACGCTTCCGTACTACACTGTTTCATTTATTTCATCACTTACGAAAGTATTTAACAACCTTAAAATTAGGATAAACTTGTATTTTCCCGTTGATTTTTAATGGACTGAAACTGGTCAGTCTCCGTTGCCATTAAAGATCAATGGGAAAATACAAGCTTATCCTAATTACATATATATGCCCGTTGCATAAGTGTGACCGTCTGGACACAGTAGCCTAATGGTGAACGCGGTGGCGTTTGACACGAAGCGGACTGAGTTCGAATCCCAGTGTGAACATCAACATTGGGATGCAGGTACATCCAGCCGATGAGTCCCAAATAGGATGAAACGCGCGTCCTGGATTCCGCTTGCCAGTCACAATCCAACTTAAACCTTAAAATTAGTTTTCAGTGCCAGCTGCTATACGTTGGACGACTATAGAAGTTCAAACTTCAGTGGCATATTATCTCGTTTTAGTTTAAAAGTCCCCAGTTGTGTATTATGTGAGATATAATCATATCCACGACCTGTAAGTAAGTAAGCGTGATCTTTATCCACTCAGTCAGTATTCCATGGTTCACATTTCTAACCAGTTTTCACTATTGTGCTACTCGTGTGACGCTATAGGTGCACATTTCTGGTAACTTCCATACTGGGACAAAACACTTGTCTTAATCTGATCAACTGTACTTATACCTAGTTTAATTAATATTACCTGCATTGTCACTATTAATAAGTAGTTATGATCTCTAATTTTTATTTTTCTTACTACATTCTGTAAGCTTTTATCAATGTGATATACAGCTAAATATCAACCAGTCAGCTACACCTGTTGAACGCAGTCCTATCTACTTTAGTATAATTAACTAAGCAACAATATTTTCTTATAACTTGCGATAAATATTGTTACCTCACCATTTATTGGCACTTTCTTAGTTAATTCACTTTAGTGACCCGTTTCATTTTGTAGATCATGTGTAATATTCTATATCCCATACATTTAGTATAAAGACTACTGATGCTAACTGATCAGTCGATTACTTTGTGGAGACTATTTTATACCTTCGAAAAAGTTTTTTACTCCAAATGTTTGTTAGTTACAGTAGAACCACCGGAAACCCATAAACTCAGTAGAATCAGCTATTTAGCCCTGTTCGTTTGTTGGTGGTTATTCCACTAGCCGATAACTCATTAAGAATGAATTATTTTCAAAATAAAGGTATACACTATTTTTGTGAACACAATATTTATAAAGATCGTATTATCATCTGTTATCAAATTAAGTTTACTAAACCATACTATGATATTTGTTTTGTTGGCTTTTTCAGCTCTTACTAGTCTTTGCTTGATATACTAAAATACAGGAGTTTTTATCTAATCAGTTGTTATTTTCTTTCGTTTCTTTTCTTTCCTTTGAATTCCTGTAATATTTTTCCGGGATACTATAGGCTTGGAATTTTTTGAAGCATCAGCTAAGGAAAATATTAATGTAAAGAATGTATTTGAGCGTCTAGTTGATATTATATGCGATAAAATGTCCGATAATGTCGAAAGTAATCCATCTGTGGCTGGTGGACCATCAAAAGGTGAGTTTAAAAAATACGTATTTATAATAATTCGATCCTTTAAAAGAATATTCTAATTGTCTCTTTAAAATGGCAACCATCTTTTTTATCTAAACGAACGAATGTATCTGTGTGGTATTCACAATCAAGAAAACATACCACTTGTTACCAATTTGTACTGGTTCACGTCACAATATCGTTTCCAAGCGTATACTACGGATTATCTTACAGATACTGATTTAAACATCTGCACCTACTGACACAACTCGGACCAATAGTAAATGGCCTTATTGATTGACGCTTTATCTTCCAATATACTGTTATAGCAGTCATCATTGTGCGTTCGGTAAAAATGTCTTAATCACATAAGATAATGCTGGTTTCGTGATCCTGTCAGTGTATTTATCAGTTCTGTCTAAAGTATGATTCCATCCAAAGTGAGGGTTTTTCATTATAACACATGTAATTTAATATTTGTATCTTTTAGTGTTGTTTACACTCATAGACCGTGTTTCACAGTGATTGGGCAACGCAAAAGGTTTATTCGCTTTTCCATAGACAGATGGACGTTTCGCCCATGTCACAGTTCATGCTAATTGATGACTAATTATCAGTCTATTGTCTTTTACTGACTAATAATTCTTGATTTAATTAACCACTTAAAAACACTAACTTACTAGTCAGTAAATGGCTAGTAAATTAAACAATTGAATCTTACAAGGTAACACATTCTCTGAGGGGCTACCACCTGCCTTATTTAGATCTTACTATCATTTGAGTATGAAGGATTTATTTAAACACTTACTCTGAAAGATATTTCTAAGTTTAATGTCTACCACTTTCGTAATCAAGTAATTTCGAAGCTTCTCAGGATAATACTTTGAACTCATCAGTTCTGGTAACTCAGACCTGAAAACTTCGGGTTGTTTCTTGATAGCCTTCTATAAGTTAACAACAATGCATTATTTTACCGATTGGATGTGAATGCTACACTATGGATTTATTAAATCTTAGTTAGTTGTGGTATTTTAATACTTTATATTAACAAATAGTCAAAAGCTTAATTACTAGAAAGTACTAAGTATGTATTTCTTCATATTTACCTTTTTTGAACCAATCGGCATTTGCTTAAGTATTGCTTACTGCTAAGCCACATAGTTAACATTTCTCCAACCTTGAGTAAATATTTTCTGAAAACTTTTGTATAAATCGACATTTATTTCTTAAATTACACTTATATGCAGTTATTAGTATTGGAACTTTTTTTTCTATTGAATCAAATTAGGCAATCGATTAACCGATAAACCTCAACAACAGCAAAATCAACAAGGTCAATGTCAATGTTAAACACTCATCCTCACAAAGTGGTGGAAGGAAAATTATAAAAAGCTAGTCCTACTCTGTGATGTATATACATATACTTTCACCGAATGTTAAAGCTCTGTTTATTTTATTCCTATTGAAACCAAGTCAGTGTTATTCAGTGAAGTCGTTCTCTCTATTCTCTTTATTGTTCAACAATAAATAATATTGATATTTGTATGTCTTTATGAATAGCCATGCTATTACAATACTAATTGGAATAAATTAGTAAGAATAAATTAAAACGAAAGTCAGTACTTATTTATCACTTCTTCTTGACTTTCAGAAATCATCAGATTTATAATGACTATATATATATATATATAACAGTTTTTTTTAAATACACCAAATTACAACTAAATGCATTTTATTTATACATATGCATATCTTATTACTGATACATTCCGTGAGTTTTATATTTTACCGAACAAATTAGTTTAATTTTTTCTTATTTTACATTCCGTTAATTTGGTTGTTTCTCTTGTGTTCCCTTCCACATTTGCCAACTTCTTTCATCTTGTTTCCATCGAAACCGTTCATCTATGCATATGTTGTGTGTAATGCCTCCCAACTTTTCGTATTTCCTTTTTGTTTACTGATTCTTTAGTCATTCCTTTTTTTACATTCACGGTGGTTGTGGCAGACGTTTTTGTGCTAGACAACATGTTTCTTTCTTTTTTCTTCCTGTTCTATACAGGTTTTGCGGCTTGTTAGTAATATGGACAGCATCTTTAAACTGTTCTTATTCTACTGCAATACCTTATCTGCCTAATCGGTGTATTCTTTTAAACGAAATAAAATACACGTGACGATAATCAACAGGATTATCAAGCATATAAAATCGCCGTTAGTGCTACATATATTACATTTTGGTACATATTTTGTCTTAAAAACTTTATCTATTCAATCACTAGATCATTTTTGTTTCTGTACTTCACATTACTATATGTAATTGTTTCGTTGAAACAAAATGGTATATTTATCGATTACACACCATTTCACAGAACTACATATTCTAGTCCTTAAAACTGTTGTTTTCATTTCACCATTCATTTACGTACATTCTTCGTTTATGAGACAATTTTACTGATTTCTGCTTTTCAATGTTTTAAGTGTATGTGACAGCAAAGTAAAGTTTACATTAACTATTTATATATTTAGATTATGCATATACACATTCTGATGACTGTCCATTTATCCTATTATTAAAGTAACTCAGTATATGATCACTGAGAATACGCATATTAGAATGCCATAGCGTTTTTCCCTTAACGTGCTTATCAGTTCATTAGTTCACACGTTTCTCTATTATGTGTTGTTCACAGTTGACGTTTCAGTCGATTTCCTTATTGTGTATCTTATCATATTCCAATCATTATTTACTGTTATTATTATTATTCCCTGATGATACATACCTGTTGGTTAATGCTTCAAGTATATACTTTTCGTTTGTCTAATTATAGTTCCTTTCTTTCGTTGGAGTCGTTCGTTTCTGCTTTCCTATGCTCGCTTAGACATTTCTATCTACTATTTTAGTCTTGCTCACAATGTTCGAGAAACGAAGATTATCCTTAAGTAAATTCTCAAAATCGTATCTACTTTGGGATGTATCTCTGTTTGCCTGTTACTGTCACACCTTTCGTAGTTTTTTGTATTTTCTGTGTCGCTTATATGCTTCTTTTGGTTTATGTGAACACTATTTATATCCCTCCACACACAGACGATACGTACGTCTGCATATCTGCACTCACGCATACGTATTATACACCATAGAAGTTATGCATAATTGATCTTTCTGGTTAACCTTTACAAGTCCTCTACTTGCATATTATTTAAGAAGAATATATTAGTTAATTATTCACTGTTTTTGTTTGCCTACTATATATATCATTCTACAAATTACTTCTTATAATTCGTTAGTTCATTTTTATCAAGGGTGGGACTACTTGTATGCATTATGTAACACAGTTACTTCTAAAACTTCATGCTTTTGTGATCATCAATGCAAGGTTTGTCGACACTGAACTGGTAATCAATTTGACTTCTATAAGTGATTAAAATTACTATCCAAGTTTTAGCTGGTTTTGGTTAATGAAACCTGCTAAGTTCTAATTATTAGTGCATTATATTTTGCCGTGTCCGCAAAACAGTAGTTGAATTTGCGAAGGAGGAATGTTAGTTTCTTAGATCTGACCATCGTCTAGACGCTTAGAATCATTTAACTTTAATATCATTGAGTTTTATATCCAGATCCCACTCTGAATTTTAACTTTGATAAGTAATTAGCACTACTAGCCATTCACAAAGACTACCTTGATTTTTACATGCTGTGTTTCAATATTTTACCCTTAAAAAATTGAATGCAGCATGTTTTTAAATTGTATTTGCCTGTGTACATTTTTCTTTGGGACGTGTTCTCATTGTAAAGTTAGTAGTTTGTGACTGTTGGTGGGTCGGTGTTTATAGGGAGATCCGTGGCTGCTGCTTCAATGACTGGTGGGTTCAATGGGGTGGTCTACTCAAGATTTCTTGGAAGTGTTCTACCTACTTGTTTTATTGTTCATGCACTTTAGTGATTGGTTTGCCAGCCTTGTTCTCCATTGGTCGTTCTGGCGTACTGAATTTCCCAGCTAGTTTCTTCGTTGTATCGTATAAGAGCCTAATGTTTCCTTCTCTGGCAGCTTTTACCGCTGTCATTACTAGGTCCTCAACAAATTTCCGTTTACCCGACCTGATGCTCCTCTTCAATTGTTTGTTGACTTCGGTGTATTCGGCCTGTGCCTTGGCTTTCTGTGCTCTTGTCCGGCTGTTATTAATCGCTTTCTTTCTGCTCCTCCTTTCTTGGATCTTGTCCAGAGTACCAACAGAAATCCATTCTTTTTGGTGTTATTTCTTGGGACCCAAAACCTCTTGAAATGTTGAAGTTATCGTTTCCTTAATCTCTTTCCAGTTGTCTTCCATATTAGTTCCACCTTTTTTTTTGGTAAACCATGAAATGCCTGGAACTTATTGTTGAGAGTTATTTTGAATTCGTTGCGTTTGTTAGTATCCCGGAGAAGGGCTGTATTAAACTTGTGTAATACTGCTGCTCCAGTTGTTCAGTGCTTCCTCAGCTTCATTTTTATTTTAGCCACCACCAGATGGTGATCGGAAGCTTTGTCAGCTCCTCTCCTTGCTCTTACATCTTCCATGGTCCTTCTAAACTTCGTATTGATGCAGATGTGGTCGATTTTGTTCTCCGTAATGTGGTCCGGTGAAACCCATGTAGTTTTGTCCATACGTTTATGGGAGAATATGGTGACACCTATAATCATTTTGTTGAAGGTACATAAGTTTACAAACCTCTCACCGTTATCATTTCTTTCTCTCAGTCCATTTTTTCCCATGATGTCTTCATATCCGGTGTTGTCCACTCCAACCTTGGCGTTGAAGTCACCCATCAGGATGACCAGGTCATTGGCTACAAATTTCTCGATGATTGGCTGCAGCCTCTCATAGAACTGGTCTTTGTCGTTTTCGTGGCTGTCATTGGCAGGTGCATAGCACTGGATGACATTCAATGTAATCCCTTCCTTCTTCGTCTCGAAGGATGTCTTGATGATCCTAGGTCCACGGGGTTCCCATCTTATAACAGCCTTCCATACTTTTTGGGACAATATTAGTGGTGCTCCTTTTGTGTGTGGGGTGTTTTCTTCGTGGCCGGAGTATAAGAGCACATTTCCTGAGGATAATCGTTTCTGTCCAGCTTGTAACCAATGAGTTTCGCTCATTCCAAGTATCTTCAGGTTGTATCTTTTAATTTCTTCAGCTGTTTGCATGCATATCGTGCGGACATTCCATGTACCTATATTATTTGTTGCTCTGGTTGTCAGAAGGGGCATCGGCTCATGGCTTTCTAAGAAACTCGGCTTTTCCCATGAGGCGTCATAACAGACCTTCCAACTCCCAGGGCAGATTTAAAATGGTTATAAGTGTCTTTATTGGGTAACGCTTTTTTTATTAAGGTTGTTGTTTTGCGAGACGCGATTGCTAACCCTTACCCAACCCTCTTCCTTTGTCCGGGATTGCGACCAGCAGCAACCCTAGGTGGCTCTAGGCGGAGTTATCCAGATCGAATAAGTGTTAGATATTTCATCTTGTATACAGTGTTTAAATTCGTATTAAAATGTTCAGCAATCAATCTTTTATTCAATTTATTTATATTTTTATTTTGCTATTTTGTTCTGACTATTGTGTATTAGTGCTGGCTTTTATTAGTTTAGTTGTCACCAGTAGGCTTAATATTTTTCATATGGGTGAATCTTGATAATCTATTTTTGTGACTACACTCTAAACATTATTCCTCAAAACAGTTGGTATACCATTTATTGATGAGATCATTTTACTTTATTCTGCGATGCGGCGTCTATTCTGTTTATATTGTATTGAAACATATTTCGTTACTTCGAGGGAGTTTTTTTAAATAAGTCATAAACTCCACGTATGAACGTTAAGAAAAATCTTGTTTTCATTTTCACGATACTGAATCTACGTTAATTCACTTAACATCATGAACTTTGAAAGCAAGCTGATTCATAAGAAAGTCAGCGAATATTTAATAACTGTGTTATTGCTCAGGATTCTAATGGTTTACTCAATACAATAATTTCAAATATGAAAAACAGTTCGAGTTTCATCAATGTTACAAATATGCTGGACTATTCAACTGGAAGATAGTATGTGTGTTATCAGTCAACTGACTGTTTAACATACTTCAATTAATTTTAAGTAGAGATTTGCAAAAAATATCTGTTTACTCAACAGGAGACCGGTAAGTCACTAATGAGAGAGAGTTGTGATACAACTCTCTTTGGATAAGCTTATATTTTCCCGTTGATTTGTTATGGACTGAAGCTGGTCAGTCTTTGCTGCTATATGAGAATCCTGAGCGGATTGCCTCGATATAGCGATAGTACACAAGTAATATATAAGTTGGATTGTGACTGGCAAGCGGAATCCAGGACGCGCGTTTCATCCTATTTGGGACTCATCGGCTGGATGTACCTGCATCCCAATGTTGATGTTTACACTGGGATTCGAACTCAGTCCGCTTCGTGCCAAACGCCACCACGTTCACCACTGGGCTACTGTGTCCAGACAACCACACTTGTGTAACAGGTATATATTTCGCTTGCCAGTCACAATCCAACTTAATTATTACTTGTGTACTATCGCTATATCGAGGCAATCAGCTCAGGATGCACATATGGCAACTGAGACTGACCAGTTTCAGTCCATTACAAATTAACGGGAAAATACAAGCTTATCCTAATTACATATATACCCGTTGCACAAGTGCCATTGCCTGGGCACAGTAGCCTAGTGGTGAACGCGGTGGCGTTTGGCACGAAGCGGACTGAATTCAAAACCCAGTGTGAACGTCAACATTCGGATGCAGGTACATCCAGCCGATGAGTCCCAAATAGGATGAAACGCGCGTCCTGGATTCCGCTTGCCAGTCACAATCCAACTTAAATATCACAAATCTCTCTTTAAATCAGTTCAAAATTAAATTATTTGACTTAGTTTTCTTATTTTAATTTATGAATATAGATTTAAATTATTAATTTTAATCTATATCTATGTATATAATGATCATGTGAATCCGAAATGAATTGTTTAACTCATATACAATAATCAAGGGGAAATTCAGCTATATCTGAATGAACTGTCAACTCAGAATAGCTTAGGAAGTTTGTAAAAATAGTTTTCGTTGCTGACATCAGTTGAAGAACTATGAGAAAGTCAGAAAGCGTGGAATAGTTATTTCTTCTTGATTTAAAACTTTTATTGAGCGTTCATCCGCACTCAGTCAAGCGGAAGACTTGGTTTTAGAAAATCACTATTATTTTTTCAGGTGGAATTTATCAAATAGCCAATGAGAAGTGGTTAAAACGCATACATCCTCACCCCCTGTTAAGATCAGCTCGTATATCCGGAATATTTGACACGCGGAGCGCTTTAAGCAATGACATCCTAGTCTCTCAAAATCCCTGAGTTCTAATTGCTGAACTAGAAAAATAGGAAGGGAAAATTGAAAGACTACTTTAATGATCAGTTTAGATTACGTGAGCATGAGTATTTATAGGATTACCTAGAGGTCCTAGAAGCTTGATAATTATCCAGTCATGTTCAGTTTTATTTCTGAATTTTTCTTAGAAGTTTCTGAATGATACTAATTAGTTAAGTACATTCGACATTTTTCCTATTGTCTGCAGAATGCTTCCAGAAATTACTAATGAACCTTAACAGTCATATCACTGAATATATTAGTGGCATAAGGGTGTTGTGCATGGATTTTTCATGAAATGGGCCTCTTGAAAAAATAATATGCATAACTGCTTAAAGATTCATATGAGGCTTTTTTAACAAATGATTCCTTCTTCAGCATACAACTGTCAGCGAAGTTCACCAGTAACTTTATAAAGAGGTATACATGAATATGCTTTAATTCAATCGGATTAGATATCAACAATAGAGAACTGCATATCTTTTCTTTAAAACGAAATCAGATTGTTCATGTTAAGGAGGTTGCCAATCATAATTACACACCTATAGCTAACTAATATTAGTTATTTCATACAAGTGTTTCATCTTTTATAGAATAACATTTCACAATAAAGCTATAGGACGTCGTTATGATGCAAGAAAATTTGGTTAGGTGTAGCGAATGCCAGTGAGGTGTGCCTAGTTGATAATGCGCGTCTGTCCTACGTCCACTTACTCTCAATCCAGAGATAGAAGAACCAACCAGAGTCAGAAACAGGATCGGAAACCTATCGTATTTCAATCATGCCTTCGTATATACACAAAATAAGACCACACAGTAAACCAATCAAGAATATAACATTGATATAGAACAGAGAAAATAGTGGCAGTGAATGCGGAAAACTTGTACACAACTAGGTAACTGTAGTTCATAGTAATAAACAATATACTAAGAGTAAATACACTAAACGGGAGGATCGGGTAAGGTGAACGCAGCAGTCATAGAAATGAAATGATTACACTATCCACAGTTATAATAATTGAAATAATGTTCTAAAACACAGTTCTCGACTATAATCAATCTTTACTAAGTGCCTGGCATATCACCTCCCCTTTTTGAAAATGACAATCATGATACGTTTCTTGGCCAGTTCAGCTTTGTATGTGATCAGGTGAAAATTACAATTTACCCAAGAAAAAAGAGACAATTGGTTACATCGAAAACTAGGGAATTTCAATCTATCGCTAGGCTCCTCCACGGATGTGGTGGGATCTTTACGTGGTAACCAGGACAACACTTCATCATACTGAGCCTTTAAGTCAGCATTGTTACAAGTTTCTGGAAGTTAATGACTTGATCACATTTCGAGCGTACTTTGCAATGGTAGCAATTTCCCTCGGCTTAATGCTTCTCCCTGAATGTTTCAGCTTCTTCGTGCATACAGCAGATACTTTGGGCATGTTACTTAATACAGCTTCCTGACTCGGAATGCAGGC
Organism: Schistosoma mekongi; assembly: GCA_034768735.1. NCBI lineage: Eukaryota > Metazoa > Platyhelminthes > Trematoda > Strigeidida > Schistosomatidae > Schistosoma > Schistosoma mekongi. Next base: position 5,260,446 of record CM068311.1, on the reverse strand, counting down.
CATACATTTTTACCAAACATTATAGTATAGTAATTGCTATTTTATAAACAAAAGATCACTTGCTCTAAATAAACTCTAGTATATAATGCATGGAACAGCGTGTTTTCAAATGTTAAAGTGTGTAATCTTTTATTATCGTTACATCACAGTTCCCTAAGGGAATCGAATAAATTTTGTTACTTTAACCTAACAGAAGTTCTATGAGTAAACAGAAATCACTGTGTTTCGTTTTCATAACAGGAAATTTAAGTTTATATATAGTGAATATCAAAATAATCCCAAAACATGAATTAAACAAGAAGTAAGGATGAAATACAAAATAAAGTGGTATTAATCTGACGAGAAAAAAGATAATATCGCTTCTCTCGTTACAAACATCCTTGCCACAGTGACTATTTGCTTTCTTTGTGATTATACTGAGAACGATAACCTCGGTGTGAGCATTTTAAAACATCATCTCATGGATCTGCTCCTTCGATGCACGTAAATGTGCAGTTCAGATTTAATAGTGAATTCTATAGATAAACTGATAGTATGACGATACGGTCACCCTTAAGACCTCTTCTAGTCGACTGCTTCTTGGCAAATCTCGAAAACACTGCACTTAGACGAATAACTGAGAGTTCCTATCTATATACAAAAGATATTTAGACGACGCCTACATCATTTGTGATGAATAAGTTCAATAGTTCCTATCCATCACTTAATTTTTTTCTAAACTCGGAACTAAACGCTAAATTTCACTTACTGTATATCCTACTAAAAAGAAAACTAGATGGATCTCCTCTACAGGAAGCCAACGTGGAGTGGTCAATATATTAATTTTCAGAGTTGGGTCCTAAAGAGAAATTTGATCTACTCTGTCATCTCAAGGGCAGAATGAATCTGCAGTGATGATACCATTGATGACAACCTGGAGGAATCCAGAAAAATATGTATGGTTAGTGGGTATCCTTCCAGCATTCGTTGGTAGGAATATGAAACTAAAATAACTATGAGAAAAATCGTCGGACGTACCAAAGAAGGTAATTTTCATGAATCTTGAATTCAAAGGTTTCAAACATCTTGAAAAACAGACTCTCCAGATATTTAAAGAAAACCTACTCAGCCAAACTTAGCATCACCTTCTCCATCTGACCTATGATTTAGGGATGTATCAAAGATAAGCTTTCACTTTAGATCAAATTAATGCGTCTTTACAAGTTTACCTGCTCCTGTGTGGCTGAATACATTGGGTGCACAAAATGAAATTTTTCGAAATGCATCTTTAGGCATTGCCGAGTTTGGCTAATGCAAGGGTATGAATAAGCCTATCAGCAGCTTTATCCTGGAGCACCTGGTTAATTCTTGACTTGCTGCTCCACCAGAATTCTTCTTCATAGTTATCTATTCAGTCAGACAAAATGGCTCACAAGGATTATAAATCAGTAAGGTATATACTTAAGATTACTTAGAAGTTCACATTTTCAAGTCTGATCTCTATGTACAGAAGCACTATGTACAAAACCCTTATTGTACTGTGCCCTTAACACTTTTCCATTTCTTAATATTTGATTGTTTTCACTCTATTCTTCTTCTCTTCTTCATGATTATTGTTTATTCGGTACTAATGCAATAATAATTATTATTATTGTTGTATCTTGAAAAATCGGTCAATCACAATATGTGGAAAGCAGGACCGTCGATATTACCAATCAGTGCTCGCACATGTTTTCCCTGTGACTACTAGTCCCCAAGCCGGAATTAAGAATACAAAGCAACTGAGCCAACCACTAAACAGTCAGATTCTATTTCAGTCATCCATTTTACATACATACAAAACCTGACCACGCAGCGCACTAATGGAGATAATAACATATATACAAAACAAAGATAATAATGACTAATGACTAAGGCTACAGATATATAAATAATTGATTATAGGTCCTCAATAACAAGTGATATAACAGTTTATAAGTCTAATAGGAAGTTAAGGCAATTAAAACATCACAATAAAATAAACAAAATAATTGATATATGTGTGTATACTGAAAATAAACGCAGTCGACTGGAAAACACCTCAGAATGTTAGTTTCTATTGTTGAATCGCTTGATATAACAATCATCAGCAACGTAGAACCGGGCACAAACGCCTGTAGGTTCAAGTTGCCATACCACAATAGCACTACGAGAATATTGAGGTAACGTATAAACAGAATACAAGAGAGAAGAGTAAGTAAAGATGTCCAGAAAATAACAATAGAATTTAAGATCTAGATGAGGTTAAAGAGTGAATACACTTGCGCCACTGTGACCGGTTCTGAGCCATATCACCTAGTGTCTCCAGACATTTGTTGCGATCATCACGCGGACCCCAACCAGGTAGTCTACATCTACCTACATGGCTTAGGCCAGTAGTCAAGGACTTCATGGACTGATGCCATGTTTTGGTTTGGCCGCCCCTAACCTTCTTCCATCCTACTTCAGCCCTAGCTAACATGGCGCGACGGGGTAGACGGTGGTCGGGCATGCGCAATACATGTCCTAGCCATCTCAGTCGATGAAGGTTAATGACCTCTTCGACTGATTTACCGTGTTTCCCAAGAACCTTCTGTCTAACCTCACAATTACTAGTCCGGTTATTCCATGGTATACGAGCGATGTTCCGAAAATTCCTATAGTCAAATATCTGGAGACGGCGCATATCTTGAGTTTTCATGGACCACGTTTCGCAGCCATATGTTAAGATGGCGCGGATTGCTGCGCAGTACACCCGGCCTTTCTCGTTGAGACACGGATATCTCGTCTGCGCCACAAGTGCCGTAGATTGGCAAATGCCAATCGAGCTTTCTGGATCCGCGCTGAGATTTCATCAGACACCGACCCACCAGGGGTAATGAGACTTCTGAGATAAGTGAAGCGATCAACGCATTCGATTACTTCACTCCCTATAAATAATTTGGGGGAAGAAGCAGACCAGTCCTGGAGTAACATTTTGCATTTCGGAGGGGAGAAGCGCATCCCAAATATGCCTGCATTGTTACTCAACGTGTTCAAGAGACCTTGAATGCTGTGTGCATCTTCACCAAATATGACTATATCATCTGCATATTCTAAGTCGACAAGAGAGCCTCCTGGAAGGAGACTAATCCCAGAGGACTTAAAAGAAGTGAGAGAGATATCTAACAGTACGTCTATGATGAAACTAAATAAAAATGGGGATAAGGGTCAACCCTGACGGACTCCACTTGAGGATGAAGTTTCTCGTGACAATTCGCCATATGCTCTGACTCGACCAGTGGTGACCGAGTAGAGAGCCTTTATAAGGTTAATGTACTTTTGAGGTACGCCTTTTAATGACAAACATTGCCACAAGACTTCACGGTCAACAGAGTCGAACGCTGCTTTTAAGTCAAGAAATACAACTATAGTTGGGCGTTGGTACATATGTCTGTGTTCGAGGACCTGGCGCAGGGTGAATGTGTGATCAATGCAACCTAGTCCAGGTCTGAAACCAGCCTGGTTTTCTCGAGTCTGTTGTTCCCTAGTGTTAGTTAAACGTCGGATGATTATAGTGGCTAATATTTTAGATACTATATTAGTCAAACTGATTCCTCTGTGGTTATCACAAGAGGATTTCTGTCCCTTTTTGTAGACTGGAACAATCAGCGATCGAGACCAGTCAGATGGGATGGAGTTTAGTTCCCAGACTTTGGCTAATATATCAGTCAACCTGCAGGCTAAAACTAGACCACCATCCTTGAAGTTATCGGTAGACAACATATCAGGCCCTGCTGCCTTCCCTCGTTTCAATTTACTTATGACGTTTTCAACTTCACTGAGAGTTGGGGGACCTGTGTCAGTTTTGCATTCAGGTAGCTTGGAGATTGTGGGTAAGCTAAGCGTGGCTGGGGGCCAGTTAAACTGTTCCTGAAAGTGTTCTGCCCATCGTTCTAATCTTCTAGATTGAGAGTAGATCAATGACCCATCTTTTTCAGAGATGATCTCACTAACTGCCGATTTTTTGATACCGGTGTCCTTAATAAGTCGGAACAGCTGTCTACTATTGCCTGCCGCTGCTGATGCTTCTATCGCTTTTGCTTTTGTTGCCCACCACTGTTCACGATCCTTACGCAAACTCTTTGTCAGTCTACGTTTCAGTTGTCGTTGCTCTTCATCATACTCCGAGCCTGCTGGAATGAGTTTTCGAGCCTCCATCAGTTCCCTAGAAGTTCTAGAGATCCAATGGTCTTTCATAACCATTGGATTGGGGTTAGATACTGATAGCGCTGCTGCGTTTACACCTACTTTAAAATCATTCCAAGCTACTTCGGGCGAAACCTGTTGGTCATGGGCGAGTAAATGCTTAGCCAAACCATTCCTAAATGCAATCTTAGCGTTCTCACTCTCAAAGTGATATCTAAAGGGTTTGCCCGATGTAACCTTTCTGCGACCAGTAAAACGCATAGAGATACGTGCTCTCACTAGGGCATGGTCAGAGTCTAGGCAAGTGCCCCAGGAAGAGCGGCAGTCCTCTATACTACCTCTCCAACGATAGCTGATGCCGATGTGATCAATTTGTGTCCATCGTTGCGTAGATGTTGGAGGTCGCCAGGTTAAACAGTGTCTCGCCTTATGCTTAAAGTTTGTGCTAGCTAAGAATAAACGGTAGTCTGAACATAACTGCAACAGACGATCTCCGTTGTCTGTTCTCTGGGCTGGGGTGCCGAGTAACCCACCTAGGTGCTTTTCAGCCTGATTTAGTCTACCTACTTGGGCATTAAAATCTCCTGCAATAATTACTATGTCTGAGTGCTTGGCTTTCTGAAGGAGGCTAGAGAACTTCATATAGAAGTCGTCTTTCACTTCATCTGTGCTGCAATCAGTGGGGGCATAAGCTGAGACGACAAAAGGGCATCGGCGTGTGTCTCTATCTTTCCGAGTTCGTACTGTGCCATTTAGACGGACAGCACATAGACGACTGTCTACAGGAATCCACTCGAGAAGAGCCTGTTCTGCCCGTAAGCTTAGTGCTATGCCTACACCAGCAAGGCCACGTGAACCCGCTGTCGGGTCTCCAGATAAACGAAGAGTTAAGTGTGCAGTTCCATTGCATTGACTAGGTGAGGTCAAACGGATGACCATGCTGGGATCCTGTATGCGTGTTTCGGAGACACAGCATACATCAATTGCAAGAGATTCTAATGTTTTAGCTAAGGCAGCCTGTTGACCGATTTGACACAGCGTACGCACATTAAAAGCTCCAACATGAAGTTTACAGCGTGGCTTCATGAGACCTGGTATGATAATTTGGGAACTCGGGTAACCAGTAAAAGTGGCGCGCATAGAAACTGTAGGAGAAGAAGTGTTATAAGAAGAGACCAGAGATGGAGAACGAGTTTGATCATGAACAAGGTGAACTCGAGTGCTATTGGAGGTATGAGGGCGGTTATCACTTCCAGGTTGCCCACACCGTGGAAAGGTCATTCTTGAGGAACCTGAAAGAGAACGAGGATTAGAAGAGGTCGTGATGACCTTAGAGTGTGACCGCAGTGTCCAGGGGACAGCTGTTTGAGGTCGGTCGAGTACATCAATTGTTGCTCCGGTTGTCAGAAGGGGAGGCATCGGCCTCATGGCTTCCGAAGGAACTCGGCTTTCACCATGAAGCGTCATATTAGTCCTTCCAACTTCCACGGCAGAGTTAGAATGGTTATAAAGATTTTTATTCGTAAGCTGTTTTTTAGCATGATAGTTGTTTTACGGGATGGGGTTGCTAACCCCATGCCCAACCCTCCTCCTTTATCCGGGCTTGGGACCGGCAGAAACCCTGTGGGGGCTCCAGGCGGAGTTGATATAACAATTGTTCATACTCAGTCATGTATCATTCTTTTCACCAACAATTTGCTCATTACATATCTACATCTTCGTAACTTGATATTTCTAAATAATTCTGTCCATCTGCATGGCTTCTTCCTGATTGTTCTCTCCAAGGTATTTTTGTGGCGATACCAGTTTGTTTTCATCACACTTCAAATAAATTTGTGATAATGTGGATTCACTTATTTTTTGATCGAACTCAATAGTCTACATAATGATAGACTGTTTTTATAAAATGATTAACTAGGCATTAAGATTGTACAGCTTTAGTGAATACCATAGTCGTAAAGAAAATGTTCTACGCTGGATGCTACAATTCTCGTTACAAAAGAAATAATTTTGCCTAACAAGTCAATCAATCAATTAATCAATGCCTGTTACCCCATATGAAATATAGGCCATTCACCAGCATTCACAAACTAACTCGGTCTTGAACTTTCCTTTCCAGCTGTTCCCAAGTGCAATCCATTCTCTTCATGTCTGTCTCCAATTCCCGATGCAACGTGTTCCTGGGTTTTCCTCTTCTTTAGTCTTTAGGATTCCAAGTTAGTGCTGGCGCAACAAGGAGGCTATTGTAAATCCACAAGGAGGTTGAATGTGTCGAATAACGACAGAATATATAGTAGTGAACACTTTCAGCACGAACGCCACCTGCCTACACCAGTCTTTCTTAGTTTCTACAGGATAGGCCGCTGACACCGTCGCATCCCGAAGTAGGGGACACGACAGGGCAGCCTGTACCCTTCAAACAATGGCCTAGAAATACTAGGGACCGATAGTTCAAACCGGTCTGCTATTTTCCTTACTCATTAGTTTAAGGCATGAACTCCAAAATTTTTCACACTGTCCAGTTAAAATCATCACTACCACACTTAACTTTACTAATTTGCAAATAAACAACGTCGATAGGTAGATCTACGTTTGTATTCAGTTTATAGATTATTTTGCAAACCTAAAAATATATTGTCAAACTGAAAAAAGTTTCAAAAGTAAAATTACACTCCAGATTTTTAAGTCAGGAAGTTAAAGTAATTTTTTAATCGATGTTGTTATATACTACTTATTTGAGCTGAAAAGAACATGATATACATAAATTTCAGTGACCAAGAATTTCACTGATAAGTAGCGTATTTTACTACATTATCACTGTAGGGTGTATGATTTAAGCAGATGGTCACTTTATTAAAACTAATTACTTGGCTAGCCACTTAAGGAAGTTTTACCGTATGGTCGATTGATATTTTTATTCATTTATAATTCAATTCCAGTTGCTACGTATGTTTTATGATTTGAATGTTTATTCATTCAATTAATTAACTCATGCTCTTCGACTGTTACGGAGAACAGAAGTTCGGACGATACGTTACATCCAATCGTACATGAAGTCTGAATTTATTGATATTGAACTGGTGCTATGCTTCTAAGGTATATTCAGGTTACGAAATTTTAGCAGTCGTTATTATTCGAGTTTGTGGGTGCATTATCATTTATTTACATTTATGGTTATTGAATGTTTTAATAATAGCCATTATGATCCAAGTATTTATTCATATATAGAAACTACTTACTTAACATTTTTTGAAGAATTAGATATTCATTTGGGATGCTTATTTTTCTGGAGATTGGTTATTTATTTGACTGAATATGTAACAGATTAATGTTGGCAGGGTACCATTGAAAACCAGGGAACACTGGACAGCTGTTTCGTCCTAGTGTGGAACTCCTTAGCAGTGCGCACCCCAGATTCCGCACCAAGGGCTTCAGGTTGACGGCGGACGCCTAACCATCTGCACCACTGGGTCGGCATCCAATGGTAGAATTTCCACTTCCATCAATTTGTGATATATATTATAGCACGACGATCATCCATTGTTATTGGTGATAACTGTTTCACTCCCGACAAGTCTGAACTCCACCAGTCACGACTTGTCACTAGAGCTTCAGCAACATCTTGGAGTTAGCCACGCGCTATATATCACAAATTGATGGAAGTGGGAATTCTACCATTGGATGCCGACCCAGTGGTGCAGATGATTAGATACTCATTAAAACAATCTGTCCCTTTGATAAATTTTGACAATGTCTGTATATATGGATACACATACATAAGGTGGAGCAATCGTGATCTGCATGCAAGGGTAGCTGAGCACATACTTAAATGGCTCCAGAAACAAATGAACTCGAATGGGGAAATCAAAGTACGAGATAAATGACCTTCATCGTCTGCAGCTAAACACTTAGTTGAAGCAGGTTACATAAGTGATATCAAGTCATCTTTGTGGTGTTGTATAAAAGTGCTTTAGCACGTAAACCAAAGATTGTTGAAGCCTTAGCTATACAGAAGCTCAAACTCCCCATGTGTGTTCAAAAACAATTTGTACTTTCATTCAATCTACCTTGGTAGAGTATGGTTCACTTTGTTCACTTTATTAGTCTTGATTACTTAGCTTATATTCTAATTTGTCTAGTGACCTTTCATTTTTCATATATACAAATTTCATACATATTAATTTTCCACACATATGTATATAAATGCTTTAACAAGTGTATGTGTAATGAGATTGTTAGAAATGGATTGCGTAAGTATATCACATAACTTAGATAAACTTCGTCTACTTATTGCATTATCAAAAAAAATTCATTTATCATAGTATAGCTTATGGATATTGATGAGTTTATAGTTCTGCATTACAGACTGGGTTTTCTAAACAACTATTGAATGCTTAGAATAACTAGTAAGGTTCTTCATTATCATGAAGGATAGTCAGTTTCACACTAACGATAGCTGAACTCCACTGGTTATATATCACTAGACCTCCAGGAATTACTTCTCGATGTTACTAACAAGCATACAATGATTGTTAGTACAGACTGTTTAGCTCGTACATTCATATAATGAAAGAACTTAAGACAGATATTTAATTTTATTAGTAACAGAATGATGAATAAATGTAGATTAGTAAATGGTGTGAAATAATGTTTTTTTTTACAATATGTGTATCATATACTCCTACCACATTAAAATCAATAGGTTATAAAAGATATTTCCTGGATAATTAGCAGCTATAGCAATTTTACATCATGTTCTCGACTCATGAGGTTGAAGACAGATCAGTCCAATTTTTGGTAATCTTTGTGTGGCAATAGGCCACAATCAATTAATGCCTGTTACCCCCTGTGGAGCATAGGTTGCCGACCAACATTCTCCAACCAACGCTGTTCTTGGCTTCCCTTTCCAGCTCTTCCCAAGTGCAATTCATTCTCTTCACATCTGTCTCCAATTCCCGACGTAATGTGTTCATGGGTCTTCTTCTTTTCATTTGGCATTGTGGATTCCAAGGTAGTGCTTGTCTTGTGACAGTTTGTTGATTTCCTCAATGTATGTTCTATCCACCCCCACGGTCTTTTCCTAATTTCTCTCCCATAGAAGGTTGTTATTGATAGTATTTGACCAAGGGATCCTAAGCATCTCACGCAGACACTTGTTTATAAATACTTGTATCTTCTGAAGGATGCCTTTCGTAGTTCTCCAAGTTTCAGCTCCATACAACAGAACTATCTCCACATTTGTATTGACAATGTTGACTTTAATGATGACCGATAGTTGGTTTGAGTTGCAGATGTTTTTCAGTTGTAGGAATGCCGATCTTGCCTTTCCCAACTGTGCTTTCATATCTGCCTCAGACCCTGCATGTTTATCGATGGTGCTGCCTAAGTATGTAAAGGTTTCTACATCTTCCAGAATTTCACCATCAAGTGTAATTGAGTTAGTGTTTGTTGTTAATAGACCAAAGATTATTGTTTATTTTAAAATAATTTCCTATCAACTTTTAAAATGAAACAGTTACTTCGTCATTATTCGTCAGTTAGGTAGTTCAGACAGTTGTAAACAAATTATGAATTAGAGTTGATCGAATTCGTCATAGACTAATGTTGGTAGGGTTCCATTGAAAACCAGAGAGCACTGGATACCTGTTTTGTCCTAGTATGGGACTCCTCAGCAGTGCCAACTCTCGATTCTGTTCCAGGGGCTTCAGGTTAACGGGCGCCCAACCCTCTGCACCACAGGATCAACATCCAGTAGTAGAATTCCCACTTCCATCAATTCGTGATATGTCACGACAATCATTTGTTGTCATTGATGATAACTATCTCACTCCTGAGTAAGTTGAACTCTGCCAGGTACGACTGCTCGCCTAGGGTGTGCGCTTTGAGGAGTCCCATACTAGATCAAAACAGCTGTTCAGTACTCTCTGGTTTTCAATGGTACTCTACCAACATTAATCTGTTACGGATGGAATCAGCTAACCTTAATACCAATCTCCATAAACCACCTCAATTCAAAGCGAATAAGTTCAAGTAGAGTAAACACATTAAAGTATTCGTATTAAAACTTAGTATTCTAATTAGCAGTCAAGAAATAACGCAGTACGAACTCAGCATTAGTAATACTAGTATTTTATTGTGCGAATTAGAAAATGGAATCACAATCGAGCCAGTAAGCAATTCAGTTATTCGGGAAATGATAAATCTAACTAGTAATAATCTGTACGGATGGAATCAGCTAACCTTAATACCAATCTCCATAAACCACCTCAATTCAAAGCGAATAAGTTCAAGTAGAGTAAACACATTAAAGTATTCGTATTAAAACTTAGTATTCTAATTAGCAGTCAAGAAATAAACGCAATATATATATATATATATATATATATATATATGTCAAGCAGTGACGACTAGGGTATATGTAGACCAGATTAATAAACTACTCTAAAACAATGTAACGAAAATAAGTAGGCAGATTGAGAAAACCATACATTTGGAGGATCCATGATCTATAACACATAATGACCCGTTTATAAGATATCAAGGTTAAGAATACATATAAGCCGTGTGATTGTCTAGGATCATTTGAACTACACGCATTAAATTGCCAATATTATCTATGACACAAAGAAGATTAAACGTGGGGACTATTTTTAAAGCCAAATCGATTTTTGTTGTAAAATAAATTGAATTCATTGAACTTCATTGGATCCGACTCAACTACATAAAGGCAATTGTAGTTAGTGTAGCATATAAATATCATTGTGAATTAAACAACACTGTTTATTAAGAGATACGAAAAATTAGAATAAAGATAAAATAATTGGTTTTTAAAGGAATATTTATAGATAACTGCTATAACGCGTGGTTTTGATCTTTTTTATCGACCGCGAATTCTCCGTCGTCAATTATTATCTCGTCTAGGTTAACCATTTGATTTGGCTCCTAAGCTATAACACGACCCTCCAGACTGAAACTACTCGTCAACAGGAACACGAGAGAGGACGTATGACATACTGCAAGAAACATTTTACTGCAAAGGTTCAGTTATGAATTTATTATTATCATAAATATCCTTCCTGGCTTCTAGAGATTTCTGCAACCTATTATACAAGGTAATCGTAAGCTAATTGTCCAATCACAGACATATCACGTGATTTCACATTGTCTATAAGTTTTTGATAAAAAAAAAAAAACTATTTGCTTGCTGATTGGATAAAATGTTTCCTATTGATTTCTATGCCTTTCCGAGCTTGTTTCGAGGGTTTCTTTTGATCCCATCCAACAATAACAAGAATGTGATAGTCCTAAAAATTGGTTTAAACTGAAAAGTATTTTATTGATCTAAACAGTGAACTGATTAAATAGAACTGAAAAACTTTTAATACATAAATAATTTTATTATACTAATGACTAAGATTTACAAAAATAAATGGATTAAACTTGAACATATAAATGTTAGTTTAAATGAAACTTTGTCATGATTTGGATGCCAACAATTTTAAAGACATTAGTAATCGAAATTCTATTTGAAATGATTTCAATAAATTGAAATTAATAATTCCCAATGTTGCACCCGGCAAAATGACTTCACCTTACTGAAGACAAAATAGATGAAATTAAAATTACCTACGATATATGTACAATCAACTAGTCAATCCACTTGCCTACACATGTTCTATGGATGAAGTTTACATGTCGTAAATAATATGAATTAGATATGATGGTGAAGAACATGATTACTTAATGACATGTATGTGTGTATTGTACTGTGTTTATCTATTATTAATGTTATAAAGTACAATGATAAGTCAATAAACTTCAGGCTAACAGTTGGTATAATTGAACGATTAAAAGTTTGTATAGTTAAAACATATTCGTAAATAAAATATGACAAGAGGAAATAGTAAGTAACATGATTTAGACACTGTAAGATAGTTAAATAAAATATTTAAAGATAAATTTAATACAATAATTATCTAATTAGTAACTGTTGTTATCATTATTGATTTCGATATCGGTAATATAAAGGATGATGGTAATCACTGAAAGCCAAGGTATAGCCAATTGTTCATCACCTCTTCTGTCCTAACTGTTCGAGTTCGCCCATAAACACTTTGAATCAATTGTCAATCGCTTTCTGTAAACAATGCGATCTTTGTGAAGTATTTCTTACACCCTCGAATTCAACCATGTATTTTGTTTCTAAAGAGTACAGTGCAATCATTGACCTATTTTCAAGAGTTCTGAGATCTTTCGGAGATCTAGAGACGCGTTTCAGACATACTTTGTGTTCCTTCATTTGAACATTCAACTATCTAGATGTTTCTCTAACATAGACTGCTTTACACTCACTACACTTAATATTATCGACACAATTTTGCTGCTCCTTCTTAAGTATCCTATGTTCGACTTTCCTTGCACCTGATCTAATAGCATCACTTGAACGAAAATAAACCTTTGTATTATGCTCTTGTCAAAGCTATAAGGTGAAACAACTATACAATTCACACAGAAACATCCAAATCACTCAGAAAATTTCTTTATAACTACAAAGAAAGACAATCAGCCTAAGTATTTCATATACTCCTTCTGATAGAAAGGACTTACTATTTTATTTAGTATGAACTATCTGTCAAACAACTACATTCAGTGTGGATAGAATTTCACAAATGTTCAGCACACACATACAAACTATAACAATTTCTTCACATCACACCCTCCATACTCACTCAGAATTCACAAATATTTCTTACTTTGAATTCACCTTGACTTAATAGTGACAAAACTTTAACACTAACAAACTTATATTTTGACTGATCTCCACGAAACCACCTTTTATCAACTGTAACAATCAATCTACTAGTGACTAACTTCAAGATGCTCTTGGAATTTTGCTGAGAATTCATGAATGGTGGAGTCGATACTTTTCTGTAGTGAGACCGTTTTCATCAATAACAATAGAAGGTCGTAGGGCTATATCACATACTGGTCAAAGTAGGAATTCTACCAGTGGACACTCGCTCAGCGGTGCAGGCAGTTAACTGTTTGCTGTATGATCTGGAAGTTGTGGGTTGGATTCTATGGAACAATCGAAGGTGAGCACTGCTAGAGAGCCTTAAACTAGAATTAAACGACTAGTTGCAAATGCTTCCTGGTTTTTAGTGATACCCATGTGAAGTCAATATATGACAAATATAAACAAAAAAGAAGCAAAGTAGCTTCATTCAGCTATTTGTCCTCTAAAGAAACAGCCTACACTGAGTTGCAAAATGTAAGAAGTTTCTACTTCTATTGATTGGAATATTACAAATATACTACTTACTTCCATTAATAATCGAGGTTATCGTGTGTACCCCTAAGTAGCTGATATGCTGGGCAACTAAAGAAGATTGATTATCTTCGAGAACTGTGTTTTAAAACATTATTTCAATTATTATAACTGTGGATAGTGTAATCATTTCATTTCTATGACTGCTGCGTTCACCTTACCCGATCCTCCCGTTTAGTGTATTTACTCTTAGTATATTGTTTATTACTATGAACTACAGTTACCTAGTTGTGTACAAGTTGTCCGCAATCACTGCCACTATTTTCTCTGTTCTGTATGATTGTTAGTTGCTTGATTGGTTTACTGTGTGGTCTTATTTTGTGTATATATGAAGGCATGATTGAAATACGATAGGTTTCCGATCCTGTTTCTGACTCTGGTTCTATCTGGTTAGTTCTTCTCTCTCTTGGCTTGGGACCGAGTAGGCATAGGGCAGACTAGCGTTTACTTACTAGGCACATCCCATTGGCATTCGTTAAACCAACTAAATTTTCGTTGCGTCCTGTACATGTTTGCAAACAACTTAGATAAACAATTTGTGATTACTTAAATTACTATCATATCTTAGTTGCTCTCCTATATTAACAAGTTTCACGCATAGGAAGTAGTAAGCAGACTTAATAATGAAAACTTACAATATGACTTATTTCTACTTAGAATCTTTTGTTATCATTCAGTCTCTACATTATAAGCATACAGTGCAGTGAAGTTATCTGTGATCGAAAATTATAATGCCTTACAAATATCCTCTACTTTAATGCATCACTTTTCATTGACAACAAATTACATTATAATAGTTAGTTCATTTATGATTATCTTCTTAGGTGTTTAATTGTAAGTGATTTATACCGAAACTAACTTAATTGACAGTATTGATTCTTATCGTTTATTGATCAGTAGTAAATAGAAAATATCGACTTCTCTGTCTTATTCACTTCTACTTTTCTGTTTTTTTTCTTTTTTTTACTGTTTGTCTTCTTTTATTTATTTTGAGGAACTTTTTTTTAATGAATTTTGGGGAGGTGTACAGACAGACGTCGAATGTTATGTTAACGGATAGGGAGACAGTAATCAATAAAATCTCAATACTTATTATCCTATCTGCCTACATCTCTACCTACTTTCTCATTTATTTATCTTCTTTCGATTAACTCTCGCTTTTAACATTTACAGTAATGACAGAACATGTCAAAATAGGAGAGTTCGAAGACATCATTCAAAGGTTCATTTTAGAATCGGAAATTTCATTGTAAGTGATCTTGTGATTTGATCATTTGTATTAATGTTATTGTTACAACAGCAGTTGTTCATGACAATTAATGAAATACAGAACTGTATATGTACAACTTCATAGAATAAAGTATTAGCTAGGGACTCAATAGAAACCAATGAGGTGTTGGGGAAAAGGATGTGTATAACATAATGTTATGCTCGTTTTGTAATTAAAATTATACGTAAATTAAGTTAATTTCTACAAATTACACAATTCATTCATACATTTACTTTAATAGTAGCATTTCACAGGAACTCTGATACTGTGTAGACTAAAGTTGAAAGACCGAAAGATGTAAATGACAATAAAGAATAAGTCGAAAGCAGTGAATGAACATCTTAATTTCAGTTAGTTCTTTATCAAACCAATACATCATTATATGCATAATTAACAATACTAACAAAATCATTCTCAAAACAACTGGTGGTGTGTTTAATAATGAAGTTTGTAGAAGTAATTGACAATGATTAACAATACAATTAAAATACAGTAGTGTACTAGGTAATTATAGTATTCATAGTATAGATGAACAAGTGAAAGGATTAGAACATGACAGATTACATAATATTCTGTGTTCAATCAATTTGTTATGTTAAGAGAACTTTAATGAACATGTTCCCAAAAATCTACAATTCAACGGATTAAAAACGTTTAACAATGCAATCGTTAAAGATTTGATTGACATAGGACACCAGATTGATATCACTGAATCCTTCAAAGTGTCCCATATACAAAAAACTTCAAATCTAAAATATACTGAAGCCATTACCTTTTAACAATTGAAATCAAATTTTTGTGTCCGTGGTAACTTTTATATCATTACATCATCGTTATTATTCTTTCTACAGATTTGAAATATTACGTCAATATCTTTTATCTTCAGGTCAGATTTAACTTCCTTGTTACATCACCGTTTTCAGATTGTTAACTCTAACTTATCTAATTAGATCATCATATCACATTTTGAGTTTAATAATTGAGCTTAATTAACATCACTCTTTTATTTTTCATATTGTGTAATCTCTTAGACTTCAATTACTATTTTGTTTTCTGGTACTTTCTTTCGCATCGGATATACATGGTTACAGCATTTTCTCCAACATATTAGTTATCTTTACGGTATGAATCATCAATCTACTGAGAAAAACTTCTTAAAAAGTAACTAATCCATAACAAAACTTATAATAGTAATGTAAAACCTACAGGATCTCGGCTGCCGTACATGTATGGTCTACCCAAAGTGCATAAACAAAACACTCCACTTAGACGTATAATGTCAATGATAAACTTACCTCATTACAATGTGGCCCGATGGTTTGCAGAAAAGCTTGAGCTTATCCATCAACGTCTGTCTACGTTCACACTGAAAGACTCCTTCCATTTCGTTGAAACATTGGATAAAATTGACATTTCCGGTAAGTCTTTGGCTTCCTTCAATACAACATCCTTATTCACCAATATACCTATTATGACGCCAACTGTTATGACGTGAGAAAGAAAGGATGGGTTGTGGGTGGGTGTAACGAACGCCAATGAGGTGTGCCTAGCTGATAATGCGCGACTGACCAAAGCCCAATCACTCCCAGGCCGACAATAGAAGAACCAGAATTGGGAACAGGAAACGGAGAACCGGGAACCGTAAAACGTATTGTATTTCAATCATGCCTTCATATGTACACAAAATAAGACCACACAGTAAACCAATCAAGCAACTAACAATCATACAGAACAGAGAAAATAGTGGCAGTGAATGCGGACAACTTGTACACAACTAAGTAACTGTAGTTCATAGTAATAAAAAACAATATACTAAGAGTAAATATACTAAACGGGAGGATCTAGTAAGGGGAACATAACAGTCAAAGAAATGAAATGATTACACTGTCCGTTGTTATGATAAATGAAATAATGTTCTAAAACACAACCCTCGACTATAATCAATCTTCACTAGGTGCCCGGCATATCAATACCACTTCGTAAAACCATTGACATTATATGCCAACTTTCGGACCTACTTGTTCTACCGGTGAGTGAATTTAAACGACTATTACTTCTGTGCACAAAGGACATCCGATTCCGATTCGATAATAAGATATGCCGTTAAATCGATGGTGTTGCAATGAGTAGTCCATTTGGTCCTACCTAGCAGATATTTTTATGGCCAATCTTGAAAACAGAAAACTGAAAAAGGTGATTGAGGAAATAACGCATTATTCAAGGTACGTTGATGATACCTGTGTCGAATGCAGCAATGAGGAACATGTTAATTACTTACTGAACATTTTGAATCAAGCACATAAAGATATTCAATTCTCTATGGAGCAGGAAAAAGATAATAAATTTCATTTCTATGATATTGCCATGCAACGTCGAGAAGATGGTTCAGTGCGACGGGTCGATTTACAGAAAAACGACGTGGAATCGATTGTTCTTGGATTTTAACAACTACTGTCCAATCCATTACAAAATATCATTAATGAAAACATTGGTTCTCAGAGCCAGAAAGATATGTACTTCAGAAACGATAGATTCGGAGCTCACTAACATTTTCTAGAAAATAATGGCTACCTAGAAAAAAATTCATTGACAAATGCTGTGAATAAAAACCTGATAAAGCAAATGAAATAACAGTCCATAAGAATCCTATTCTCCTTCAACTCAATTTTAAAGGTGATGATATTGTTGAAACAATCAGAAGAAGACTTGGCTCAGCTTCAAAGGGAACTTATTATGCTGCAAAACTGGTTATATCGTACATAACAACATGTTCACTGAAACAATCAAAAGTCCACAGGTATCCTTCTTATGTTACCACCAACTTCCTGTATATCTTTACATATCTAACATTTCTACATAATTCTGATTTCAATCAAGCACAACAATTCTGATTAGTATGTTAAACTTTGTTTCAAATACTAATTCTAGATTGTATGCAGCTGATGAGAAACCAACGAAATAACGTGATTTCATCTTATTCTGCCCAAATATTGGTTTTTGCTCTATTTAAAATAATAAACGGAACAGTGTATATGAAACTTAAGTAAGAATTAGGTGAATGTCATCGTCATGTAAACATTAAAAGTAACCCACATGTAGACGTTATGAAAAGAAGCAGAGCCGTAATAATAATAATAATAATAATAATAATAATAAAAGTGAGCGATACAGGTCATTTGTAGATTAACCAAGTATTTGATATTATGACAGTCAAGGTACGGAATAAGGCAGTACAAATTTCTTACACAGGCATAAGTTCGGTTTGAGACGGTGGATGACTTCTATATGTAAAAGATGTAAATATAAGGTATACTGTACATTGAATGAGAATCAGTAAAGATTTTACAAGCGCTTTTCACATCTACTTAATGTACCGTATCGATTAAGTGTGCAAACCTCTTTACTTGTTGGAGTTGTCCTTTACTCAGTAATACTGAATGGTGGTCAGAAAGTCTGTTAATGAAGTGGTATGGAATAATAAATTATCTATGTTAAAATACGTGGATGAATCCGTTCAGATGTCATCGGTTTTTCATTTATATTATTTCATATTTAGGCATTGATTGTGAATGCCTTGCAGTTTATAATCAGGATTTCTTCATATTTCTACACAAATAAGATTATCAACCAGTGACTTTATGAATCGATGTTACATTTTGGTTTAGTCTACCTTTTGTTCATATTCCGGTCTATTATTGCTTCATGTAGTATAGAACCAATCAAGTAGGTTGTGTGTTTCAATATGTATCAAATATTGAAATCACACTTTTAGATTAAATTAATCTACTATTCTATTCGTACACTGAAAACTAATTACCTTTTGGTTTACAATACATAATCAAACATTAAAATATACCTATAGAATGATGTGTACGATATGCACATATTCTTTATTCTTAAAGTTCATTTCTTCAGGCTGTCTGGTTAGAGAGGAGCTGTGCGTCTCTCATATCAATGAAAAGAATAGACAATCTTGACGATTATCACTCAACGAAACTTCACAAGATCACAGCATATTATAAATAATGACGTATTCGTATACATTCTAAGCAGTCATTTTAATATCAAATATTATCATAGTGCTTTGTAGTTAGCGTTTTTCTAGCAAGGTTGTTGTTTTACGGGATGGAGTTGCTAACCACATGCCCAACCCTCCTCTTTTATCCGGGCTTGGGACCGTCTTGGTGGAGAAATTCTGGAAGATGTAGAAACCCCTGCATACTTGGGCAGCATCATCAATAAAAAAGCAGGGTCTGATGCAGATATGAAAGCACGGATCGGAAAAGCAAGATCGGCATTTCTACAACTGAAAAACATTTGCATCTCAAACCAACTGTCAGTCAACATTTTCAATAGATATGTGAAGACGGTTCTGTTGTATGGAGCTGAAACTTGGCGAACTACAAAAGCATTCTTCAAAAGATACAAGTATTTATAAACAAGTGTCTGCGTGAGATGCTTAGGATTCGTTGGTCAGATACCATCAACAGTAACCTAACATGGTAGAGAACTAATCAACTCCCAACCGAGGGGGAAATTAGGAAAAGACACTGGAGGTGGATGGAACACATTGAGGAAACCATCAAACTGTGTCACAAGGCAAGCACTAACTTGGAATCCTAAAGGCTAAAGAAATAGAGGAAGACCCATAGACACATCTCATCGGGAATTGAAAACAGGCATGAAAAAAATGAATAGCACTTGGGAAGAGCTGGAAAGGAAATCCCAGGACAGAGTTAGTTGGAGAATGTGGTTCAACAGCCTATACTCCATATGGGGTAACAGGTATTGATTGATTGACTGACTTCATAGTTAATAAATTCGAGTGACAATTTAATGTTGAAGTATGGAACTATTGTGACTACTGTTATGTATACTTGTGCTTTAGAAGTGGACGCTAGAATATAGGCATATTTAATTCATCTTACTTACACCTTGTCAAATGTTCTGTTATTCATTCCCTTCTAGTTTCATTTATAATGAACATTTAAATCCTAAAAAAAATTATTTTAGTAAGACCAATTTCTTTGGGAATATTATACACAGTTTAACTATTTATTCAGCAATGTAATAATGAATAACTAAAACTAACCAGTTAATATGTAACGACTTCCATTATGAATGATACACACTGAAGAACTCAAAAACCATATGAAGACGGTAATCATAGAAAAGAAAGTGATGTTTTTAAATAACTGGTGTAGAAATAATTTCGTCTAAAGTTGTTAGAGCTTAAATTAACCTCATATAATTTTCTATTTTATTTCTCCGCCAGTTCCCAGTAT
This sequence comes from Schistosoma mekongi, assembly GCA_034768735.1. NCBI lineage: Eukaryota > Metazoa > Platyhelminthes > Trematoda > Strigeidida > Schistosomatidae > Schistosoma > Schistosoma mekongi. The sequence goes on along the minus strand of CM068311.1, from coordinate 5,240,378 downwards.
ACTTTCTTCTTTATGTCTAAAATACTGACTTTGTAGGGATTTTTCGGCACAAGATAATCGTAATCCTAGTTCGATTTTCCTCAATATGACATTTTTATGACCTTAAGTGGATCGACTCCTGGCAGCAATCTTGCAATTACGGCGTGACAGACTAGTCGTTCTTTCTTGACCCTCACAAATTCAACAACATTCATATTTTCCGAGAAATATGGCTAACAATAGGTGAGTCTTCAGTTTATATTAATCTAGTCATTGAATAATAGTTGTTTGGCCTGTTCCTCACGAGAAATAACTGTTGATCTAAAAGCAGCCTTTGAAAATATAGTGCTTGTTCGACAATTTTTCAGTTGGAATGATTTATAGCAAGCAATTGGAGAGTTTTAGTCAATAAGGAAAGTTAATTTAACTCAGTCATAGATTACCTGTATTCACTATGTTCATTTGCAATCATTAATATCATGCAGAATAGTTTAACATTCACGTACAGTTAAAATATCTAAGTTAGATAGTGTAAATTTTAACAATAGCTGATTTCTGATTATTCAAGTATTAACACAATAATTGATTACGATATCACGGAAACACCTAAGATGATAAATAATCAGTCTCTGTGCTTTCACAAAAAAAAAAGCAGAAGGTGGATCATAATCATTTAACAAAAATACAACAACATTAAAATGAAACTTTTGGTTTTATGTTGTCAGAAGCTGTTCGAAAGAAGCTGTACACCTAAGTTTTAAATAAGTTGACAATTGTCAGTAGTTATATTCACAATAAGGAGTGACATGGATAACAAATTAATAACTTAGGATAAAATATCACAATGAGCATCAGCTTTTTTCAAGATTACAATGTCAACATGAATCCTACTTTGCAATTGTTTCTTAACTGACTCCAATTATCTATTATCGAAATTTAATAAAAATCCATATAGACTAGTAATCACATTACAATTCAATGAATAGAAGTCGATTATCACTAAGTATAGACGAATATAATGCAAGTTATTTTAACACATCACTAGAAGTAATATTTTTTTCATTGTAATTAACGTTCATGTTAATAATAATAATGTTAGTTGTATCATGAACCACTTTAAAAACCATTTGGAAATTTTCAAAAACATTCACATAAATCAAGGTAAATATCAGAGTAAGAATTTATAATACTGTTTATTTGTAATAATGTGTACTTACTGATAATCTGGTGGATTATTCAAGTGATCATCCCAACATGCCTTTTCTTTACATATTTTCTTAAACATTAATTTTGCACAAAAGTAAAAGATGTAATTGACTCTACGGAGTCGAACAATCAGAAAATAAAGGATAAAATCCCTGTTGTAAAAGTTGCTTAAACAATTAGGTAGAAACTTTCGGAGGTATTTTTCGGGGGTTTTATATGTGTATACTGATTGTATATTTATGAAATATTTTATATTCACAATTATCTTACTGCCATTGTTTTAAGCTTTTATTTAAATCATGAATTAGTATTATGCAGTCTTGCTTTCATAAATTAGAAATATGATATTCCTGGTACCTAAAGAAGATTGATTATCTCCGAGAATTGTGTTTTAGAACATTATTTCATTTATCATAACAACGGACAGTGTAATCGTTTCATTTCTTTGACTGTTATGTTCCCCTTACTAGATCCTCCCGTTTAGTATATTTACTCTTAGTATACTGTTTTTTATTACTATGAACCACAGTTACTTAATTGTGTACAAGTTGTCCGCATTCATTGCCACTATTTTCTCTGTTCTGTATGATTGTTAGTTGCTTGATTGGTTTACTGTGTGGTCTTATTTTGTGTATATATGAAGGCATGATTGAAATACGATATGTTCCCGATTCTGTTTCCGACTTTGGTTCTGTCTGGTTAGTTCTACTATCTCGGCCTGAGACCGAGTAGGCATAGGGCAGACGCATATTTTTCGACTCGGTGGACCTTATTAGCGTTCGATAAACCGGCCAATTTTCTTTGCGTCATAACAAAATGATTATTTGTTTACCTAATAATCAATTAAATTGTCATTAATGCTACAATTTCGCACTGATAGTGTTATTCTAATTGCTCTGTTGCATGGTATGGAAATGTATCCTTATAAACGTGTACCTGAAACATAATATACAACTATTGAATCGATTGGATCAGCTATCTTGTGTTCTTTTCATCCCCATCCCATGTCATTTAGTATCAAGAGATCTATGGACATATGACATCAGTTCATTGTTGTCATCAATAGTTGTGCTAGTGTAGCAAGGTCGTTGTTCCTTAATGGTTGGACATAGTGATTTCTAAGTGTAGGTTATTAAATTATATTTATATTTTCTACTGTATAATACATTACGTAATCTATTCTTTCTGAATGAATGTATATAACTAAGATCTATGTTTTAAACACTAAAGGTGGTGGTCAATAGATGAGTATTACAAAGTTTATTATATCTAAACATATTCCCTAAATAAGACGTTACATAAGTACCACTACATGCCATCGTTCTCGCTTAAAATGTTTTTAAATTATATTATTCACCCTTGGGTTTGTGTCGCTCGCCATTACATTGAAGTTTTCTTTGAAGGTTGAGTGCAAATTCAGACTCTACTAACAAGTATCTGAATAGTGCGTAGGATCTACTCCTGTTTTGCACGTGTACGTGGTACAAGAATGTAATTTACAGTAGTAATAAATCTCACTCTTACAGAGCAAAAATATTTAAGCACTAGGTGGGTATCTACTCAACGGACTGTGAAATCATCTGGAAACATTAATACTTGTAAAATGTTTTTAGCATTGTATATATTACCATATTTTCATTAGCATCCTTTCTGATATATAGTTTTATTAACGTAAATGACGTAAAAATGACTATGTAAACTTAACTTTTCCTGCCGGGCTGTACATCCATTTTTGCATCTCACTGTTGTCTATAAAATATACGTGTTCGCCCTAATCTACTTTCTCAGTTTTGTGTCTAATGCTTACAATAGTAGATCAATAACTATTTCCACTTACAGTGTAATCAGTAACTATATCCTAAATTCATCTGGTACTGAGTCTGCATGAATCCAAGGTCTGCGAAAAAATTAATTCAATCCAGTTAGTTCTTTAGAGACAATATCTACGGATTAGTAAATGTGGTAGAGTTTTTATAATAAAATTCCTGATGACAAACTAAGGTTCATACAAGTAACTACGTTGCTGTAAACTCTTAATTTGCATCGGTGTATATATATATATATATATATATATATATATATATATATATATATATATATATATATATATATATATATATATGCTTCTGTAGCGCTAAATAATCCCTAAAATAAATAGTCACATAGGCTCTCGACATTCATGCTGACCATGTTTGCTTTAGCGGACACGACTTGTTGAAGGCGCTTGGTCACTCAACATTACTAGATTACGACACGACGCACCGTGGAAACCATCTCTCTCTCTAGTTTGTCAGCCTAGACGTTGCTACCCCATCGACGCTCTATTTACGATCAAACATAACTTCTCTTCCATCCTTCATTGCCTTCTGATTTATTTTCATTTGTAAGAGTGGGTTCAATCGTTAGAGATTGCTCTGGTAATACGACAAACGTAACTTGGTCACATACTGGGTGCATTTTATTGATGAATCCTATGTGATCTGGATACGATCATAACTGTGAGTTCGTTCCTCTTTATAGTTTTTAACAGAGTATTTTTGGTGTAATCATGTTTCGCGCATTTCCATGGCACTTTTTGTATTTGCATATATTGTTACTTTATTGGTGACTGATAACATTCTTAAGCTTATTAAGATTAAAACTCACACACCTCCAAACTTTCAACTCGTTCCTTTTTGGACGGAAAAAATAAGCCTTATCCTGCTACGCAGAAGCCGAGTTTCGAGGCCTCGGCGCGATAGATCCATGAGTTCAATTCCTTGCCGTCGCAAGATCGCTTCAGCGTGAATTGAACAGGTACGTCACCGTTTTCTGATTCAGCCCCGACTGCACAGAATCTTTTGACCAGCTCAAAAAATTAACTCCCAAACTTGGAGACTTGTTCGACAGACAACGTTCTGATAAGTTGTTTCACACCACCAAGCTCGGTAGCAGTTCAGCGCATGAGAGAAGTGATTGGTCAACTCGCTTTTGACGAAGGTCTCTTCCGTCAACTCTTCTTATTAAAACTATTACAACAAGCGCAAGCAGTCCTGGTAACATTTAATAACAACCCAGTAGATGAACTAGCTTCATCTGCTGATCGAATTCTGGAGATCACCAGAACTCGCCACAATGAAGTTTATACCGTTACAGAGAAACCTCATGCTACCGAAAACGAGCTGACGAAACTGTGCAATACTGTCTTGTTTTCTCGAACTACAAGAACGACAACGACCAAGCGATTCTCGACGATGGGGTTCATCACGCAGAAGATCGTCATCTCGACCTGGACGAAGGGAAGACTCACATTGGGGTTGGTGCCACAACACCTACGACAAGATTCGAAGAAGTATAGACACCCCTGCTGTTACCCTAGACACAAACCTACTGTTGACGCAATCGGAAACTACTTCCCTGGTAAGCGTTAGCAGCAACCGTGGCCGGTGGAAACAGCAGCCTGTTATTCATCACTGATGTGATAACGAAGAATAGGTTCAATCGTTAGAAGTTGCTCTAGTTATACGATAAACGTAACTTGGTCATATATCGGGGTGACCGTACCCTCTATTATCTTAACCATTTTGCTAACTCCTCTGCGCTACCTATTGAGAAGAGATAGAACCAGTTATTTTTCCTGTAAATCTTCGTATTTTTGCTATTTTTTATTTATTTCAAACTAGATGGTAACCAGTACTACCGTCCATCTTCTTCACACTAACCTTGCTAATTGTGGTTAGTTGTAGTGGTTTTAGTGTTCTAATTACCCTAATTATTACAAGGTCGTTGTTGTAACTATATATACAGAGTTGCGACAAGATGGAATCAGGTCTTCTTAGCACTGTGTTCATGTCTTTTTGATTTGCTTTGGGCGGGTAATCAGTTATCTAGTTGTTGGTCACGGTTGCGAGCATTTGTTCGAGTAGATATTTCAGCGAGTTAAAGTTGCAGTTAGTGCTCCCAGGGTATAAGGTAGGCGTTGTGTCATATCAGATGTTGATAATGGAGATTATCAAAATGGAGATGTTGTTGAATGAACAATTTAAACTAATGAAGCTAGTCACAAGTTCAAAATTTATTCCTGAAACGTCCTCGACTGTTCCTGCTCACAACTCTACACTTTCAGTTGATGAAATTATCAATCGTATTTAATCAATCAATCAATGCCTATTACCCCAAGTGGAGCATAGACCGCCAACCAGCATTCTCCAACCAACTCTGTCCTCTGCTTTCTTTTCTAAATCCTCCCAGGTGCTGTTCATTCTCTTCATGTCTGTTTCCAATTCCCGACGCAATGTGTTCCTGGGTCTTCCTCTGTTTCTTTGGCCATGTGGATTCCAAGTTAGTGCTTGTCTTGTGACTCAGTTTGATGGTTTCCTCAGTGTGTGTCCAATCCACCTCCAGCGTCTTTTGCTAATTTCTTCCTCGGCTGGAAGTTGATTAGTTCTCTGCCATAGTAGGTTATTGTTGATGGTATCTGGCCAACGAATCCGAAGAATCCTACGCAGACAGTTGTTTATAAATACTTGTATCTTCTGAAGGATGCCTTTCTTAGTTCTTCAAGCAAGTTTCAGCTCCATACAACAGAATTGTCTTCACATTTGTATTGAAAATTTTGACTTTAATGTTGACTGAAAGTTGGTTTGAGTTGCAGATGTTTTTCAGTTGTAGGAATGGTGCCCTTGCCTTACCAATCCGCGCCTTCACATCCGAGTCAGACCCTCCTTGTTTGTCGATTATGCTACCCAAATATGTAAAGGTCTCAACGTCTTCCAGAATTTCTCCGTCAAGTGTAATTGGGTTAGTGTTTGTTGTTTTGTATCGAAGGATCTTGCTTTTCCTTTTGTGTATGTTGAGACCTGCTGATGCTGAGGCTGCTGCTGTATTGTTGATCTTCATCTGCATTTGATGTTGTGTGTGAGAAAGAAGAGCTAGGTCATCTGCAAAGTCCAAGTCATCTAGTTTCGTCGATGTTGTCCATTGTATTCTGAGAGTGCCTTCAGATGTTGCAGTCTTCATGACCCAGTCAAAGACCAGTAGGAAGAGGAAGGGCGAGAGTAAGCAGACTTGTCTGACACCGGTCTTCACTTCGAATGAATCTGTGAGCTGACCTCCATGCACGATTTCACAATGTAGTCTGTCGTAAGAATTCCGTATGATGTTGACTATCTTCTCGGGTACGCCGTAATGTCGTAAAAGGCTCCATAATATTCTCCTATCCACGCTGTCGAATGCCTTTTCATAGTCGAGGAAATTGATGTAAAGTGGTGAATTCCATTCAACTGATTGTTCAACAATAAACCGATTTGGTCGGTACATGATCTGTCTTTACGGAATCCGGCCTGTTGATCTCGGAGTTGGGTGTCGACTGGGTCCTTTATTCTGTTCAATAACACTCTGTTGAAGACCTTTCCTGGCACTGGAAGTAGAGTAATGCCTCTGTAGTTCTCACAATTGCTGAGATCGCCTTTCTTTGGTATCTTGATGAAGTATTCTTCTTTCTAGTCTGCTGAAACTTGTTCTTCCTCCCAAATATTCCTGAAGAGAATGTGGAGTATCTTTGAAGTTGCTTCTATATCTGCCTTCAGTGCCTCCGCCGGTATGTTGTCTGGTCCTGCTGACTTGCCACTCTTGAGCTGTCTGATGGCCATTTTGATTTCTTCGACTGTTGGTGGGTCTGTGCTTATAGGAAGATCCGTGGATGCTGCTTCAATGACTGGTGGGTTCAGTGGGGCTGGTCTACTCAAGATTTCTTGGAAGTGTTCTACCTACTTGTTTTATTTTTCATGCACTTTAGTGATTGGTTTGCCAGCCTTGTTCTCCATTGGTCGTTCTGGCGTACTGAATTTCCCAGCTAGTTTCTTTGTTGTATCGTATAAGAGCCTAATGTTTCCTTCTCTGGCAGCATTTTCAGCTGTCATTACTAGGTCCTCAACAAATTTCCGTTTATCCGACCTGATGCTCCTCTTCAATTGTTTGTTGACTTCGGTGTATTCGGCCTGTGCCTTGGCTTTCTCTGATCTCATCCGACTGTTATTGATCGCTGTCTTTCTGCTCCTCCTTTCTTGGATCTTGTCCAGAGTACCAACAGAAATTCATTCTTTTTGGTGTTGTTTCTTGGGACCCAAAACCTCTTGAAATGTTGAAGTTATCGTTTCCTTAGTCTCTTTCCAGTTGTCTTTCATATTAGTTCCACCTTTTTATAGTATTAGGATAAACTTGTATATTCCCGTTGATTTGTTACAGACATTCACTGAAACCTGAACAACTTTTAGCCAACACTTTGGTGACAAATCATCTCTTTTTAATGTTAGATATCGTTGCTTAAAGTTAAAAATGGATGAGTCAGACTATTTCTTAACACACGTTGGTATTATAAACAGAGAATGTGAAAGTTTTAAATTGAAAGACCTGTCGGAGGACCAAGTTAAGTCCTCAATCCTCATCTGCAGCCTACAGTCAGAAAAATTCGTTGATAGTCGCACGCGATTACTGCATCGTCTTGATCAAAAACCAGCATAGTCTCCCAAAGACATTACTGAAGAATACCAACGGCTGACCAACTTAAAGCATGATATTACACTCGTCCAGTCTGATGGTCATAGTGAGACTGAAGTTCATGCAGTTTGTCGACGACTTTGTTCTTATCAAATCACTTCAGCAACCACCACTTCGACTTCATGTGATAAACCAGCTGATACGAAAAGATCTGTTCCCCACCATCAAGATGCTAAAACTGTAGTGCATGGCATTTCGCCAAGTTCTGTGTATTTACGAACTATCGCTGCAAAAAATGTGACATACTGGGTCACAGAGAAACTTTTACATGCAGAAAGACGCACTCATTCGGTCACGTTCCAGAGGAAGATTCCATTCATCCAGTAAGCCGGGTGAGTCACTTTCAGTATCAACTGCAAGTCACGTTCACTAAAGACCAGCCCCAAGGTATGTCTCCACTTGGATAAATGGTCATGTGGCAAGCCTTCAACTTGACGTAGCCTCTGATGTTACTATTATTTCCAGGAAAAAATGGGTTAAGATTGGGAAATCCGTACTATGATCTACAGAACGGCTCGCCATAAGCACAACAGGCAATCGCCTGGAGATCATCGGCAAAATTGTATGCTTAGTGACATTTAATAATATAACAACTGATGAAGTACGTTGTGGTTAGCAATAGTCTTAACGTGTTTAGATTGGTTTGCTAATATGTAACTAAGCGATGTTCCACTGAGCAACGTATGCTACTGCATCGTAAACATGAAAGACTGAAAAAATTTCACGATTCTAAAAGAATTCGATAAGGTTTTTGCAAAAGGTTTAAGATGTTGTACCACAATGAAAGTCTCTCTTCATTTGGTACCGAATGCTTTCTCAGTATTTCTTCTCAAAAACCAGTCCCATATACATCGCAACCAGAAGTCGATGAAAAACCCCAACTCTTAGAGTTACAAGGTGTTTGTACACCGGTATCGTTCTCGGCCTGGGCAGCCCCAACAGTCGTTGTAAAGAAACTTAACGGTGCACTACGCATCAGCGCCAACTTTCCGACCAGTCTGAACGCTGCCCTAGAGCAACATCACTGTCCTCTACCAGTCCCGGACGATTTGTTCACCATTCTAAACGGCGGTAGTTGTTTTGCTAAACTATATCTATCAGATGCTTATTTGCAAGTCGAAGTTGAACAAGCTTGCCGTGAATTAATCACAATAAACCAGCATCGGAGACTACAATTTGAAGTTAAAACCACACCGGCAGTTTTCCAACAATTAGTGGATGCGATTTTAATCGGCATCCCTGGAGTAGCCCTGCACTTAGATGATATACTAGTCGTGTTTTTATGACTAAACAAACTGTACAATCAACTTACGACTGTGCTGAAACGAATCCAAGACCACGGTTTTCGCCTATGCTCCGAGAAATGTCAATTCTTTTTTACATCTGTGAAGTACTTGGGATTGATATTCGATACATCAGGTCGTCGTTCAGTTCCAAAAAACTTTGTAGCGATTCGAAGAATGCCTGCACCCTACGATGTACCCACTCTGCGATCCTTCCTAGGGCTCATTAGTTACAACTTAGCATTTTTACCATGGTTCCACAAGAAACGAGCACCACTGAACCATTTGCTGGGAGAAAAATGTTAAATGGAATCGAACGAACAGTGTCAAATAGTTTTTGATGGCTTAAAACGCTCCTTACATCCGACCTTTTATTGACGCATTATGAATCGAAGATGAAGATTATTGTTGCCGCGAATGCCTCGGCACATGGTGTAGGTGCAGTTATCTTGCACAAATTTCCTAATGGGAAGAAGAAGGCTATAATGCATGCATCTAGGACGCTGACACCTATTTAGAGAGAAGGAAGCTTTAGCTATCGTTTTTGCAGTACGGCGCTTTCATAAAATGGTGTATGGACGTCACTTTACCATACTAACTGATGACAAACCATTGCTGGCAGTTTTCAGGTCAAAGTCTGGAATACCAACGCATTTCGCAAATCGATTACAATTAAATCTACTCGGATATGACTACGAGATACAGAACAAGAAGAGTGAGGGTTTTGGTCAAGCAGATGCCCTATTTCGGCTTACAAGCACCTATCCTACGATCAGTGAAGAGTCAGTGATCACCGCCATCGATACAAGAGATTATGCTACATAAAATTTCATTGATGCTGTGAGAACACTCCTCATAACCGCCCATCAAGTTGCTGAATTTACAAGACGAGACAAAACGATTCAACAAGCGATCTATTATGTGCAGCACAAATGGTCGTGTTCCTCAGATAGAGAACTGAGACTGCCATACCAACGTTGACAAGCTCTGTGTATAGTCAAAGGTGCCTTATGTTTGGGGAGTGAGTGGTGATATTACATAAGTTACGCCGAGCAGTACCCAAACAATTTCATGCTCGGCACCCTAGAACAGCTCGAATGAAATCAGCGGCACAGAGATATGTATACTGGCCTAAGATGGATGCTTAAATCAGACTTAGTGAGAAAATGTGGCTGCTGTCAGCAGGCATCAAAAATCCGATGCAGACTGAACCAATAAGCTGATCAGACCCCGTAAGTCCATGGAGCAGAGTACATCTAGATTTTCCGAACCCATGTCAAGAACCTACTACTTGGTGTTAGTAGATGCAAATTAAAAATGGCCAGAGATTCATCCGGTGGTTCCTCTGACTACATAGAAAACTTTAGATATAATAACGAAGATATTCGAGTATTAAACAATGGTAAGATATCACCAAGTTGTTGACTAAGTGGCTTACATGTCTCGTCGAATGTCCTGTCCCTTGGATTTTGTGGTAATATATGACAGTATTTGTCCAATTCTGGTGGGACAAGTTACCGAAGTAACAAGCGAACTATCCAAGCATCGTCCTAAGCAGCAAAATTGAATTTAAAGAGATCTTAATATCCACGGAACCAAGTGTCAAAAGTAATATTTGCGTCAAGATCATTAATAAATTCCACTATGCAGTTAGCAATCGCATCTACTGAAGGTACAGCACTGAAGGCACGGACAGATGATGTTGCGTTGGATACAGTCTTTGAGTCGATGACTAATTGCATTAATTTCATCTGTTGCTCCAATAGCATCTCCAATTTAATCCGTTCCATTATTTTTGGGTAAGCTGTTTCCACTGATACGTCATCGGTTGCAGTAGAGTCTGTTTTACCCCTGTTAAAACTGTTATGTTTCCTGTCAGATGAGACAAACGCGTGTGTTCTCATCGGCTTAATACGGTTCGCGATTACGATCAATAGGGTAGCTGAAGTGTGTGTCTGATCCCTCCTATTTCTGATACGATTAATGCGAACGCTATCTCTGATACTTGTACTTCCGTCGGATGCCATTTTCTATGTTATATCCCGCCTGTAGCCCTCCTAGGGTTACTGCCGGTCCCAAGCCCGGGTAAAGGAGGAGGGTTGGGCATGGGGCTAGCACCCCCATCCCGTAAAAACCCAAACTTGCTAAAAAAACGCAAACCAGATTAAACAAGATAAACCATTTAAACTCTGCCCTGGGAGTGGAAGGATATATGACGCCTTATGATGAAAGCCGAAATTCTTCGGAAGTCATGAGGCCGATGCCCCCCCTTCTAACAACCAGAGCAAATATTTTTATAGGTACATGGAATGTTCGAACAATGTGGGAGAGCGGGAAGACAAACCAAATAGCTGCAGAATTGAAGAGATACAACTTGAAAATACTCGGAATCAGCGAAACCCATTGGACTCAAGCTGGACAGAAAACATTGGCTTCGGGATAGATGCTGCTATACTCCGGCCACGAAGAGGAAAATGCTCCCCACACTCAAGGAGTTGCTCTGATGCTGTCCAAGGAGGCACGTAGTGCACTTGTGGGATGGGAACCACATGGACCCAGGATCATCAAAGCATCTTTCAAAACAATGAAGAAAGGGATTACAATGAATATTAACCAATGCTATACACCAATCAACGATGGCAACGACGAAGACAAAGATCAGTTTTACGATAGACTGCAATCAATTATAGCAAAGTGTCGAGGAAAGGATCTGACAATACTGATGGGGGACCTAAACGCCAAAGTCGGAATGGACAACACTGGATATGAAGAAATCATGGGACGACAAGGACTGGGAGACAGAAACGACAATGGTGAAAGACTTGCAAACCTATGTGCCTTCAACAAATTGGTTATAGGTGGTACAATATTCGCCCACAAACGCATACACAAGGCAACATGGGTCTCACCAGATCATACTACAGAGAATCAAATCGATCATATATGCATCAATAAAAAATTCAGAAGATCAATGAAAGATGTGAGAACCAGGAGAGAAGCTGACATAGCTTCAGACCACCACTTGGTGGTTTCTAAAATGAAACTAAAGCTTAAGAAGCAGTGGACAACTGGAGTGGCAGCAGTACAACGGTTCAATATAGCCTTTCTCCGAGACACTGACAAACTCAAGGAATTCAAAATATCTCTCAACAACAGGTTCCAGGCCTTACAAGATCTGCCGAAAGAAGAAGAAACCACTATGGAGGATAACTGGAAAGGAATCAAAGAAGCACTAACGTCAACGTGTCAGGAGGTTCTAGGCCGCAAGAAGCACCATTATAAGGAATGGATCTCCACTGAGACATTGAGCAAAATTCAACAAAGGAGGAACAAGAAGATAGAAATCAACAACAGCCGAACAAGAGCAGAGAAAATCAAGGCTCAAGCTGAATACACAGAAGCAAACAAGCAGGTAAAGAAGAGCATTAGAGCTGACAAACGGAAATACATCGAAGGACTTGCAACAACAGCGGAGAAGGCTGCAAGAGAAGGAAATATGAAACAGCTATACGACACAATGAAGAAACTGGCAGATAAACATGGTAAACCAGAGCGACCGATCAAGAACAAAGAAGGCAAGACACTCACTGAGATTCAAGAACAAAAGAATAGGTGGGTAGAACACTTTGAAGAACTTCTAAATAGGCCAGCTCCACTGAACCCACCGGACATCGAGGCAGCACCTACAGATCTCCCCATAGATGTCACTCCACCAACGATGGAAGAAATCAAGATGGCCATCAGACAAATCAAAAGTGGGAAAGCAGCAGGACCGGACAATATACCAGCTGAAGCACTCAAATCAGATATCGACCTAACAGCAAGAATACTTCACGTTTTATTCAAAAAGATCTGGGAAGAAGAACAAGTGCCGGCAGACTGGAAATAAGGTTATCTTATCAAGATACCAAAGAAAGGAGATTTGAGCAAATGAGACAACTACAGAGGGATCACGCTACTGTCGGTACCAGGGAAAGTCTTTAACAGAGTATTGTTGAACAGAATGAAAGATTCAGTGGAGGCTCAACTTCGAGATCAACAAGCTGGTTTTCGTAAGGATCGGTCGTGCACGGACCAAATCGCAACACTACGGATCATCGTTGAACAATCAATTGAATGGAACTCGCCCCTGTACATCAACTTCATTGATTATGAGAAGGCGTTTGATAGTGTAGATAGGAAAACACTATGGAAACTTCTTCGACACTACGGAGTACCAGAGAAACTCGTCAACATCATCCTGAACTCTTACGAAGGGAACACAGTGCAAAATTATGCATGGAGGACAACTGACAAATGCATTTTCAGTGAGGACCGGAGTCAGACAAGGTTGCCTACCTTTTCTCTTCCTTCTAGTGGTTGACTAGATCATGAAGACCTCCACATCAGAGGGAATGTACGGGATTCGATGGACAAGTAGGATGCAACTCGATGATTTGGACTTCGCGGATGATGTAGCTCTTCTATCCCATACATACCAACAAATGCTAGTGAAGACAACCAACGTAGCATCAACCTCAGCATCAGTAGGCCTGAACATATATAAAGGAAAGAGCAAGATCCTCAAATACAACACAGGAAGCACCAACCCAATTCAACTTGATGGAGAAACTCTGGAAGAAGTGAATACTTTCACATATCTGGGGAGCATCATCGATGAACAAGGAGGGTCCGATGCAGATGTAAAGACAAGGATTGGTAAAGCAAGGGCAGCATTCCTACAGTTGAAAAACATCTGGAACTCAAAACAAATATCAACTAACCTCAAAGTCAGACTCTTCAATTCGAACGTGAAGACAGTCCTACTGTATGGAGCTGAAACCTGGAGAATTACTGCAAACATCCTCAGACGGATATAGGTATTTATAAACAACTGCCTACGCAAGGTAATAAATGTCCGTTGGCCGGAAACCATCAGCAACAACTTACTATGGGAGAGGACAAACCAACTTCCAGCCGAAGAGGAAATTAGGAAAAGATGATGTAAATGGATAGGACATACATTGCGGAAACCATCAGACTGCATCACAAGACAAGCATTAACATGGAATCCTGTTGGGAAACGGAAAAAGAGAAGGCCAAAGAACAGGCTGCGTCGAGAATTGGAAGCAGACATTAAAAGGATGAACAGCAACTGGAAACAGCTGGAAAGGATTGCTCAGGACAGAGTTGGATGGAGAAAACTGGTGAGCGGCCTATGCTCCTCAGCGAGGAGTAACGGGCATAAGTAAGTAAGTATCCCTTGTGACTTCCCAACTTCCTGTTATTAGGACGGGTCACGCCTAAAGATGTATACCCTCCCCACATAGACTATCCAACAGGTTGAAAGAAAATAGCACATAATAATAAAAAACTAAGTTGATTTTGTTGAGAACGGTGAAACGTTTAGCTGACTAGAATCGTCACATTGCGGTTGGTAGAGTGCCATTGAACAGACGTTTTGTCCCAGCATGGGACTCTTTAGCAATTCACACCCTGAATCATGCCTAGGTAATCGAACCCGGAGATTTCAGGTTGTTGAACATCTAGCCACTTTGACCATCATTGAGGGGTCCAGTGGTAGAATTTCCACACCCAGGAACTAATGAAATTTTGCAACGATCATCAATGCTAACTGTCCCACTTCCGGCATGTTTTGAACTCTACCGCTCACGAATTCTCACTAGAACTTCAGGAACAACCAGAAGTTAGTCACTAGTGAGCTGTTCAGTGTGGCCGAATCAACTAAACTTGATACTAATCTCCGAAAAACCACCTCTGTTCAGTTACAATATTAATGACGACAAGTTAAGAAAACAACCTAAAAGTGTGTAATAAACAATAAAATGATAAAAGATTCTTATGAATGAAAGAAACATCATTAGTGATAAAAGGAAAGGAAATTCTGTCCCGAGGTGACGTTAGGGAAAAGTAGAACTTGAAACCAAAATAAGCAAGAACCTCATTTGTCAAATTCACTAAAGCTAGTGCAGATGGGCAGCAAGACTCGACTCACAGAACAGCACCAAAGATCTGAAACTAGACGAGCAACATCAAGACACGAGAGCCAAGAGATAGAAAAGTTTATAGTAGATCGTGGAAACGATATTGGATATTTGATCACCGGAGAGTTGTTTTGAGTTTTCCGCTACTAAGTTATGTTGGTTCGTTCGAACAGTATGCTTATCTTCTAACCGGTTCACATTGATTAGTTTTAAATTTTTCAGCTAAATATAGAGCATGCATTTGTAATTTTCACACAAGTATAAACTTACAAGCTTTTACCACACCCCCGGAAAAGCCCAAACAAGCTGCTGATGATCCGTCTGTGAGAGCAAAATTGGTGGCAGATCAATATGAACAAGTGTGCTCTCTTCCACAATAATTTTTTATTAGTAGGATGTTAATAATTCCGTCGCCAGATGGGTGAATGCTGAAGAGATATATTATGGCAAGGAACGTGATCTTCAAAACTACCCAACTTTTAAGTTATCTAAATGTCACCCCAAAGTCAGAATGGGTGTTTTCCCTGATTCCTGGTTCCACCCATTTTACAATAAAACTGGTGTTACTGGTAATTTTAGTTTATGTGTTCTTATTCTTAAGGACCATACATGTTCATGTTTGGTTCGTTTATGTTTTTAATCAACAAAGAGATATGGGTGTTCGACGGTCATTTCTTGGAATTTGTTGCGTTTTTGGGGATGAGTACTATAACTGTCAAGGTGGTTGGTCCTTACGCTACGAAATTCCTCGAGGAATGTGCGAAAGTAAATCCTGAATGCGTATAACATGTTTTTAGGAAGATGAGCAAGTGATGTATCACGAACCAATAAATGAAGTTAAGAGTTATTTGGACAATACAATTAAAACGTGTGAAGTGGAAGTTGAGAGAACGACTGCTGTTCCTGAACATGTACGTGCCAAAGAAGAAAATATTGCCTTGCAACTTGAAGCCACTTATCGTGAACGTCTCCAAAATGTGTATCGAACAGTGCACCGTCGCCTAGTAAGTTTTGCCATGTCCATATATGATACCAACTAGAGTCCTGTTATTTATTAGGCTCGTTGAAACTTCCGTTTTTAAGTAGGTCATTATACTTGACACGTTGATGATAGTCATTACAGGCTCCAGTAGGGAAACTACTTTTATGGCATCAGTAACTGTCATAAGGGTGTACTGCACAGGACACATCGATTTGTATACAGTGCACTTCATAATGTGAATGTAAACCTTATCTTTCTGAAAGTAAGCATTGATAACATCTACTTAAGTTGCTTCATTGTACGTTAAGTAACGATATTGCTAACAAGATTATTATTTAAGTGCTCTAGTAAATTTTGCTGTTGTCCTACGCTAGAAAACCTGTCATTTCATCGCGACATCCAGGCTTTTAACGATGAAGTCAATTAAAGCTGGCAAGAAATGAAACTAGTTGCTGTCAGTGTATTTACGAACACGCTAATACCAGCCAGTTGTTCTTGGTTGTGTGGCGGTAGTCACAGTAAGTCCCAACCCTACCTGCAATATTATTAAGAAAGATATTTAACTAATACATCAGATGATTATCCACTTATAGCATTATAAATACTAAATTGTGTTAATGATGAGTCGGTGAGAGACATTGATCTAGTGTTTCTTTTATCGTTCGATCAAGTTCATCTATTAAATGATGCTTGTCTAAATTATTATGTAGTTCCCTAATTCAGTTATTTCGTGTTACTCTTGACAGGATTATCATGTTGAACGGGAAAATGCCCGGAAACGTTACATCCAGCAGCATATGGTAAATTGGGTTGTAGATCATGTAGTCAAAGGAATCACCCCTGCTCAAGAAAAGGAAACTCTGGTTCATTGTATCAACGAGCTGGAACGATTGGCTCAAAATTCAAAAGTAACGACTTCCGTTTAGTCTCTTTTTCCCCTCCGACTTCTTAGATGGTGAAATAGTTTGTTCTGGAACAATATATTAAGGTGATTCTAAACTTCTCGTTTTATTTTTGTAGGGTCCGTTATGCTACGTCTCATACACTAGTAAAAATATACGTATGTTCTAGATTTCGCTACCAAGGGTTGACTTGATGAATTGGCTTCGGTAGGCTACAGAAATTAATATATTTGTGAAATCCATGTTATGAAAATTTTAATTTGTTGACGTTACGCAGCTTCAATTCAAGCTGTCTTTCCAAAGAATAAATTTAACACTAGCTTGCAAAGTACAGAGGGACAAATCAAACCAAATATTAATTGTAAGACTAACCACAAAGACCAGTCTGATCACATGTCGAAAGATATGTGAAAAGACATATGTCAAAAAAGTAATCAATTTGTGTAGATTTATGTAAACAAAATTGGAGTGGAACAAGTGGATGACAAACATTTGTAATGTGGATGCGTTGAGTTAATCCATGTTTCTTGCCTGAGATTGGAAGTGTGGGTTAGATGTAATCATTTGGCAAAAACTATCCAACTTAGATAAATCATAAAGCCTTCTTTTCTATTTAGCGTAGTTAGGTTTAGTAATGCATGTAAAGCTCCAACCACTCGTCTTCATAGTTGGAGAAGCCTTTTGGATTATTTCGATGTTCTTAGCATTGATTTGGTGGTTGTTGTTGAAAATAGCGTGCTCTCCTATTACTAATTTTATTCTTGGTATTTGCCGAATCGATCTTTATTTAGGAGCGGCAGAGTAACCCGTCACTATCTACTTAGCCTTCACCGTCAAAATGTGAAGCAAAAGTCATTTTTACTTATTCAGCTAATGAAGTCCCTTAGCTGTTTGTTACTTATTTAGTTTTCGTGAACTGAAACAAGTAATAAGTTGGGAATTTTTAACCACTTTCCGTTTTTGAAGGCCGAAAGCCCAGTCATGATTGTTTAATGTCACTACTGGTGTTCCGAAATCACTTTCAAACAAACTACACGGTGGACATGGCTTATACGGCCGAACCAATGAGGAACGAAGGAAGTGTTTCAAGGTCACAGCGGCCACTTGAAAGCTGTATGCTAGCGATTGAGCGTGTTCTAGACCGTACAAGAGATAAAAATCTGGTTGTACGTTTGCAAACTATGGAATTGTTAAGGAAATCATTAAATTGTCAGTGTAGTAAGGAAATGGCAGTTTCCGAAACACAAGGGACACGAGATAGTTGTTGCTTTCGTTGCACTGAGTGCTGATGCAAAATGTCCATCCGAACAGATTCATTTCTTGCTCGTTCCAAGCTAGGATTGAAACAAATTCTCGTTTTAATTATCGAATTGGTAATTGGAATTAAAGTAATGAGTCGCTTCACTAGCGGATGTTTCTTAAAGGCGGCAATCCAGTGGTATGAATATTGCCCCGAAATATGTTCCGGTATTTTAGTCCCATTACAAATCCAATTTGGAGGACAGGGAAAAGTAGTTGAAATAGATGAAGCACTGATTCGTAAAAGAAAGTATAATAGGGGACGCCAGGTTAAAGAAGACTGGGTAAGTAGTTCATTCTTCTAATATTTGTAGCTCTTTGGAATATGGGATAGATCATTAAACGAAGGACATTGCGAGAAGATTCAAGACAGCTCGGCTGCCACACTTCTGCCTCCAGTGGAAAAATACATATTACCCGGCACAATAATATATAGTGACAACTGGAAAGCCTATGAACCACTTTTAAATATGGGATACGTGCACAAAGTTGTAGTGCATAAGAATCACTTCGTTGATCCGTCAACAGGAGTGCATACTAACAATATCGAATGAATGTGGAGTGGAGTTAGGTGCCACTTACGGCCGTATCATGGATCGTAGGGACGGATGTTATGGAGCCACCTGGATGAATATTTACATAAAATGCATCGTGATATCAAGTCTGCTGAATTCGAAAATAACTTGCATAAGTTTTTTTGATTATATAAAAAATAATATATCCTGTATAATTTTTCAATTTCAACTATAAATAATTTATTAAAAATTGGAGATTTCTCATTGCATTTTGGGTTATAGTTAAGTCGTGGTATTATATGCATATAATTTGAGAGGATAAATATTTCGTAATTTACCAAAGATTTCCGTGGGAGAGGCATACTACAATGAGTCTGAGTTTGGAAATCTCTAACAAATCACTAAAATTTAGGGGGAAATAGTCGGTTTTAAATCAGAGGGCTGTAACTGGTTCATTTCGATTAAAACTTCCAAGGTCATTTTATAGTCGCTCAAGTCCGACCGTATAAGTCATGTCTGCCAACTACACTTTGTACTTGTGTTCTACCCTTTTCGACGACAACTGCCTTACTATCCCCTTGAGACAGTTCTAGAGGCATCTTCATCAGTGTATATTCAGCAAGCGTGGGTGTTTACTGGTCCCCAGCTGGCTCACCAAGCTTGATGATGCGTCCCGATTAGATACTGTTTGGCAAGATGTTCAAACAGCTGTGGCATCTACAATTATATTTATTAAGGACTTAAATCAACATGTCAAGAAAAATCAATGGATCTCAATGGCTTCTGTTGACTTAATAGACTCTCGAAGACTTATCCCATCGGGCTCTGAACACGATGATGAGCGACGTGTAATCAGGCATAAACTGACGAAAAGTCTGCGAAACGACCGTGAGCAGTGGTGGGTAACGAAAGCAAAGGAAATTGAAAAGGCAGCGGCGTTAGGCAACGCTAGATAACTTTTCAAGTTAATAAAGGAAACCGGAGTTAAGAAATCAAGCGTTAGTGAGACAATCTCCGGTAGGGATGGAACGCTTATCCTCTCTCAGTCTAGACGTTTAGAACGGTGGGCTGAACACTACAAGGAGAAGTTCAGTTGGCCTTCAGCTACTCTAAAACTTCCCACTATTTCGAGACAGCCAGGATGGAAAGTCGACTTAGGATCCCCGACTCTGGTCGAAGTCGAAAAAGCTATAGCCAATCTAAGGCGAGGCAAAGCAGCGGGTCCAGATGGATTGTCCTCATAGGTCTTCAAGGATGGTGGTCCCACACTGACAACCAGGCTGACTGATATTTTGACTAGGGTTTGGGAACTTGACATAATTCTGTCTGACTGGTGTCGATCGTTAATCGTCCCAGTATATAGGAAAGGGTCAAAATCGTCCTGCTTTAACCATAGAGGAATTAGTTTGACTAATATAGTGTCTAAAATACTGGCTTCTATAATTAACAGTCGTTTACCTACAATTCATGGTCTACAAATACGGGAAAATCAGGCTGGTTTCAGACCTGGTCGCAGTTGTATAGACTAGATATTCACCATTCTTAACGTTTTAGAACACAGACACACTTTTCGGCGCCTGACAATTGTGATTTCCCTTGTCTTGAAAGCGGCATTTGACTCTGTAGACCGAGAAGTTTTATGGCAATGTCCGCCTCGACGCGCGATGTTAGCTGATATGGGAGCAGGATGGAAGAGAGCTAAAGGCTGCCAAACTAAAACATGGCATCAGTCCATGAAGTCACTGACTGCTGGTTTGAGTCGTGTCGGTAGCTGCAGACTACCTGGACTACCTCGCAAATATCGTAACCAGTGGGTAGAAACACTGAGTGACATAACCCAGAATAGGTCACAATGACACAGATGTATCCACTCGTTGTCCTCCCCTAAATCATGAGATTTAGATTATTTCATAGCTTTCATTCCACGCTCCCTGAACCATTTTCTATATGTTCACAATATTATTATTATTGTTATTATTATTTTTATGTTTATTGAAGTAACTTCTACTAATTTGGTATTAATCTTGCAGAGCCATAGAGGTAAGGCAGCTTGGACCGATGCACACATGTGCCAGGTTTTATGTTGATCATACATACACATATACATACATGATTATGTCGTCATTTATAATGAGTTAGATTTCGTTACAAACCCATTAATTGAAGAGTAAACTTTAAGCATGAGGAGAGACATCATTTAACCTGACGACCTTCAACATCAACACAACGATGAACAAAAATCGGCCATATCAGCATCCGTAGAAGACTGCAGCTCATTATGAGGAACGTGTTTGGATTCTGATCACACCCTAGTGAAAGCACATATTTCCATGCGTTTCACTGGGGATATTGAGGTCACAATAGGAAAAAACCTTAGATGTCGATTCATGATTGTAAAGGCCAAGAATGCGTTCGGAGAAGGTTTAGCAAAACACTCACTTGTTCATAGACAACAGATTCACCCCGAAGAAGCTTGGAATGATTTTAAAGCAGCGATATTAAATCCAACATAAATCCAAAGGTGATGAAACACTGATGAATCTCTGGAATTTTTGGTGGACTGACGAAGGCTCAAAACTCATTCCGACAGACTCTGAGAATGATAAACATCTAGCCAGTAATTTCTATATTGTTTGTTTATCATGCACTTGTACAAATAATACAATGAAAATTCGTCAGTATTATGCATAAGTTCAAGTTGTCACATCGTATCAACACAGAGGTAAAATTATCAAGAGTATTATTAGTTATACTATAAAAGATTTGGTATACTGAACATAACTTAAGTACAATCAATTTGTGAAACGGGGAGCGAAAATAATTTAGAAACTCTGCATCTAGGAGCAGACAAAGCGTGAATGTATCTGTGTCGATGCGAGCGATTTTAGCCATGTCACCCAATATCAATAACTATTGATTGCAGTTGGCATAAAGACATCAACCAGGTAGTTTGCATCTGCCAACATAGCTCAGACTAGCAGCCAATGAATTTATAGATTAATATAGTATTAGAGTTTGGTATAGCGCCTTGAGATGGGCGGTGTTTAGGCACACACCTTTAATACGCCATAAGACAGCACTACAGATTGTGCTTCATATGTAAAGCATCTTTAAAAATACCAACACTTGTTTGACCTATTCATAAACTCAAGTAAGTGCAAAACCAAAATCCTACTGAAAAATCAACGCCAAAGTCAAATTTCAAAGGAAGGAAGTTACTTGCTAAGAACAAAGTTTAAATAATATTAGATATAAGGGTTATGAAATTTGAAATACTTTAGTTGAATGACATTACTAAAGTTGTGAAGTAAAATGTCTATTATTTTTAGAAGAAACTGAAACTAATTGGATTAAGAGCACTTCTTATTAATGAGCTAACTCGAGCAAATATACAGTTGTGCTAGACGTTGTTCATGACTAAGTAGCAGATGAGTATCGGAAAAATCCGAACTAGTTTTGTGAATTCTTGCCGAGAATTTACCTAGCATCAATACACCAAACATGATGAAACATTCAAGCTAATTGAAGTGGTCATTGTGGTCAACGAATTCATTCCATATGATCAACCTGAGAGATGACATAAACTGGTTCTGAAGTAAAATTTGCATTTAGAGGGAGCAAAACACATCCCAAAATATGTCAGTATTGTTACTCGAGATGTTTAAGCCTTTTCTCATCATCATCATCAGCAACGTAGAACCGGGCACATACGCCCACAGGTTCAAGTTGCCATATCACATTAGCACTACAAGATTACAGAGGTAACGTAATAACAGAATACAAGAGTAAAGTAAAGGTGTGCAGAAAATAATAATAGAATTCAAGATCTAGATGAGGTTAAAGAGTGAGCACACTTGCGCCACTGTGACCGATTTTGAGCCATATCGCCGAGTGTCTCCAGACATTTATTGCGACTATCACGCGGACCACAACCAGGTAATCTACATCTAGCTACATGGCTTAGACCAGTAGTCACGGACTTCATGGACTGATGCCACGATTTGGTTTGGCCGCCCCTAACCTTCTTCCATCCTACTTCGATTCTAGCCAACATCGCACGACGAGGTAGACGGTGGTCGGGCATGCGCAAAGCATGTCCCAGCCATCTCAGTCGATGAAGGTTAATGACCTCTTCGATTGATCTACCGTGTTTCCCAAGAACCTTCTGTCTAACCTCTATATTACTTATTTGACTGTTCCATGATACACGAGCGATGCTACGAAGATTCCTATGGTCAAATACCTGGAGTCGACGCGTATCTTGGGTTTTCATGGACCACGTTCCGCAGCCATATGTTAAAATGGCGCGGACTGCTGCGCAGTACACCCGGCCTTTCTCGTTGAGACACGGATATCTCGTCTGCGCCACAAGTGCCGTAAATTGGCAAATGCCGATCGGGCTTTCTGAATCCGCGCTGAGATTTGGTCAGACATCGACCCACCAGGGATGATGAGACTTCCGAGATAAGTAAAGCGGTCAACGCATGCAATTACTTCACTCCCTATAACTAATTTAGGAGGAGAAGCAGGCCAGTCCTGGAGTAACATTTTGTATTTGGAAGGGGAGAAGCGCATCCTAAATATGCCTGGATTGTTACTCAAGGTGTTCAAGAGACTCTGAATGTTGTTCGCGTCTTCACCAAAAAGGACTATATCGTCTGCATATTCTAAGTTGATGAGATAACCTCCTGGAAGGAGATTAATTCCTGAGGAGTTAAAAGAAGTGGATGAGATCTTTAAGAGTACATCTATGATGAAATTAAATAAAAGAGTGGATAAAGAGCAACCCTGACGAACCCAGCTTGAGGATGAAATTTTTTGTGACAGTTTGCCATATGCTCTGACTCGACCAGTGGTGACCGAGTAGAGGGCCTTTATAAGGTTAATGTACTTTTGATGTATGTCTATTAATGACGAACACTGCCATAAGACTTCACGGTCTGCAGAGTCGAAAGCTGCTTTCAAGTCAAGAAATACAACTATAGTTGGACATTGGTACATATGTCTATGTTCAAGGATCTGGCGCAGGGTGAATATTTGATCAATGCAACCTAGTCCAGGTCTGAAACCAGCCTAGTTTTCTCGAGTCTGCTGTTCTCTAGTGTTGGTTAAACGTTGAATGACTATAGAGGCTAATATTTTAGATACTATATTAGTCAGATTGATTCCTCTGTGGTTATCTTAAGAGGATTTCTGTCCCTTTTTGTTGATTGGAACGATCAGCGATCGAGACCAGGCAGATGGGATGGTGATTGGTTCCCAGACTTTGGCTAATATATCAGTCAACCTGCAGGCTAAAACTAGACCACCATCCTTAAAGATTTCGGTAAACAATATATCAGGTCCTGCTGCTTTCCCTCGATTCAATTTACTTATAACCTTTCCAACCTCACTGAGAGTTGGGGGACCTGTGTCAGTTTTCCGTTCCGGTAGCTTGAAGATTGTGGGTAAGTTAAAAGTGGCTGAGGGGCCAGTTGAACTGTTACTGAAAGTGTTCTGCCCATCGTTCTAATCTTCTAGATTGAGAGTGAATCATTGACCCATCTTTTTCAGAGATAATTTCACTAACTGCCGATTTCTTAATACCGGTGTCCTTGATAAGTCGGATCAGCTGTCTACTACTGCCGACTGCCACCGCTGCTTCTATCGCTTTTGCTTTTGTTGGCCACCACTGTTCACGATCCTTACGCAGACTCTTTGTCAGTCTACGTTTCAATTGTCGTTGCTCTTCATTATTCTCCGAGCCTGCTGGAATGATTTTTCGAGCCTCCATCAGTTCACTAGAAGTTCCAGAGATTAAATGGTCTTTCATAATCTTTGGATTGAAGTTAGATGCAGATAATGCTGCTGCGTTTACACCTGCTTTAAAATCATTACAAGCTGTTTTTGGATGAATCTGTCGGTTGTGGGCAACGAAATACTTAGCCAAACCATTCATAAATGCAATCTTAGCATTCTCACTCTCAAAGTGATATCTAAAGAGTTTGCCTGATGTAACCTTTCTGCGACCAGCAAAACGCATAGAGATACGTGCTCTCACAAGGGTGTGGTCAGAATCTAGACACGTGCCCCAGAAAGAGCGGCAGTCCTCTATACAGCCTCTCCACTCGAGAAGTGCCTGTTTTACTCGTGAGCTTAGTGCTATGCCTACACCAACAAGACCACGTGAACCTGCTGTCGGGTCTCTAGATAAACGAAGAGTGAATTGTGCTGTTCCATTGCATTGACTAGGTAAGGTCAAACGGACAACCATGCTGGGATCCTGTATACGTGTTTCGGAGACACAGCATACATCAGTTGCAAGAGATTCTAATGTTTCAGATAAGGCAGCCTGTTGACCGATTTGACACAGCGTACGCACATTAAAAGCTCCAACATGAAGTTTACAGCGTGGCTTCAGGAGACCTGGTATGACATTTCGAAAACTCGGGTAACCAGTACAAGTGGGACGCATAGAAAATGTAGTAGAAGAAGTGTTAATAGTAGAAACCAGAGAGAGAGAACATGTTTGATCATGAACAAGGTGAGCTCGAGTGCTATTGGAGGTATGAGGGCGGTTATCACTTCCAGGTTGCCCACACCGTGAAAGGGTCATTCTTGAGGAACCTGAAAGTAAAAGTGGATTAGAGGAGGTCGTGATGACCTGAGAGTGTGACCGCAGTGCCCAGGGGACAGATGTTTGAGGTCGGTCACCTATATTAATTGTTGTCCCGGTTGTGAGAATGGGCATCGGCCTCATGGCTTCCGAAGGAACTCGGCTTTCACCATGAAGCGTCATATCAGGCCCTCCAAGTCCCAGGGCAGAGTTATAATGGTTATAGAGGTTTTTATTCGTAAGCTGTTTCTTAGCATGGTAGTTGTTTTACGCGATCGGGTTGCTAACCCCATGCCCAATCCTCCTCCTTTATCTGGGCTTGGAACCGGCAGCAACCCTGTGGGGGCTCCAGGTAGGGTTTAGACTTTTTCTACTTCTCTATTATTTGGCAGGTCAGTATTAACAGACCATTCAGGTTGCATCATTAAGGGAAGTGGAAAATGTCTGGGTCCCAATAGAATTATTCCTTAAAATGTTGTGTACGTAGTTCTAATCTTAGAAGTAATCGATAACATATTGTCAAGTGGACAGTGTTCGCTAGAACCTATTGTGAATCATGTACATGAGTTGTAAGGAACTGGCAAGAACCCAGTGCATAAAAACGGGGCGTTTCTGCAATAAATGTAGCCCGCCACTTTCATGGCGTCCCACAAATGTAGTCATGAACCTTACTGTGATTGAGATTTGATTACAACAGAAGCTGTAACCAAATTGCCTGTGCCAATCCGTTTAGGGTGAGACGTTTGCTGGCCATCGAAACGCAATTCAAGCATGTTACAAACCAAATGGAGTCTATCTGAGCAGTTTAAATTGGAACGGTAGCCTTGAGCACAACAGCATTAGTGGTAAGTCATCGTGATATGACCAATCTATATCCAATCTTGGAATGTGGAGGAAGGACGTTACTTACTTTCGCTCGTTACCCCTCACAGAGGAGCATAGGCCGCTCACCAGTATTCTCCAGTGAAATCTGTCCTGAGCAATCCTTTCGAGCTGTTTCCGGTTGCTGTTCATTCTTTTAATATCTGCTTCCGATTTTCGACGAAGCGTGTTCTTTGGCCTTCCTCTTTTCAGTTTCCCAACAGGATTCCATGTTAATGCTTGTCTTGTGATGCAGTCTGATGGTTTCCGCAATGTATGTCCTATCCATTTCCATCGTCTTTTCCTAATTTCCTCTTCGGCTGGAAGTTGGTTTGTCCTCTCCCATAGTAAGCTGTTGCTGATGGTTTCCGGCCAACGGACATTTATTACCTTGCGTAGGCAGTTGTTTATAAATACCTGTATCCGTCTGAGGATGTTTGCAGTAATTCTCCAAGTTTCAGCTCCATACAGCAGGACTGTCTTCACGTTCGAATTGAAGAGTCTGACTTTGAGGTTAGTTGATATTTGTTTTGAGTTCCAGATGTTTTTCAACTGTAGGAATGCTGCCCTTGCTTTACCAATCCTTGTCTTTACATCTGCATCGGACCCTCCTTGTTCATCGATGATGCTCCCCAGATATGTGAAAGTATTCACTTCTTCCAGAGTTTCTCCATCAAGTTGAATTGGGTTGGTGCTTCCTGTGTTGTATTTGAGGATCTTGCTCTTTCCTTTATATATGTTCAGGCCTACTGATGCTGAGGTTGATGCTACGTTGGTTGTCTTCACTAGCATTTGTTGGTATGTATGGGATAGAAGAGCTACATCATCCGCGAAGTCCAAATCATCGAGTTGCATCCTACTTGTCCATTCAATTCCGTGCATCTCCTCAGATGTGGTCTACGTGATCCAGTCAACCACTAGAAGGAAGAGAAAAGGTAGGCAGCCTTGTCTGACTCCGATCGTCACTGGGAATGCATCTGTTACCTGTTCTCCATGCACAATTTTACACTGTAGTCCGTTGTAAGAATTCCGGATGATGTTGACGAGTTTCCCTGGTAGGCTGTAGTGTCGAAGAAGTTTCCACAGTGTTCTTCTGTCTACACTGTCAAACGCCTTCTCATAATCAATGAAGTTGATATACAGTGACGAGTTCCACTCAATTGGTCGTTCAACAGTGATCCGTAGTGTTGCGATTTGGTCTGTGCACGACCGATCCTTAGAGAAACCAGCTTGTTGATCTCGAAGTTGAGTATCCACTGAATCTTTCATTCTGTTCAGCAACAATCTGTTGAAGACTTTCCCTGGTACCGACAGTAGCATGATCCCTCTGTAGTTCTCACATTTGCTCAAATCTCCTTTCTTTGGTATCTTGATAAAATGTCATTCTTTCCAGTCTGCTGGCACTTGTTCTTCCTCTCATATCCTCCTGAATAAGGCGTGGAGCATCCTATGTCTGATCTATGTCTGACATGAGTGCTTCAGCTGTTATATTGTCAGGTCCTGCTGCTTCCTCACTTTTGATTTATCTGATGGCCATCTTGATTTCTTCCATCGTTGGTGGAATGACATCTATCGGGAGATCTGTAGGTGCTGCCTCGATGTCCGGTGGGTTCAGTGGAGCTGGCCTATTCAAGAGTTCCTCAAAGTGTTCTACCCATCTGTCTCTTCGTCTGTGGATCTCGGTGATTGTCTTGCCTTCTTTGTTCTTGACCGGTCGCTCTGGTTTACCATATTTGCCTGCTAGTTTCTTCGTTGTGTCATATAGCTGTTTCATATTTTCTTCTCTTGCAGCTTTCTCCGCTGTTGTTGCAAGGCCTTCAATGTATTTCTGTTTGTCGGCTCTAATGCTCTTCTTCACCTGCTTATTTGCTTCTGTGTATTCAGTTTGTACCTTGATTTTTTCTGCTCTTGTTTGGCCGTTGTTGATTTGTCTTCTTGTTCCTCCTTTGTTGAATTTTGCTCAGTGTCTCAGTGGAGATCCATTCCTTATAATGGTGCTTCATGCGGCCCAGAACCTCCTGATACGTTGACGTTAGTGCTTCTTTGATTCCTTTCCAGTTGTCCTCCATAGTGGTTTCTTCTTCTTTCAGTAGATCGTATAAGGCTTGGAACCTGTTGTTGAGAGATATTTTGAATTCCTTGAGTTTGTCAGTGTCTCGGAGAAAGGCTGTATTGAACCGTTGTACTGCTGCCACTCCAGTTGTCCACTGCTTCTTTAGCTTCAGTTTCATTTTAGCAACCACCAAGTGGTGGTCTGAAGCTATGTCAGCTTCTCTCCTGGTTCTCACATCTTTCATTGATCTTCTGAATTTTTTATTGATGCATATATGATCGATTTGATTCTCTGTAGTATGATCTGGTGAGACCCATGTTGCTTTGTGTATGCGTTTGTGGGCGAATATTGTACCACCTATAACCAATTTGTTAAAAGCACATAGGTTTGTGAATCTTTGACAATCGTCATTTCTATCTCCCAGTCCTTGTCGTCCCATGATTTCTTCATATCCCATGTTGTCCATTCCGACTTTGGCGTTGAGTTCCCGCAGCAGGATTGTCAGATCCTTACCTCGACACTTTGCTATAATTGATTGCAGTCTATCGTAGAACTGATCTTTGTCCTCGTAGTTGCCATCGTTAGTGGGTTCATAACATTGGATAATATTCATTGTAATCCCCTCCTTCATTGTTTTGAAAGATGCTTTGATGATCCTGGGTCCATGAGGTCCCCATCCCACAAGTGCATTACGTGCCTTTTTGGACAGCACCAGAGCAACTCCTTGGGTGTGAAGAGCATTTTTCTCCTCGTGGCCGAAGTATAGCAGCATCTCTCCCGAAGCCAATGTTTTCTGTCCAGCTTGAGTCCAATCGGTTTCGCTGATTCCGTTCACTGTCAAGTTGTATCTCTTCATTTCTGCAGCTATTTGATTTGTCTTCCCGCTCCCCTACATTGTCCGAATGTTCCATGTGCCTATAAAAATGTTTGCTCTGGTTGTTAGAAGGGGCATCGGCCTCATGACTTCCGAAGAATCTCGGCTTTCACCATGAGGCGTCATAATTATTCTTTCCACTCTTAGGGCAGAGTTTAAATGGTTTGGTTTGTTTAATCTGGTTAGCTTTTTTTTTAGCAAGCTCTGGTTTTACGGTATGTGAATGCTAGCCCCATGCCCAACCCTCCTCTTTTACCCGGGCTTGGGACCGGTAGAAACCGTAGAAGAGCTACAAGCTGAGTTTGAAGGAAGGACGCTAGGTAGTATATCGGCGATAGCTGTGCCGAAATCCGGTGCTAGCCAGAAACAGACTGTGGTCTGAACAAAACTACAGAAGATTGTCAATGTTATTTTACTTCATTTTCACTGTGTGATTTCTCCTTTTTATGATTTTCACCACTCCTTACTTATGCCTTTCTTAGTATTCTTATGATAATATGCCTTTTGTGTTACGTATCTCTTGATGTTTATATTTCTAGTGTAAATGAACATCTGTTTAAATAAGGAAAATAAGTTACCTGATTCTTTATGAAACACCTGAAAAAGATAATCTTGAGAATAAACTCAACGGTGAATCATAGTGGCTCGAATTGTGGACCTGCTTGTAGTTTCTTTGCTCTTAGTTGATTCTTCATGAGCACAAATTTTGACATCTGTCAACGTGACTTGGTAAATTTATAAGGAATCGTCGGTTGATTAAAAATGATGTCTGGCCTGATGTTTACAGACCGATCTGTAAAACCTCATATTTGAAAGTAAATAAAATGAACAAATACACCAGATGATTGAATTTGCCATAGATTGATGTTGATGAGGTACCATTAAGAACCGGGAGCACTGGAGAGCTGTCTCATCCTGGTACAGGACTTATTAGTAGTGACCTCTCGATTCCGCCCAAAGGGCTTCACGTTGACGGTCGCCTAACCCTCTGCAACACAGGGCTAATAGTATACTTCCCACTTCTATCAGCTTGTGATATACTGCGACCTTCATCTAATGTCATCAGTGACAACTGTCTCACTCTTAACAAACCTGAACTCTGCCCGTCACGGTTTCTCACTGGGGTGCGCACTGCTGAGGAGTCATGCAAAAGGACAAAACAGCTGCCCAGTGCTCTTTGGTTCTCAATAATACCCTACGAACGTCAATCTATGGCGAGTTCACTCAAATAAAACGTAATACCAATCTCCACAAATTCAAATACACTAAATGTTAGATGCTGACTAATTCATCCATTCATTACCATATAGTTATAATGGTTTTTATAAGAATGGCTGTATAATTAATTCATGTGCGGCACAAATATCAAGTTGTACTGAGGAAGTTTTATTAATGATGATATTACCCCGGTAATCAAATACAAGTAAGTATTTGGCCATTAAGCCACATAGCATGTATGAAGGCTTGTAATATACCCAGTTGATGAAACCGAAGTTGATAGAGCAGGACTCGAGCCCGAGACTTGGTGGTTGGCTATTTTAATCACTGAGCCACATTTCCAGGAAGTGGTATTAAGTAGTGTTATAATGTATTTGAGTCGAAAGTTGTGTCCAGTCAGTAATAGTGATGTATACATGTATATGTAGTATTGAGCTTG
Organism: Schistosoma mekongi; assembly: GCA_034768735.1. NCBI lineage: Eukaryota > Metazoa > Platyhelminthes > Trematoda > Strigeidida > Schistosomatidae > Schistosoma > Schistosoma mekongi. Next base: position 5,209,651 of record CM068311.1, on the reverse strand, counting down.
TTAAGTGCGTTACTTCCCTATTAGTTCAGGAGCTTCTGAGAACATCACTTATCCGTTGAGAGATACTCTTAATGGGTGTCTCTAGTCACCTTGTGATTTACTGTATCTTCGCAGTTTGAAAATAGGGCTATATTATCAACGTATTTTTAGAACTTATGCTTGAGAGAAGCAACCACTTTTAGAAGTTCAATTACACGTCATTTGGTAGACGCGGGACATGAGGTCGATATAACAAATGCTTTTAAAATTATCAATAAACATAAATCGATTCTATCAAAATTTGATGAGGCCATTGCAATTAGATTATTAAAACCTGATCTTTGTATTCTAAAGGAATCCGTAGTTAATCTTCGATTGCCCTAGTAGCACTAGATCGATGACCCACATCCCTCTTTCAACTATAGATATCAGGAAGTCGGTGAGTTATAGTCTTACTTCTCTACCTTATTCCTTTTCTTCACATAATCACAATAACAGTGTATAGATTATTACATAATCGAACCCTCTCAACTATTTAATAGAACTCTGATCCTTACGTCACCTATTGGATTATTTTTTTAATATTCATGTCATGTTACGTAATTAAACTCTAAAGTATTTATCTAATTTATTTATAAATACCTTTAATTCACCATCTCTAAAGTTTTACCACCTAAACAATCTAACATTATTTGGTTAACATTTCAATTAACAAAATCAACATGCACTAGTAATCTCAGTTATGTAGCTGATGAGAATGCAACGAAATACATTGACTTCAAAGCATTCTGCATATGTTGTTGTCCTTGCAACATTCAAATTTTTGAAGGGAACACATTGTATAGATAAGTTAAGTTTTACGTTTTTAATGGCGCATTTATTGCTATAACTTCAGTTAAATGTAGAATGAATTTGTAAGAAGTTCAAGTAGCCTAGCCTAATTTTGTGTTTCATTTGGAAATATAACTATTGAAAAGATATATAAACTGACTCTTCAAGCTTTTGTTTTCCAACTATTAAACGGGACTATATTCGTGTAGAACGTTGTCAGTGTAATCAATCCTATCGAAGCAACTAAGTTACTAAATCAGTTGTCAAAAGAAAAACATGTGAAATACATTTTCGAAATCGATAATGTGAAGCACTTATCCTGAGCTTCTATCAGTACTGTTTTTCTACACTCTTTGGTCAGTCAGTAATTTATATTTCCACAGTTAGTTTAAATATGGTTAACTTAAACTGCTCGTTTATAGCTCAGAGTCCTAAATTGTTAAGATTTCCAAGTACTGGAAATTTTCTTAACAGTTATTTTGGCTATGGTGTCTTGACTTCTTTCCAAACTACGTCAAATAACAGTATGTTTAAAATAATAAACTTCCCTGTAGATTGGTGTATGATGTAGGCAGGAGTAAAAATTTAGTCATTCCGTGAGAGAATCCCCTCAACGGACGAAATTTCAAGTGAACTATAATTTAAACCTTACTAGTTTATTCTATAGCATATTTGTAGCAAATACAATAATGAAACATATGATGGGATTGTTAAGCAACTTTCTCATGCCATCACTGATCAATATTCGTTCCTGTTACACGGTGCTGATGTATACCGTGACTACACTTCCTAAGTACCTTACTGTGACATGATGACAATAATACAAATTTACAACCCAACCTGTAACCTATATCATGTCTAGCTAGTCATTTAACACGAATGACAAGAAGACAGCTCAATACATAGATAAATAAATCTGGGTCATCACCAAGGACGGGTTATTTCTATGCATTTAATTAAGTTACTTAGTGTACCAATCAATATCTCTATTAAACTGATGATCGTTTCCTAAGCTAAAGTGCTGAAAAACTATACAGCATTGAAGCATAAGTGATCTCGTTTTGTTAGTTTAAAATATTATAAACATGATGTCAGCTAATTAACCCACAAGTTTATGATAATAACAGTCAGTTTGGTGTATACTCGAATACGTATAAAAATAAACAAGCATAATACGCACGAACACGATAAGTGTGCTCTGTCTGAAAAAAAGTAGAAAAAAAGAAAAACAAAGAGATGCTAGGTATAATCCATCTGAAATAGAGATGATACTCAAACATGGAAGTTACTATCATTAAATAGTATATATTGCCGTTTATAATCGCCTGGATTTTTGACCGTTATAACATAGTAACAATTCCCATTATAAGAGTATCGCACAAGTGAACAATGTTGTTTGTATGTTGAAAACTATCTGATAAACCAATGAACATTGAATATCCGGGTGTTGCCGTTAAGATGTTCAATAAACGTTCATTTCAACATTTTGCAAAACAAACAGGAAGATAGGTTGATAAGCGTGTGCTTAGAACAAGATCATTGATGTACTTTTATAGTTTCATTCGCTAAAAAAGAAATCTTGTTATGTTTCGAAAATAGAGCAAAAAGTATCTACACAATTGACGGCATAAACAAGAACTAGATTTTATCATTTATAAGCTGAGCGAAGTAAGCAGACGGAAACGTGTTTTGATGAAGCACATTTATGCAGGGAACCAAAAGTTTGAGGAACAGACCAATCGAAAGTAACCCTTTTTCTGAAACAATCCAGTGGGGAGGTAGTTATCGATTTACCTATGTGATTTGCACTTCTACTTACTGTTGTCGCTGTAGGATATGTTTATACCTACAGACACAACCTTACAAACAATTTCCGTAAAACTTTCAACTGAGAATCTGGGCTTAACTTCAGTCAAAACAGATAGAACTTGACATAAACTTACATCCATTTCTAAAATGTAAACTAACACAATCAGTACAAGGACATAATCACCAGCATAGTCAGTAAAAAAAGGAAATAGAAAACCACATACCCAACAGTGATGAGAAATGCATTATAAAATTAAAACAGTTCTATGATTGATTATTAAACAAAAAAATAGTCCATACAATCAGACTGAGTCCAGGTGGTGAACGTTTAAATGGATGTCATTGATCGAGTTAATTAAGAAAATTACCAATCGCATATACACATTATTGTATATTGGGGTAAGATCTAACGAAAATCTAATTGAAAACAATACTGCTAGTTATGTCATAAACATGACTTGACATTTTTTACCACATATGTAGTTATTATAGATTAGCCTAGAAAGATGATGTCTTGTGTTCACTGAGTAAACTTGATCAGTGTAACTCACTTATATTAGAAGAATAGTCGGGAAATATTGCAGATTAACCAACTATGTGGTCTAATGTTTAGGCATTTGCAACGATACCAAAGAGTTCTGGAAGAAAATCCCAGAGGGATGATTGTAAGCAGTAATTACGGGAGAGTTGTATACCAGATCGAAACAGCTTTTTAATGCATCTACGTTCACAGTGATTGCCTAGTCAAAGTTAGCCCGTGATGCAGTTTCAAATTCAGCAATCTCTACAACATCTAATAAGATAAAATATGATAGTTGATGGTGGGCTTCCTTCATCAGTCACTGGTTTTAAACACTGCACTTCTTATAGTAATGACAAACTGTCATATTATTTTAAAATGATCTGAGGTGAACTTCCTTTCTAGTTGTAATATGGTTAGGTTAGTTTCGTTCTGTATGTTTAGTGATCAATGACACCTATATTTTAATGTCATCCTTCGGTGTTGATGTTGATGATACAACAACATAGGCTAAAGCAAAATTGATGTTAAATTATGTAGTGATTATGACACTTAATAAAAACTTGAACTACAATATAATCCTCAGTCGCGTATGCATACAAATTCGTCAGCTACACAGCTTTTTTCTGATCTCATAATTATAATTCTGTCGCTCTGATCGAAGTAATTTAACTAATATAAACAGATTGGATAATTAATGAGTAATAATGTATATATACAAGTTATATGTTTATAATCAAGCTTAGACGTTTATCAAAACAGTCAACCAAATGAATTATAGGGATAGAAATTAACATTATAAATAAACTATATATTCATGTAATGGCTGTTTTCTTTCATATAATTTTGACTAACATATTTTCTGAACTTCATTTCACAAGGGTATACGATAGACAGTCTAAAAGTAAAACAGAAATCTCGAGAAATAAAAGAAGTGACCAAGAGATATGTACACACAAACAAAGAGAACAACTGCATACTTCTTAAGAAAGACAAAGTAGGTAAACAAGAAGTTAAAAATTGCTGAACACTTCAATACAGAAAAGCAAAACAAGGCAACAATGGTAAAAATCGCAAAAAAAGAAAACTCATTATTTATTGGATTATTACATATTTTATAGGGGTTTACATAAGACTTCTGCTTAATTCATATACTATCACTTAATGAATCGTCAACAGTAAATGACGAAAAAAAAGAAGGATAACGTAAAGCAAAAAAAAGAGAATATATGTAACTAATTGAAGTCTACAGGCGTAGTACATTGTGTGTACATATGTACGTAGACTTCATTATCAGTTCATCAAAGATAAACAAACAAAGAATACAAAAGCTAACAAGAAGATATAACACAACAATCTGAAATACCTACATGATGTAATACATTCAATAGATAACAACAACAGGTAGAGAATAAGTGATTATTAAAAGACAAAAAATACACTAACTACAAACTCTATAGACAATGGCATTTATAACAATAGAGGTGTAGATATACTGTTCATTTAGATAAGTAATGTAAACAAATTATGAAATACAACTTGATTATTGTAATACTAGCAGCCAGATGAAATGTAAACAGCACAGATAAATATGCATACAAACTAACAATCAACGATGAATGAGACTATTTTGTACATACAATAAAAACTTAAAAACCAAATGTATGTATATAGAAAAGTATGAATATAAAGCCTATTACTTTTCTATCTTTTCCTTGACAATACCTAACTTTACTTCAGACTTTTCTTTTTGAAATGTTCATTCATTACACTATTGTGTCCTTCTACTCTAACAGACCATAATCAACATTGCTGCCTTTTAGTATTAATATGCATCACTGGCAATATGAATGAATACTAAAATAAGTGAAAAAATAGAAATTAGTATTTCAAATTGAGAAAAAAAGGAAAGAAGATATAATTAGGAAGAGAAAAAAACAATAAATAAAACGTGTTTGTGTATAATTTATGTTTGCCTTAAGAGTTAAATAACATATAGAGAAAGAACAAACAATATTTAACAAAGACAAAAACAACAACATTGAAAGAGAGATTTTTACACTACACACATATTTTCTTGACTATCAACTATTCAGTACACAGTCACAACTTATACACCAGTATACAGATATATATAGAATTAAAAATGATGCTTGTGCTAGTAATATATAATGACATTGTACGATGATGCTGCGGATGTAAATCAAGCAGGTGCCGAAAAAACAAAATGTTTTATTTATTTCAGTACTAGTCATGACTAAAACAACAATGATGTGAACAGTGACGTTTAGCTGAATGTCCATAAATGGGAGAATTATGATGATGATGATGATGGTGGTGATGATGTTGATGATGATCACATTTCACACTATTAGTTGATGTTTGACTATTGGAGCCAACATTAGTCTCCACAGAACCATCAGCTGAACTAATTGAAGAAATAGACCCACCAGAAGCCGAAGCAGTAGTGTGAATGGTACGGTTACGAAGTCGTAATTCTTGTTGAACAGCCATATGCATTTCACGAGAGTCGAAATTTACAGCTTGACTGTTCCTGTAAACAATGAATTGAGAAAAAGATAACACAATTAGGGGGGTTTGTGGAGATGGTTAACTATCAATTTTGATATCACTAATTGAGGTCGCGCAACGTATCGCGAATTGACTAAATTGGAAATATCAACTGTTAGGAGTCGACTCAGTGGTCCAATGGTAAACCGTTCGGGGCGGAGCCAGAGGGTCCTGGGTTCGATCCCCGATGGGGCCGTGGATGCGCATTGTTGACGAATCCCATACTAGGACGAAACAGCTGTCCAGTGCTTCCAGGTGATTAATGGTTGTCTGATTCAGATCAATTCGTGATATCAAAATAAAAAGATAATAAGTAGACAATTTAGATGTTTCCAGTATAGTAAATAGACAAAATGACTTGGGAAAAATGTCTCAGTGCCAAGTAGTAGGCTTTGGGTGCTACCACAGTAGGGAAGCTACGTAGGCAGCTGGAATACTGAACGCATGTAACAAATTTATTCGCAAAAAATATGGTAGTGAATCGCTTTAGTAGTAGTCAGATGAATGTTCATACAGAGAAAAATGTTTCAAACTGCATATCAATTAAAGTGATAGTCATGTTTATCTATCATTACATGAAACGTAACTATAATCACGGACTTGGATAAATAAAACAAAAAGGACAACGCATAGCGGGCCCCCAACAACATGAATTGAAAGAAACTGCTTCGAAATAAATGGTAAAACCACTAAAACCAACTTTTAAATTCTATAGAAAACCAACGAAGAGGTGTGTGAAGTAACTGTAATCAATGACTGTATACATGTAGTCGATGGTTAGCTACAGAATGCCATCTTGATTTTATCAACCAGATAATCATTAAGTCAAATTTAGTTATAAAACGTCTGAAAATGTTTATGCACACAGAATTTCAATGTTAGTGGTTAATTAGAAACTATCTTCAAGAAACATGAGAATTCTGGATCCCACTTGCCAGTCACAATTCAACTTATAGAATGAAAATTCTCACGTAAATGCTCAATGTAAAGGTAATGAAGAGATGAAATTTCTTTCAGTTACTATACACAAATAATACAAAGTACACTATTGAAATCGATACTGATGAAGAGGTAGTGTGTTGACAGGCAGATATTTAGACTAATTAATACAAAGTAAATCAATACAAAAGGTTAACTTCAGTGACGCAATGATGTATTAAAGTCTATTAAGATTATGCAAACACACAAATATTAAATTAATCTAGTGAGGATCGACTGAAAATGATCATTAGCACTATTATTACTACGTCCAGCTACGAGTAATTTCACCTAGACGTATGAAGAATCAAAATGACGTTACTCTAAAACACATTTATGACCACAGTTAAATTGAAAAACAATTTAATAATTTCAGCATTAAATAAAATAACGTTTCAAAGTATTATAATAATTATGAAAAAATTACCGTTCCATGATTTCACGTAATAAGGAATCCACTTCAGGATTATGTGTCATTCTTACAGGAGGTAGGACAACTCTACGATTATAACGTCGGGTAGGTATTGTCATTGTTGATGTAGTGGATGTATTGGCATTTGTAATAGATGTAGCTGATTCATTTATATTTACAAGTGATTTATTTTGTGCTGATGAAGCACAAGACATTCGTTGAATGTTATTCGAGTTGTGACAATTTCCAGAATTACCATTTAACGATGAATATGAATTCTTTTCACGACCATTACTATTATAGTTGCCTGTATTACTGATCATATTGGTTTGGCCAGTATGTGGTGGTTGGGGATATCTGAATTCATCGGCATGTCGACATTGATAGGAGTGATGTGTGGAACAACTGCAATCTATTGAACAATTGTTTATTCCAACTGTTTTGTCATCAAAATACGCATAATCTGAAACACTTTGTTGTTTTTTATTATGGCCTGTGTTAGTAGCTAAACATGTGGATTTATGTGTGTATTCATGTGTTACGATATGAAGGACAAAAAAAGGATATACATATATATGAAGTTATTTAAAAAAAAAATAGCCAAGGATTTCAATGTTAAGCATAAAATTACAGTTGAAGTTTAATGGAGCTATATAATTAAGAATGGAAATTTATTGCTCTATACAATAGTAACATTCCGTAGGATAAGTAGTTAGTTAAATCCTGAAGGTTTAACTTATGCCTATCTTGTATAGCTTAAATTATGTCTGAGGTGAGTAATAATAAACTACATTATGATCGAGTGGAAACAATAAATAGCTGTTAATACGAATCAATACAATTTGAAGTATTAAATTATAAGCTACATTTATTATTAAGTAGTATATTTGTTATAATACAGTGAGTAGAAATTGAAATTACTAACGGTAGACCTGGACTATCTATCCAAACAGCTACAATTAAATGGATCACGTTTAAACGTACATAAACTATCGCTAAATTCCATTCCCTTCACTCATCACATTTTTAATGCATACTGGCAATTAACAAACACACCAAAATATTTCATGGTGAAACACCTTGACCCTCATAATGACATGACTTCAACACATCCAAACTTGTAATTTAATAGTACTAAACAATGTGAATTCGATTTGTTCAATTGTATCACGATAATGTATTTTGCTTACTTACTCTTCTCTGAAATAGCAGCTTACACTAAGTAGCGGAAAGTAAGAAATTCCAATTTCTACTCATTAAATTATCACAAATGTACTACTTAACTCTGTAAACCACTTATCGAATGCTCATTACAAATTATCAAGTCTAACATCAAATTTATTATTCAAGAAAATAGAGGTACAACTATTGTAACTAGTGCTGTAGCTGTAGTTTGAATTTATGGTTAGACGTATTTTCGTTTAGATAGAAACTCTGGTTTTCACGCAATAAACGTGCTTTAAAGCAGAGCAAAAGAAACTAACTTTTCCATCAAATTGGTTTTTACTTGACACAATTTACAGACAATTAATGGATATGGCACTCGATAGCTATACAATTCATCGACAATAATGCCGACTACATAATCAGTGTATAAGACGAAAGGTTATTTATAAGTTTACAAGTAACCTTATAATTCTAGCAGCCAAAAGAAAAAGAATCACTTTGCCAATCAGCTTGTTTGGCACTAGTGTTAATATCGTACCTTAACATGTGCATATAATTTGCCATCATTAACTACTAGCTTCATATAAGGAAAGTCATATATTAACAGGATTAGGGATCTATTGCCAGCATTGTTATAACCTTTCATCTTGTCAACCGGTGAAATAAAAAGCATAGATTTAACTCGACTGAACTTAGTCGCGCACAAAAAATATTTCCAACTAATCCAGAATATGTAAACCTTAACAATATATACACGACATTGAGGCAGTGTATTATTTATCAACTACGGAATTTACCAACATACACAAAATCAAACTCCTTCGCTTCCTAGCATTTCTGGTACTTACGCTATCAACCTTCAACTTCTGTCTTCAGTTTCTTCAACACATAACACCAATGCTGATCATGAAATACTATCCTAGTCAGTCAGTCAGTTACAACGTAGAACTTGGTACATGCGTACATCAATTCAAGTTGCTGTGCACCAATTAGCAGATAGAGGTTGAATTGTCGGATCAAGTCCCACGTATTGCTTACTCGGTGGTCCCAGCAAAAACACGACCAATGCTTCGAAGACATCTATGACCGAACAATAGGAGCCTACGAATATTCTCTATCCTCAATGGCCATGTTTCTCATTCATAAAGTAAGACGGATCGAACTGCTGAGCAGTAAATGCGTCCTTTCGTCGGAAGACGGATGTTTCGCCTACGCCATAAGTGACGCAAACTGGCAAAAAACCATCGGGCCTTATGTATACCAGCCGAGATTTCAGCAGCAGACACCAGATCATCAGGACTGAGGAGGCTCCCAAGATAAGTAAAGCGGCCAACACATTCGACTGTTTCACTCCCTATCACTAAGTTCGGTGACGAATCAAGCCAATCCTCAAACAACATTTTGCATTTCGATGAGGAAAATCGCATCCCAAACATAATTACATTCATGTTTAACGGAGTCAGAAGATTCTGCATTTTATCAGCATCCTCACCCAAGAGAACTATATCATCTGTATATTCTCAGTCAACAAGTTTATCTCCTGGAATGAGGTCAACCCCGGAGTACTCAGACGATGAAAACGTTAACTCTAAAAGCATGCCGATGATAAAACTAAGTAAAAATAGGGAAAACGGACAACTTTGGCGAATACCACTTGAAAAAATCACTTCTGACTATAGTTTGCCATAAGCTCTAACTCGATATGTGGTGTTCGAGTAGGGAGCTTGTATAACATTAATGACAGACAATGCCACATAAACTTACGAACGACAGAATCAAATGGCGTCTCAAGGTCAAGGAATACAGCCATTGTACAACGTCTAAAAATGTGCTTAAACTACCCACCACTGCTCACGATCATTACGTAAGCTTCTAGTCAGCTTGTGTTTAAATTGCCACTGCTCTTCATCGTGTTCAGAGTCGAATGGGAAGTGATGCCAAGCATATATCAGTTCAGTAGATGCAGCTGAAATTCACTGATTTTTCTTAATCTTTCGGTTTAGTTTACTAAAAGACATCACTGCTGTTTCATTAGCTTTTCATATATCATTCCAAGCTGATTCGGAAGTGGGTATCGCTTGACTGATCGGTCTTCTAGTTGTTCCTGAAATGGCGGCCTGCTTCAAATCTTGGGCTACCATTTTTTACCAAATATCTCAAAAAGTTATTTTTCTGCTGTTTTAACTGCCCAATCATGTTCCGAAATCGAATTGTGTACTCACGCGGCTTTATAGAATGCATACAATCAACTGTGAGTAATTCAGTTAGATTTAAACTAAGACATTATGCAGGCTGGCAACAGGCGTTAAAAAGGATCAATACTACTCATCAAACGTCTGCTCCTGAAATTCTTAGTCTTAACTAAAGATTTCTTGTTGGAAAATTCGACTGCCTACAATTTCTCATTAAGCTTAACATATACCGAAACTGTGGTTTAATCACAGTTTAAGAATCTTGGCTACATAAAATATTTTTTCGCAAGGAGCGTTCTGTCATCAAGTAAAAGTGTAATGGTTGTGTAGCGACTGGTGTAAATCCAATCGTATTTGTAAACTATGTGCTCATGGGAAGTGAAATATAAGCTCATGATTTAAGGGAGGATAAAAAGTGAAAGCACCTGCGCCACAGATTCTGAGGCATATCACACCATTGCTTACCACAGAGTAGATCACAACTAAGTAGTCTGTATCTACCAGCACAGCTCAGACTAGCTGTCAGTTACCAGCTGTCATGAACTAATGCTATTTTGTTTTCCGTGACTCCAGCTTTATTCCATCAAACTCCAATATCCATGGGCATCGCGCGTCGAGTTAGGCGGTGGTTTAGCATATGTAACACTTGACTCAACCATCTCAGTCAATAAAGATCTACAACCTCATCAACTGGTTTACTATCCTTCCCAAATACCAAACGTCTAACCTCATTATTACTTACTCAGGAGTCCTAACAAAATACGGGCGACGCTTCGAAGATGCTGATGATCAAATACCAATAACCAACGAGTGTCATCTACTCTTAATGACCACGTTTCACATCCATACAGAAAAACAAAATGGACTACTGAGTATTATACTTGTTCCTTAATTGGCACACGAATATCTTACCTACCTTACAGGTGACATAAGTTGCTAAAAGTCAAACAGACCTTTCGAATCCGTGCTGAGATCTCGTGAAACACCAACTCATCATGGCTGATCGGACTTTTAAAATAAGTGAAGTGGTTGACGCGCTCTAACATCAAGTAAACGTTTGTGTACTTGACTTTGAGTTGCATCTAGTAGTGTGTGTGGGACTACTGATATGATTATCTAGTTGCTTAGACGTGAACAGATAAATTGTGTAAAAAGCCGAACGTTCTATTCGCTCTGCCATGGCTGAAATATTAATTATATGTCAATTTTGCTGTTCATCTGGCCCAATTCATATATCCCTCCTTGTTGTTTTCCCTAGTTATCTTAAAAGTTATAGATCTTCTGAAAACAACGATACAAAATGTTTATCATATTTCACATAAATTGTCCAAATGTAGTGAGACGGCAAGGGGTATCTGCAATCTTAACGCAGTCGGTGAACCCCATAAAATTCAAACCATATCGTTCAGTGAGTCAACGTCAAATAAGTTTTCACTTTTAAGATATTTGGTCACTCGATATCAGATAATATATTCTACAACGTGTCAAGTATGTATCTTGGATTCATTTCTATGAAAAATAATTGCAAAAATATCTGTCAATAACTTACATTTGATCCCGGGACAATTATCATTACTATTAGGACTAGTAAATGATAAATTTGAAGAATTCGATCCAAATCCACTTGTACTTACACTGCAACCACTCATACTACAGTTGCAACAACAACTTCTACCGCCACTACAACAACAGTAATGGCAACCACTAGAACAACTTGAAGTCGATGTTGCTGTTTCTGAGCAAAGTGAATCCCGACTAATACCACAAGTATTATTTCCATCATATTCGTTGGATTCTGATTGTGTAGTCCTTCGCATGCTTGTTGAATGATATAATGAATTATTTTGAAAGTGGTGACGATGATGGTGACTATCACAAATGGGTGATGAAGAGGAAAGTACGTTGCCGATGTTTTGAGCACAAGCAGCAGCTGCTGCACCTACAAAATGGAAATGAGACACATATGCATATAATAACAATACGAAATAAAGACTTGTCGGGAGTGAGACAGTTATCACCAATGACAATGGATGATCGTCGTGCTATAATATATATCACAAATTGATGGAAGTGGGAATTCTACCATTGGATGCCGACCCAGTGGTGCAGATGGTTAGGCGTTCGCGTCAACCTGAAGCCCCTGGTGCGGAATCTGGGGTGCGCACTGCTGAGGAGTTCCACACTAGAACGAAACAGCTGTCCAGTGCTCCCTTGTTGTCAATGGTACCCTGCCAACATCAATCTGTGATATATTCAATCAAACAAAATAAAGAGCAGAAATTTGTTCAATGTAGCTAAAGATTATACTAAAAGGATAAATCAATCAGTGCAACTTAAAACCTGCGATATATATACACCAACTCAAGTTGTCCCTCCGCATTAGCACAGCAAGATAATTACAAAGGTAATAAAAGTAGTAGTTAAATCAGTGGTTGTACAAAAGTTTGGACATGGAAATGAAAGAAAGAATTGCTTTGTGGAAACGAAGGAATAAAATAATATACAGCCCAGGAGTTAAGGGAGGACAAAGAGTGACCGATGCTGAGCCATTTCACACAGTCTCCAACTAAAAAGTAACGATACAACAGTAGCATTGGAATGAAACTTTTCAACAATTACATGGTTTCATTTTTAGTAACACATGGTTATAATAGATAATTTTTTTAAATCACTACTTCTTTAATAATTCTTATTAAACTTGAGGATTCAATAAGTCATTTAGACAAACGTTTATTGTATCAAACTAATACCGGGACACGTTATATTTGGGTCTGACTGGTTACAACTTAAACTTCACTTCAAGAGACTTCAAACATATATAAAGAAGCCAACTGTCGAAGTAATTAAAACTCAGTAATAAAATCAATGCACTGAACTGAAATCATGACTCCTAGTTCTTGTGAAGAATACATAAACACCTTGAGTATAAAATCCTCCCCGCGAAAAAATCAATGAAAATAGATTATATCCTCGCTACAGTGAATAGTTTTGAAATGGATATTCCAGTATCTATACTGACAAACGATGACCTATGGAGTCGTCAGACAAGCTAAGAATGAGATAGTAGGTTATCAGTGACATTTGATGAAAATGGTGTAGTATCAATAACTGATCGAAGTTGAGAGTGAGTCATTAGAACTTGATTCCGTGAGACAGAAGTCATGAGCTATGACCAAAACAAACATCTAAGAAAATCGTCGTCAATTCACACCAATGAGAATTGCCATAGGAATCGATGCAGAATTAAATTTGAAGATAGAGGAAACAAAGAGTTCCCTCCGACTAATATATTGGCTAATACCAACAAATTACCAAAATATAATAACTTTGATTTCACGCTCTGAGACGTGTTTGACAAATAGCATCAACAATATTGCCGATTACATGCACGAATCATTTGGAAATATCACATAAGACATAAGGTACCACTCCCCCCTTAAGACATATTCACTATTAGTAAATAAGATTCTTGAAAAGTACATGTCCCCCTATGGATACGCAGCCCAGGGGAGCTAGATAAATATTACAATCTCACTACTACAGAACCCACGAGAATATCAGCGTGATCACCATCTAGCTCATTCTATAGTTTGGTGATTATTCTTCAATTGACAAGTACCCACACACCTAGATAGCAGCAGGAAATCACCATGTTCAAAAAGAATTGTCTCCTATACATCTGAAAATTACATCGATTGTACATGTCAAATCTAAACTTGTGACTTCGATTTCTTTAACATGTGCCGCCAATCTCAATTGATCGGGCTCGCAAATTACTATCCGAAGCTAAAAAAAACCGCCTTCTAAAATATATATGAGAATCCAGTGTTAGAACTCAACATCAACTCAAGGAGTAAGGCTCACAAGTTAAAATTCCAGAATGCTATGTAATTAGTGCGTAGTACAGCTCATAACAAGCTGATTTTCATTAGTGATTCGCCGGTTGAGTTTGAGTACGTAGCCAATACTATCCAAATGAGAAGAAATGTTAATAAAATGCAGTCTTCTGAATACTGTAACTAAAATTTGAGAAAATTTTCACATATATCTGCATCTCACGAATGTAGATGTCACTCTAACGTGGTTGTGGGCCTTGACTATTGTGACAAACCGGCTGAAACAATTCTCTAGGCCAGAGAACGTAAGGTACGTGAGCGAAGTAGTACTGCAGACTGTACGGGGTATGGCGGCAGTAAAGTATTTACCTCTCACAACTATAATTGAAGATACTCTCCCCACGCACAACGATGAAAGGTCGGTACTAAAAATGGATATTACACTTTACATAACAAACATCCTTCACTAGCGATTAGGCCTTAGAAAAGTACTAAGCTCTAACAATCATGTACACTGTAAAACTGGCAGCTTATGTATGGTTCAAGAAGCCACACCCAACTGGAGAAGCAAGATGCAGACAGACAAACAGTTAAAATGTAGAATTTGGTACATGCGTACGTCAGTTCAAGTTGCCATGCCTCAATTAGCAGATAGAGATTAAATTGTCGAATCAGAAGCAAGATGAATACCAAAGTAACAACACCACTACGGAACCAAAACACTGATAACTACCATCAAAAGTATCATCCAAGTCCGGCCTCAAGCAGTTTCTGTTTCACATTCCTTTAAAAAACTATTTGACGGTGTGGGTAACGAAAAAGTGATAAACATCCTAATATCTCTAACAGTACTCCAGATCACCTAAATAAGAATCAAACTCCTTCACTTCCTAGCATTTCTGGTACTTTCGCCATCAACCATCAACTTCTATCTACAGTTTCTTCCGTACGTAACACTAATGCTGACGATTTCAGATGATGAAATGCTATCCCAGATCTACTGAAACGGCAATCTAAGCTACGTGTTAATGCCTTCAATGTCCGAACTCTATATCGAATCTTAACGTTGTCATCCACTTCACTTCATCTAACAAATATATAAAGCAAACACGATTCATCCCCCATTTATCTGCTGACAGGAACTTCTCAGTCTTGCCAGTATATATAGAGTAATGAGCACTAGTTTAGAACAGGCATTGGATCCCCATCAATAATCACTTATGTGTTGTCCAACTAAATGATAATGTAAAGACCCAGAATAATGGGGACATATGCTACCTTTGCATTATTTATGTCTACAACCTCACTGACTGTAGTTCAAATGGAACGAATAATGGATTTTATAAAAGGCTTTCTGACCTCCTTCGGAAGGCGAAACACTTAGGCGCCATACTCAGGAAGTGGTTTCAGTGCCCATATAAGTTGCTTAAACCTGACTATAAAAGATACTTAGGTGGCCTTTCGCTATCTCAACTCAGCGAACAGATAATAAAGATCGTCTGCTGCTATTATGTTCACAAAACCGTTATTTCCAGCAAGTGCCAACTTTCAGCTTTAAGAGAAAAGCATCATCTGACATGGAGAATCTCAGTACCGACTCAATGTTGGACCACATGGTCATCGATAAGAGTTGGGGATACTTCACCAAAAACTGTTGATCATTCTGGAATGTCCGTTTATGCTGTGATCATGTTCTAGTGTGACCACGTCTATGCGTGCATCTTACAGAAAGTAGAAAATCACAAAAGGAATACCAGCTAACGATGAGAAAACAAAAAATTAAAATCTGGGATCATTTACGGGAGCATTTAATGAGTTCATCTCGAACTAGCTTAGGATGATTTTAGACGTGACATGTATTAGATGGTGGAATCTAAAAATCCGAAAAGAACAATGAATTCAAGAGGGGTTTACTGAATAGATAAACTCATATAGGCAGGTTCCAAAAAATATATAATAAGAGGAGAAATAATTAGTTCATGGGAAGTGAAGTATAAGCTCATGATTTAAGGGAGGATAAAAAGTGAAAGCACCTGCGCCACAGATTCTGAGGCATATCACACCATTGCTTACCACAGAGTAGATCACAACTAAGTAGTCTGTATCTACCAGCACAGCTCAGACTAGCTGTCAGTTACCAGCTGTCATGAACTAATGCTATTTTGTTTTCCGTGACTCCAGCTTTATTCCATCAAACTCCAATATCCATGGGCATCGCGCGTCGAGTTAGGCGGTGGTTTAGCATATGTAACACTTGACTCAACCATCTCAGTCAATAAAGATCTACAACCTCATCAACTGGTTTACTATCCTTCCCAAATACCAGACGTCTAACCTCATTATTACTTACTCAGGAGTCCTAACAAAATACGGGCGACGCTTCGAAGATGCTGATGATCAAATACCAATAACCAACGAGTGTCATCTACTCTTAATGACCACGTTTCACATCCATACAGAAAAACAAAATGGACTACTGAGTATTATACTTGTTCCTTAATTGGCACACGAATATCTTACCTACCTTACAGGTGACATAAGTTGCTAAAAGTCAAACAGACCTTTCGAATCCGTGCTGAGATCTCGTGAAACACCAACTCATCATGGCTGATGAATTTACTAGAAAATACGATAAAATGAAATAGTGAGTATTTGTTGTTGTTGTTGTTGTGGAGTGTAATTAGGTTTCGCTGAGGAAAATGCATTTTTTGATTATCAATAAATAGAGATGATTTAGTGATTAATAGTTGTCATGGCTTTCTTAGTAATAATACATTCAATCACATTATATTTGTTACTTATTCTTAAGTAAAACTAATTTACTTCATTTCAATAATAAAGTTTGAAAGGCAGATTTATCTAAGTTGGTCATTATTACTTGTTGTCGGGAGTCATTACTATTAGATTTTCATATATAGGAAATTAGTATATAAACTATATTATCTTGAATTAGGATAAGTTTTTTATTTTCCCGTTGATTTGTAATGGACTGAAACTGGTCAGTCTCTGTTGCCATATGTGCATCCTGATCGGATTTCCTCGATATACCGTTATTACATACGTTATATATTTAAGTTGGATTGTGACTGGCAAGCGGAATGCAGGAAGCGCGTTTCGTCCTATTTTGGACTCATCGGCTGGATGTACCTGCATCCCAATGCTTATGTTTACACTGGGATTCGAACTCAGTCCGCTTCGTGCCAAACGCCACTAGGCTACTGTGTCCAGACAGTCAAACTTGTGCAACGGAAAATACACCATGTTGAAAAGTGACTAACATTTAATTAACTGGCTGACGGAATAATTCTATGAATATATATATAATGAAACCAATCGATTTATTGCATATCAAATAGATGGAATTTCTTGAAAGTAGAAACAAACATAATTTAATGTAACTGGGTGTCGTACAGATTGTTTAATGTCAATTTGATATCATGAATTAGTTTGAGTTAGACAACCAGTGACAACTACGCAACATTGGATGGCCGTTTCGTCCCACTATGGGACTCCTCAGCAGTGCGCACCGATAACACCTAATTACAATCAATACCAGTTCACTAGTGACTAACTTAATGAGGTAATTCCTGGATTTCTAGTGCGGAGACGTGACCAGTAGAGTTCAACAATGTCGGGGGTCATGCAGTTATCCGCCGATGGCAATGGATGGGGTCGCGTAAACATACCACAAACTGATTGAATTAGGGATATCAATCAATGGTATCTGCCTCATTAGTCTAATGTTACAGCGTTCATCGTGGGGCCAGAAAGTCTCAGATTTGGTTCTTGGTGGGATCGTAGACGCGTACTGCTGAAGAGTTCTATACTATCGAATAGCTATCGAATGATTCGTGGTTGTCAATGGTTGTCTAATTCAGACCAATTCGTGATATCGAATTAACAAATATAATTCAGGTGTTTGTTACAGGTAGGCAAACTCAAAAGAAAACAAAAAAGGAAACTTCCAAGATAGTTATCTATGTAGCTACATCCTTTTTACTCTGTTTGTGTGTATTTCTTTATTATTAGCTCTAAGGTTTAAAGGCATCTTACTAGAGACTACAGAGAAGTGCAATATGTTGGTAAGCATGTCTGCGTTGTGTGAGGAAGATTTCAACTGTACACATTTATACTTTCACAAACTCGGGAAGAACCTAATTTAAAGTTAGTGTTGAACTTATGAGTTTAAAGACTGACGGGTAAAGAAATTCTCCTACAATTATAGTAAGAATGTGATTTCGTATAAAATGAACAACCGAGACAAGTCTGATATCATATATAATTTAATTCGTATTTAGTTCAATGACAACAACATGTTGCAAATAACCAAGTTTTAAATCAATCAACTATAGAAAGAAATCATCTTTTACATATTTTTTTTTACCAAATAGTACTCGGTTTCGCTTAACAAGGCATGAAGCGCTTATGCTTAACTACTGATAGGGCTCTGGAAGCAAAAAGAAAAACTCAACACTGGAGCGCAGTAGATGACCATTTCCTCCTGGTTTTTACGGATCATGAAGGCAAATTCGTCCCATGATGAAAACTAAGAACTGAACAACTTCCATGAATCTTTAATATTATTAATTTAAAAGAGTAAGAAACTGAATAATTAACGTTTAGAAACGTTGTCTGACACAAAGAATCACATGTTCCAAATTATGACCTGTTTTTTTCAAACACAATGTTGTGATGAGAAAACTTAAGTAAGTAGTTTTTTCTCAAAACCTTCTACCAGTTAGTGAACTAATGAGCATTAAATATCGATAGGCATTGGACTAATTTTAGTTTAATACTTCTCAACATTGACCACCATTCACTCTCATTGGAATCAAACCTGAAAAGTTAGGGTCTATTGGCAGGTACCATACAATGAAGCTTAGGTTAAGTGTACAACAGTTTTAAACTCAGTTCAGTATTCCCATTTAAACTTAATTTCTTGATTGATCATACCTGTTCTCTATCCCTGTAGTTATTATATTAATTCACGCATAAAAATAGATCGAAAAGTTGAAAGACTACATTAAGTAACGCGTTTCAATGACGGCCAAGAAGACTGCATTTATAGTAGAAGGACAAAACGACAATCAATAACTATGTTCGATGAAATTATCGAACTCATGGAATGACTCATACTTACCGAAAACCGATTTGTCGTCCTAATGGTTACGAATAAAATAAATTGTGAGAACGCTTGTGTACACGATTTTAACAAATTGTGAAACGAATCAAATGAACAAATAGGCTTCTAATGACAAGCGAAAATATCTCGAAGATTGTTTACGAAGATGGAACAAGTGTAGCACTATCTTAAATGTGAAGTATTTCAATGGAAATAAGATTTATGTACATTAATATGTGTAAAGCAATGTTTTAAATATCAGTCGATATATTCATAAGGCAAGTCATGCTTACATATGAATACCTATTTCACTTACATATAAGAAAGTAAGTGAAGATAAAGTCAGTGTCGTAAAAGTGACATAAATTTTTAGAAATAACACAAGACGATGGTGTAGGTTGTCTTTCATAAAACAACACATTTTAAGAAATATACAGGTAAAGTACGACAACACCTAACATTCCTGTAGGGAAAAGTCCAAAAAATGGAGGACTTCATACCCAGAAAAATAGTTGAATTGACAAAACAAATGATTAAACTGATGAGTAAATATTATTGTGAATTAATATATGAAAGAAACATATAAGCCAGTTGATCTCTACTGACTAGAACAATCGTACCTCTAGGTCCTACCATTTGAGGCAGGTAGGTTGATGAGCGGTAATACTAGTGGCAGAAGACAAATAGTCCTAGGGTGAAGTCTCACTGTTGACCGTACAGAGATGTGACGGCAGTAAGGTGTTTCCTCCGATTAACTAACATGACATGAACTTGAAAAATTGCAAATTAAATCAGCAATAGCAGTACACGCTATCTACCACAACCATAAAATCGATATCGAAAATATCCAAATTATTCAAAAAGCTTTTTCCAATTATAAGGAAAGACGAATAGCTGAAGCGCTTCACATTTTGTCAAATCCAACTGGACTTAACAAAAGGGAAGGCCTATCTATCCACCCAACACGGAATTTCTATCCAACTGACCACAATTAAAGTACATTAAATTTCATACACATGAACATACATACAATTTTATTCTCACATATTTACACACTAACATTTGCATACATGTCTCATTTCAAACAACCTTGACCCAAATGACTTGACATGACACGATCAAACTCGTATTTTGATTGTACGAATTTATTTTGTTTTTGATTTGTTCCATTGTATTATTTAATCGGTTATCCATTTCACTGAAGAAGCGACTTGCACTAAGCTGCGAAACTTCAGAAATGTTAATTTCTACTCATTGGAATATATATCACATATTTATAAACAATCTATCCAATGCTCAATTTATTTGAAATTATCAAAGTTAACCTTGGTAAGGATATATAACATGACATAGATGTTACTCATACCTTTACTTCAATCTTCCTTATTCTATTCAATTGTCATGTAAATTTTGTCATGAAAATTGTCATGTAAATTTGATCTCGTCGTGCTATGGTATAGCAACTTGAACCTATAGGCATATGTGCCAGGTTCTACGTTGTTAATCACTAAAGTGAATGACAGTCACAATAAAATAACTAGTCAAGATCAACTTAAAGCTTGGGTAAAAATGTACGGCAGTTATGGTTATGACTACTTAACAGTGATGGATGTAGGAAGTGATAAACTAAACTAAAGTAAACGTTAAGCCTAATTTTAGCGCAGTGTATCTTGGTTTGTTTGTTAATCTATTTATCGAATAAGGAATTATCTGATCGATTTCTAGTCAAACTCTAAACAGGCTAGTGATACTAACGGATGTGAACGAAAGGAGGTTGAAACCTAGGATTCATTGGCTGGAGGTAGGATGCGTTAATCACTGATGTCCACTTGATGAATATTATAACTTCTATTTAAAATTTATTTATTTGTTGAATTTTGCATTACTGTTCAGGTTGTGTGTGTATGTATGTGATTAAATTAATTTCTCATGCAACTACTGTTGCACCATCTTAATAAATATATGGAAATCCTACGTGTAAAATGAGTCAGCAACAACAACAAATAGAAGTGCAAATCATACACAGGGAGGAGCAATAGTGATCAGCATGTAAGAGAAGCTGATCACATACTTAAATGGCTCCAGAAACAAATGAACTCGAAAAGACAAAATTAAAGTACAGGATAAACAACTTTCATCGCCTGTAGTTAAACACTTAGTTGAAACTGGTCACGTAATTGATATCAAATCATCTTTTGTAATGTTGTATAAAAGTGCTTTAGGACCTATACTAAGGTTTGTTGAAGTATTAGTTATACAGAAGTTCAACCCCCCTTGTGTGTTCGAGAACAATTTATACTTTCACTCAACCAACCTTGGTAGAGTTTGCTTTATTACTCTTGTTTACTTAGCTTATGTATGTATAATC
The DNA here is from genome assembly GCA_034768735.1 of Schistosoma mekongi. NCBI lineage: Eukaryota > Metazoa > Platyhelminthes > Trematoda > Strigeidida > Schistosomatidae > Schistosoma > Schistosoma mekongi. The sequence continues at coordinate 5,187,866 of CM068311.1, read as the reverse complement.
AACATAGAACCTGGCACATGTGTGCATCAGTTCAAGTTGCCATACCTCCATGGCACCGCACGATTAACACCACCACCACCACCATTAGTAGAAGTTACTTCAATAAAATAAAATAATAATAGTAAGAAGGAGTGTGAACATATAGAATATGGTTCAGAAAGCGTAGAAAGCTTATACTCTAATTTATCTAGTGACCTTTTACTTTTCATGTATAAATGCCTTAACAAGTGTATGTGTGATCAGATTGTTGGAAATGTATTTCGATAATATATCACATAGATCTGATAAACTTCATCTTCTTATTGCATTATCAAAATTTATAAAGGGACAAATTACATTTAATTATGTAACAATTAAATTAATCAAAGCAATTTGAGACAATGGTGACAATTAAATTAATTAAGGAAATACTCGTAATTAAAAACTACAAATCGAAACGAAGATCACTAGTGTACTCGTAAAGTTGATTACTTTCTCTTCACTACTAATATATTTCAACTAATTAGTTTCCTTAAGCTTTTACCATTTTTTCTTGCATTAACATATTTTAATCAGGCTGTCTTTTATTATTATTTATTACTATCAGTACAACCGATATCTATTCCTTTCCATTAATATTAACTTCATTACTACCTCTACTCTGGGATATGATCCAACAATTTAATCTCTGCCTGCTAATTTGGGCATGGCAACTTGAATTGATGCACCCATGTACCAAGTTCTACGTTGTAAATGACTGACTGATTGATTATCAGTACATCAGGTAGTCAACCTATCAAATTGCATTATTGTGACTATTTACTGTAGTCAATTCGACTGTCACAAATGATTTATAGGTTGCCCTCGTTGATTTAACAGTTTACAGATTTGCCTATAAATTACTGTGAGTATTAAAGTTTGATGAGGATCAAATCGAAAACAATAATGTAGTTATAATTAAAATGATCGGAGCTTTTTAAAAACATAAATGATATTAGACCAAATTGAAATGAATAAAGCATGAAACTTCTAGACATAGAAACACTTGTGGAAAATATAATTGTTGATATAGAGGTCAAATTTTAGTAAGGTAGGGCTTAGCACATATATACTTTAGCTCAAGTTTCCATATCACATTAGCAAGATGAGACCAAGCTAACACGATCAATGCTCGGATATAGTTCAACGGAAGAGAATAAAATAAAGGAACGCAAAGAGAATGATAGAAATTAAGATCTATGAAAAGATAAAGGTGAGTTATAGAGCAACAATCAGTTAAGTTGAGATTTCCAAAAAAACATTAGTAACTCCTAACCTTATGATGTAAGTACGAAGCAGATATCACTGTTTCATTTCACAGTTATTTGAAGATCATTCCAAGCTTCTTACGGATGAATCCATTGTCCACAATGAACTAAATGAGTATCATACTTGGCCTTTTTGTTTTCAAATGTACAACACTTCTATACCCTATAAAACACAGGGAAATGCGTGCTGTCACTTATAAATGAATGGAGTCCGAACATGAGCTTCAGAATGAAATACAGTTTTCTATGATGATATAGCAGAAAAGAGGATGAATTAGGTTAATACTACTGGATATCAATGATGTCTGCAGACAGGAGAAACGGGATAGAATTGATTTGAAGGAATGAAAATATGTGAGAAAAAGAAAACGGATAAAACATTTTTTCACTAATTAGTAATTTCTTATTGCCGGTCTATATATTCAAAAATAAGTCATTATTTGTTTGTTTTACAGTGATATTCATGTCGTAGAGAATTTGTGCATAATGAAACTGTAACATTTTGAGTAGTTACAGGTAGTAAAATATCAATCACAAATGAAGGAACAATATAATATGCTAATAATCTACACTAATTTTAAAGGAATGGTTTCAGGTTATCAATACCATTCAGAAGCGAAATCAGTTAATCTTTTAAAGTGGAAATTCCATTCATTCATTCATTACATTAAGATATTAGTGAAAAATATTAGCTTCCATAAATATCATCAATCAAGATTTTAAAGCTGAAGTAACTGCTTTTAGTCATGTTGCATTCTCTGAGCTTAATGGTCTAACGGGTAAGATTTACTTTTCAATTAGGATATCATCCCAACGTTTGCTTCAAATATGTGACAATAGAAATTTCTGAAATAAACCATCAAACACAGAGAAAGGAACATCGATAGAATTATTATTAACTGACTATTATGACCTCGCTGAAGACTAAATAATTCTTTAATTTAGGAAAAAGCATTTAATGAAACACTATTGGAACCTTTTGAAAAGGTGCACGCGTGCATTAGGCAAACAACCAGAGATAAAAATATGCATAGATGGGCAAAAACCTAGACACAGTTAAATAAACAGAACTATACATTCCACAAGGAAGCAAAATGATATTTTCTTTGTCTTCAAATCACAAACAAAAGGCAGATTTTATAAACCTATAATGATGCTGCTTACCATAAGAATGTCACCGAGATAGTCTTGACTTACAGTCATGGGCTATAATGTTGACAAGTAGATCTTACAGTACGATACAGGTATTTAAACTACAAAAAGTGTCTACTACACCTCGGTTTTCATTCAATTCAAAACAATGTAATTATACACTGACACTTAATAAGATATGGCACTTTCAAACCTAAACCTTATGTCAATCGTCAATATGATCACATATTACTAATTTGGGGTAAGCAAAAAATCCGATTCCAAACTAAGAACACAATAACATTTAGCAGTAGATTTGATTTACATATTTGGCATATTGTCCAGTAGTAATCATTCAGGTGGGAGTAAAAATGAACAAATCCTATAATAAGTCGAACGTCACTCTACTTACTTCGGTGTTTAGGTAATCCGGTACTATAACAACTTTTGAAACAAAAAATGTGACTCGTATTTGAGTATATTAGTCAAATTCAGTTGGGTTGCGTCTGTAACATAGAATATAACCATACTGAAGGTTCCCATTTAAAAGGTACTTATGTTGGTGAATGTATTGGAAACCATAGTCAATTGGAATAAAACTCATAACTGCATAATTCAATTAATGAAGTTGTTGGGACGGCTCAAAGAAACCTCAACGAAGCCTCCAGAACCCATGAAAGAGCTGGAGACATCCCATCCAATCACTGATTGATAGAACCTTCCAGAATCGCGAAGTGGTGAGTTCTGATTGGGTAATAGTTGAAACTTCTTAGTTTGGATTGGATAGATTATAAAACTGATTTTGTTGTTTCAGAAAACTATAAATATACGATTATTTTGCACAGGACTGACTCTCTATCTTACTGGAATAAAGTTTCCTGTCTACTCGTCTTCTGAATTTACGACTAGGAAGGTTCAAGGCGTTCGAGTGCTAAAGTTGTCTGCAGCTAGTCAAGCTATCAAGCACGAGTTATAACAGAAGTATTAAGTTGCATTACATGTTCTACGCAAACGAAAGAATTCAATAAACACGAATCTATTTCATTATCAGAAAATGAATAAATCAGACCTTTAAAATATGCCAATAAAGTAAGTAGGTTGTGATAAATCTGATCAAGTAATGATATATAGCTAAAACTTATGTCACCAATATAGGCCGTTAACAAATAGGAAAGAGGTTATTCTACTAAGGATTCCTAACTGCAGTGATATTATCTGAATAGTCCAAGTGGATGATTTATTATGTTTATACAATAATCAGCGAAAACCGCCCAATCATTTTGCAAAAGCATGATCAGCTTCATTTATTGATGTTGATAAAGTTCTACAATTTTAGATAATAACACACTCTCACAGAATGTGTTATCTCCGATATTACTAGTTCTCAGTACAAAATAAGGTGATTGGATTCGTCATAGTGTGATCAATTGATTGTTACTGTACACCAAATCACCCATAGAAGTAAGTATTCAACATATGAACTCCATCATAAACTAGATCAAATAGTAATGTATGTCATCTATCAAGTGAAAACACTAATAAGTATGATTAGAATACTGTTTTATAAAATGTATGACTTATTAGTCTTATCCCATTCAAAATAATCATTGGTTTGCCAATACACTAGTCTCATCTTAGTATCTGTTGTTTGAAACATTTATCTAAGTCCTCAGAAGCCAAATCATTTATATTTCTAGTCACCCACCCCACTACCATGTTTTATCGTTTCCACATCGCCATAGTGAAACTACCATATATCAATTTTACACTCCGAAGTAGTGAAATTGCAAGAAACTAAATTTGGTACGTATGCTGACTAATTTAGCTTGATAGCAACACTAAGGGCTATAACTGGCAGAAAATACCTTCTGAATACCTAGGAGTAATGTGAAGATGGAATAACTAACAATTATCACCAAGTAATTTAAGTAACACACAGGTCTGTAAACTCCACATGACTTCCATACAGAAGAAAGTATTCATTGTATATCATTCAAGAAGAGATTCATGGTGGACAGCAATACGAATTTCGTATATTTACTGAATAGGCTCTGCAATGAGAAACAGTACACTTACAGCATACTTACCGATAAATAAACAAAACGACTAACTATTAAGTACTGAATCAATACCATCATGTATGCTGCGATAAATGACGATCGTAGGTCTGGTAGATGAAGAGGTCATATATGTGCACTACTTAGGAGTCAACTGTACTCTTATTTTTGTAACCATTCTTTAGCTCAAGTTATGATGAAGATCACCATTCAAAAACTCAAAACAGAAAGTGACTTTCGAATCCATATAAAAGGATGCACTCAAAATGTTTATTGATACATCAAAGAAATAAATACATAATTTGTATTTTTTTAATTTTCGAATAACTGCAATGTGATGAAGAAACACTGGTCACAAGTCATGAGATCCTGCATTCAATCAAGAAACTGCTAATGTATGTCTACTTGAAACACTAGTCTACGTCCGTCTTAGACTAACTGCAACAATTGTTATGTGTGCATTAATGTTATTTGTTACAAGGCGAATGTGTGTGATATTAACATTTCTTCTATTTGGATTCGACTGTTGTGATAGAAATTATTCTAAGTAAGAAAAATATGAGTGAAGTAAACCAGTAGGAATAGGAGTGTGTAATTTTAATCATGAGTTTCAACGGTATTTAACAGCCCAAAATATCGTTTGAAAAGAAGAAATGAAATTGAAGATAGAAAACGGATGCAACAATTAGGAAAGATGTATAACCTAAGATCGCTTCCTATCCATAGATTACAATCATAAAACACTTGCACCAAGATAGAAACTGGGTTCATGCAGGTGAAAAAAGCTATACTATACAAAGTGAAAAAGAAATACTTACTAGCGGCTTCTAACTGTCTAGCGGCAGCTGCACGAGTTCGTGTTGCGCCTTGTGGATAAGACAATCTAGATAAATATTCTTCTTGATCTAAAATTGCACAAGAACAACATCGATATTCCATAGTGCTATTTTTACTAACAATATGATGTATTGATCGATTATGATAGTTAGGATTATTACTAACAATGATATTGCTATGCGAAGAACATCGGTGTCCATTTGATGATGGTTGTAAGTGTTGTACACTTGATCGCGTCGTGCCACTTCCTCCACACGATTGCTGACAAAATGTATTTGGCTGTGTATGAACAGAACTGGATGACATGTAAACTAAATTCTCTGATTTTGCACTAATTTGTGTGTGGTGAAGATTTCCACGTGACCCAGAGTTGTTACTGGGACAATAATGACCATTTCCACATGACGAACGTGTAGTAGCAGTATGAATAGTGGTAGTAGTATTAATTGAAGTAAATTTTAAAGACTTCTGCTCTCTACCTGTAGAAGAAGCAGCGGCAGCAGCAGCTTTTTGTTTAGCTTCACGACGACGAGCTCGTTTAGTAATTTCTTTCATATGTTTCGGGCCAGGGCCTTTTTTACTATCAAGGACCTGGTAAATGATTAAACAAATTCACGAGACTTATTAAGTGAGATAAAAATGAACGTATTCTATTGTTAAACTCAACTCAAACTGAATGAGTATGGACAAGAAGTAATTATAACCATTTGTTAAACGTTAATTACCTTTACTATTAACAAAACAAAAGATCAATCTCATTCAAAGTACATTCAGCTGATGACACACGTAAATACGACAAAATGTATGGACTAAACTTGACTATTAAAATGTGGTTTGAAACGTTTGATTGTGATTGCTGTAGAAAGGTTCAGAAGACTGTAGTCATATTTATCTATTAACTACTTTGAGAGACAATCAAACTGTAGTCTTTTTAAATTTGTCGAAGCAATCGCAAACAAACGTTTCACACCAGATTTATGTATTCAGTAAGAAACAGTGGTAACCTTCTACTTAGAATGGCAACATTTCACTAATAATATCATTTATTTCAATCTTCACCTCGTTTTAATAATATTTCACTTATTACAACATTCTTCTTGTCCTGATTACTTTATTTCAATTATTGTAATTTCATAATTTTGTTGTTTTTAACTGAGTAATCTCAGATTGTTATTCTTAATTATTAGTAAGCCATTTTGCACAGCTGATCCATTATGTAAATGATTAAGTTTAGTTTTTTATGACTCGATGTTATTGATTTGAAGTTCTAGAATCTTCACCTCTACATTATATTAATATGCACTACATCTCAATTCATATTAGATTTACTTGAATGTTGGTTCTGCCATGATCATTAGTACTGACCTCAGACTTGCAAAATATGTCAATTTCTATGCATAATTATGAGTTGTATGCAATTGATGGGAACCTGATGAAACAAAATGGATTCAATCTGACCTGTACAATTCTTTGTCCTTGAGCTACACTAATTTAATTCAGACAACTGAGTAGCATAAATAGTTCACAAATGAGTAGTACGAAACAAAGCCGACTACATGGACTTGTACTTAATGAGTCTTATTTATTTATTGGTTAGTATGAACAAAGTCTATCTAGTCTTTAGTTACTTAATGAAGAAAATATTTTACACAATAAAAATGTGAATTTGTTAAGATTAGAGTTATATTGGGAAAGAAAATATAAAAATATTAAGTCTTCAAAGAAAATAGTGTATGTTTTTGAATAATAAAATAACTTTACTTCAATAGATAACCAGATAGTGCTATAGTAAATATCTTTAGAATGTTCCTAAAAGTCCTAGTGAGAAGTCATGAAACACAGAGTTCAAGCATGTCGGGAGTGAAATAGCTACTACCAATGGCATTGACTGATCGTTCCGCTATATTACAAATTGATGAAAGTGGGATAGCTAAGCGTTAGTCATGTGACCTTAAAGCCCAGGGTACGATTGACTGGCGGAATCGAGGATGTACACTGTTGACTAGTCCTATACTACGATGAGACAGATGCTACCTAACCGATATCATTGTGTGACGAATGTAAACATGAAAATATTTACTTTTTTAATCAATCTAAACTATATAAAGAACTACGATATAGACTATCTATACCAGAACGGATACAAAAGGAAATAAAATATGTTCCATACATACTTAAATTTATTCAAAAGTTTGCAATAGGATAAAATCTTAATGATCTATGATATATGAAGTGAGAGATTCAAAATATATTTTTTAATTACAATGAAAAATCATTGATTCTGTATCAAGTTACATTCACATGATTCATAAAATGTTTACTAAACCGAGTAACAATAAATTTAAAGGAATAATAGGAATTCATTCGAACACTCTGGATAAAATTTGAAAATACTTGCAAATTCCTGTTCATGATTTCCCTACGTTCCGTTTTAACACTAACGGTCTACTTGATTAAAGTGGTAGTAATTGCATAACCAATGAAATGAAATTTTTACAAGAGATTAGATGCGGCATGAGAGCCCTAAATAAAGGCACCTATTATTGTGACAAATAATACATTACACAGGTTGAAACTCTTCAAGAAAAAAGGTATAATGCACTTACGAGTACTAACTAGCGACAAAAACTAGATTCAACTGGTCTCAAGCTTATGATACGAAGTAAATGACAATGAAATTATTAATTTAAAGTAGTGAAAATAAAAAGTAGATCTGATGAAAGGCTAGAAAAGAAAATTGAAAAATTTGGAGAAAATAATTAAGAATAAACCTAAAAAACATATGACCGTAGGAGCTACCTTGACGTGGTGGTCGGGGCTTGTCAATCATGATAGCACAACAGACCTATATTAGCTGGAACGCATGTTCCTCTACGTCCCACCATGCTAAACAGGTCTGCTGGAAAACAATAAGACTTAAGGCAGCAACCTACAATCTGAGGGCGAAGCCGTACTGTTGACTGCAGCGAGGTGTGATAGCAGTAATGTTTCCCCTGGATAACCAGCATCTGCAGCGATGCTGCCTTCTCACAAAAGAAGGAAGAGGTTAGAAAATACCGACCCTAAAAATATCACACTTCACCTTGCTCCACACAGATTCCCCTCTCCAGGGATAAGACCTTTTTAAAAGAACGGAGATAAAAGTTCGAAAACTTCCCATAACAAGGTCTTGTGTGATCGGCCTCAAGCAGTTTTCCCTTGGACTGTCCAATCGCCATCCCAGGTCACTATTACCAACATTAATCCAGTTTCCTTTTCAGGTACCTCAATAAGTAATATCCTTCCATGGTGTGGGCAGCTAGGAAGTGAAAACCACACTCATACACACAATAGCACACGAGGTCATCTTGTTCGATGTTATATCTCACCCTCAACTCTTAATAACCCTCTTGTCCCGAGAAGAATAAACCCTTCCCACATATCTTGATCACCTCACTCCTTTGATACTAATGCTTCGAGTTCATAAAATGTTATTCCTGGCTTCCTGAAACATCACACTAAACTATATATTGGAGCTTCTAACTTTCAAATCCTATGACAAATAGGACGATACGCCTCCTTAGCTATGACTACGAGATTCCGCTCCGTCGATGTCTGTTGCGTCTCTGAAAAGCATATACAAGATCCAAGCACAATCATTCACTTTTAACTCACCTTGTCAATAAAAAGAACCGGCCCGCTTCACTCTTGGTGTTTCCGGAGACACCACTGCTATCACTCGAGACCTTGCTGGTGGAGGTATAGCACTAAGTTCAAATGCTGAACAGGCTCTCCCTGACTGGACTCCCATAGACAGTCACTTATATGCTATCCGTCTAAACGGGACAGTAAGAACTCGGGAAGATAGGGACACACGCCGTTTCATCTTCGTTGTCCCTGCCTACACTACCACTGAATGAAGCTGAGATCAAGTAAAAGATGAATTTTACACAAAGATTTCCCACTTCCTTCGAAAGCTAAGCACACTGATGTAGTGATAGTGGCTGGTAATTTTAATGCCTAAGTAGGTAGACTAAACGAAAAGGAAAGACACCTCGATGGATCCTATAGTGTCGCGACTCAACGAACAGATAATGGTGACTGTCTGTTACAACTATGTTCAGATAACCGTCTATATCTCGTAAACACCAACATTAAACATAAGAAATGAAATTAGTTGGCATGGCGACCCCCTCAATCAACTCAACGCTGGACTCGAACAGACCACATTGTCATCAACTGTCGTTGGATAGGCTCGATAGAAGACTGCCGCTCATTTTGGAGTACATGTTTAGACTCAGATCATGCTTTAGTATGAGCGTGTGTTAGTCTGCGTCTCACTGTACTCAAAAGATCGACAGAAAAGTCCCCCGCCCCTCAGAGTTCAACTCAATGATGAAAAAGTCATGAATACATTTCAGGAACAACTATAAAATCAATTAATAAACTACGTAAGCTGTACCCACTCTCAGTCAGCTTGGAATGATATCCAACAAGCTGTTGAATCAGCAGTAATATCTACTAGTGAACTAAGCCATTTCAGCTGCATCTACTCAACTGATAAATGCTCGACAACACATCCCGTTTGGCTATGAACACAATGAAGAGCTAAGGCAACTTAAACACTAGCTGGTTAAAAGCCCAAGCAATGATTGTGATCAGTGGTGGGTAGCGAAAGCTAAAAAGATGGAAAAGGCAGCGGTGATAGGTAACAGTAGATAACTGTTCAGATTTATCAAAGAAACGAGTATCAGAAGTCTGGTTGTAAGTGAAACTTTCTCGTAAAATGATGGGACCATTATTCACTGTCATTCCAGAAGGTTGAACCGATGGGCAGAACACTTTAGGGAACATTTCGACTGGCTCAGGGCCTAATCTCAGTTGCTCACCACTTCCAAGCAATGTGAATGGCGAACTGATACCAGTCCTCCAAGTCTTAGTGAGGTTGAGAAGACTATAGGGAGTCTCAAGCGTGGGCGAGAATGAGGACCTGATGGGTTAAACATTGAGATATTTAAGGATGGTGGTCTTGTTTTATCAACGAGATTAATTGGGATCATGGCTAGAATCTGGGAACTGGATATTATCCTATCTGATTTGTCTCTAACACTAATCGTCCCAGTCTATAAGAAAGGACAGAAGTCCTCTTGTGACAATTACTGAGGAATCAGTGTAACTAATATAGTGTCTAAAATATTGGCTTTAATAATACTTCGACGTCTAACTGAAGCTCGTGAAGTGCAAACTCAATAGAATCAAGGTGGTTTCAATCCTAAACGTGGTAGTATAGACCAAATATTCACTCTACGATACGTTCTGAAATTCAGGCACACCTTCAGATGTCAAACAACAATTGTATTCCTTGACGACATTTGATTTTATCGATCGTGAGGTTGTGTGGCAGTCTGTCAATGAAAGGAGTACCAGAGAGTTATATTACCATATACAAGCTCTAAACTCGAATACCACATGTCGAATCAGAACTTATGGCGAACTGTCGTCACAAGTGATTATCTCAAGTGGTGCTTGTCAAGGTTGTTCGCTTACCCCATTTTTATTTAATTTTATCATTACCATACTTCTAGAGTTAACATTATCATCATCTGAATTCTCCAAGGTTGACCTCAATCTAAAATATTAAAATGTTGACTGAGTATATGCAGATGATATGGTTCTATTGGGAGATGCTGAATGAAAGTATATTTGGGATGCGATTTTCCTTATCCAAATACAAAAAGTTGCTTGAGAGTAGGCTTGATTCGCCACCGAAATTAGTGATACGAGGGAAGCAGTTGAATGTGTTAACCATTTCACTTATCTTGGGAGTCTCATCAGTCTTAACTGCCTGGTGTCTTCTGCCGAGATCTCGGCTCCTACACATAAGGCCCGATTGGGTTTCGCCAGTTTGCGTCACTTGTGGCGTAGGCGGGACATCCGAATACCGACAAAAGGACGCGTTTACTGCTAAGCATTTCGATTCGTTCTACTTCATAAATGTGAAACATGGCCATTAAGGATAGAGGATATTTGAAGGCTCCTAGTGTTCGATCATAGATGTTTTCGTAGCAGTTTTGGCGTTTGCTGGTACCAACGAGTATGCAGTTTGTAAGTAATGAATAAAGTACTAGGTAAATATGGTATGTCAATTGATAAAGTAGTAAATGTTTATCAGTTGAGGTGGTTGGTATATGTGTTACGTATACCTGACCACCGCCTACCTCGACGAGCAGTGCTGTTTGGTGTAGGTGTGTATGCTGGAAGGAAGCTAGGGACAGCCAAATGAAAACATGGCACCAGTCAATGAAGTCATTGACAATTGGGCTGAGTCATGTTAATAGATGCAGACTACCTGGTTAGGGTCCGCGTGACGCTCGTAACAAATGGTTAGAGACTTTAGATGATATGGCTAAAAATCGTTAGCTATGGTGCAGGTGCATTTACTGCTTGTCTTCCTCCAAATTCTGAGTTTCTGAACTTATCATAATTTTCTTTTTACTGAATCATATTTTCTTAAATCTTATTTTCAATCTTCATCTCCCTATTAATGCTAACTCTGTTACTACCTCCCCTACTCTGGGATTTGATCCGACAACTTAATTTCTATTTGTTAATTGGGGCATGACAATTTGAACTGGTGTACGCACGTACCAAGTTCTACGTTGTAACTGACTGACTGACTGAACCAAAGAAACCATAAAATTAAATTATAGGTAAAGAAACGAACAGAAACTGAAGAGAATATTTAACTCCAAGGTCAAAAAGTACAAAATGAGATCAAATATACGTAATTAGGTGCATTGAAGACACAAAAAAACAGAGGGTTACATCCAAGTATTCAGTCTCAAGACATAGCATTCCTATGAGTTCAATGAATATACATTTATGTCTGTAAAATGTGATGTCAGAAGTTAAAAAGCATTGATAATACACAAAACGAGTAGACAAAAGATGGTGCACAAAATATCTATGATTTTTATTTTATTTGATTGCACGTCGTCTATTGGTCACAGTGAATGCATCAGAAATAATCAATAGAAAACATAATGTCATTATGATTCACTGAAGTCACTGCAATTAGTAGACTAAAATCTAACCATTTTATTCAAAACAAGTCAGTGCTTGACTTTCAATTGCCATGGTGTCAGAAATACGGTTATTACTCTGTCTTACCTTTTTCATGTCCACAATTCAGTGGATTGTATTCTCACATTTCTATTTTGTTTCTTACTTTCATCTACCCACAATGAATTCGTTTTCACAATTACATCATCAAGTCTTTTTGATTATTCTCTAGAAGTGTCATCTCAACTTGACCATTTGATTTCATTGTAATCATAATAATTCCTAGTCAATATTATGCAATTTATAGAATTATCCTCCAATTTATTTACATTTAATGATAAACCTATTTTCCATACAACTACCACACAAACAATTCAATGTTATTTACTGAAAATTTCAATGTTTAATATAAACAAAAAGTATATTAGTATGTCGACTTATCTAAAATCAATTTTGGAAGGAAACAAAACATATGAAAGCATCTGTATATAGATTAAATTAAATACTAGGATACACACTGAATACAAGAATGAAAAAGGGAATAAAAATATATTTCGTTGACTTAATATATCACAGATTGGCAACGTACCATTGAAAACCAGGGAGCACTGGACAGCTGTTTCGTTCTAGTGTGGAACACCTGTGTAGAATCTGGGGTGCACACTGCTGAGGTGTTCCACACTAGAACGAAACAGCTGTCCAGTGCTTCCTGGTTTTCAATGGTACCCTGTCAACATTAATCTGTGATATATTCAGTAAACGAAATTACCAATATTCACAAAAATAACCATCTCAATTCAATAAAAATATATTTAGTCATAGTATTGTTCAATACTCTAATGAATGAATACAAAATTGTCCATCAAATCGACCTTCAGTCATATTACTCGACGTTTTTGAAAGTTTATCAATATGCTCATTAGTCAAGTAAATGCAGATACGTAACATTTGATCTTGAAGGCAAAATACACCCAATGATGAAATGTCGAATATTTCGAAATGTGAAGATTATACGTAGGTACATGTAAATGAACAAAAGAATGGTAGTTTGACTGACATAAGAAAAAGGATTAAGAAAATATATCATAAAACTAATTTTCAAACTTTTCTTTATGTTATTTTCATTTATAATTAGTACACTAATTTTCGCGGGGAAGTGAAAAATCCTACTTATATTCAAAATTATATCTAATTACGAAGGCGAAGAAAACGCAAATCAGCTGATCACCAGTATTGAAAATTGATTTAGGTAGGTAGGTATTCCCAATGTTTTTTTTATACTGATAGTCGTACAACTTCGGTAGATCATTAAGATTTTGTGGAAGACAGAAAGATAACAAATTATCTGAAGCGTTCTTTTTTCAATTTGCAATCATTAAAATCAGATTATTTTAGTGCAGACAATGTTTATTTTCGAATCAACTAGTTCTTATTAACGCCTAGAAAAAATGTTTAACATGGTAAGTTCTAGAGATTCAGGTTATTTCACTTGTCGAATGCTCATTTATAATTTGACACTATAACAATAATTATAATGTTAAACTGTTATTTAAATATTATTGGCATACCTCATTATTATAATTAATAGGCAACTGAGGTAGAAATTTTAGAAATTCGTCATAAAACTATCATTCCATGCGCTAATAAGTTGTTGTATTGACAGCATGAACTACTACTAGCAAAATGACTGGTACATTAAATCCATTTATGTATTTACATTAGAAGTATTTTGCATTTTAAAGCTACAACTTAATAGTACTTTAATTTATCACACCTTTCATAAATCAAATTAACAGAATAAGATTACGAATTATATACAGTTACGCAAACAATAACCAAGCAGTTGTTGGGCACACACACCGACTCGAAATATAAATATTGCGACTACTAAGGTTTTTGTTTAATTATAAGATCAATGAAATTATTATTAAAAACGGAAAGACGTTTCTCTAAAAGAGAATTAGTTACCATTATATTTAAAGGTGAATTCAAAAGCAGTATCAGATCTTTCTCGATCTCATTAATTGCAATAAAGTAGGCCAGACACAAGACACCGGATTCAACAGTTCAAAACATTATTAAGCTGTCAAACATAAATCAATTCCACTGAAAACCATTCTCATGACTACATAACATCAGCACCATACTGATTATATTAAATAGTAATGTGTACACTAATTCACACTGTTTACATACGTTATACATAATTAAGAAAATAATTAGTGAGCTAGTGGGAAATATCATGAATAACTTGCTTACGTAGTCAATGTAATCAATGTGAACAGGCTTGATTTAGGATTACTGATTGGTCAGTAGCACTGTCAATATTGATTGAAATACTGAAGGTTATGTTATGTTGGAGGACTGTTACAATTGTATTGGTTGTGAGTGGTGTAAACATTTCACGTCTATGATTGTTATGTTCCTCTTACTCTATCCTTTTGTTTAGCATACTTACTCTTAGTATATTGTTTCTTACTATGAACTACAGTTAATTGGTTGTGTACAAGTTGTCCGTATTCACTACCATTATCTCCTTTGTTCCGTACTAATGTTAGATTCCTGATTAGTTCGCTGTGCAGCCTGCTTTTGTATATATACATGTATATAAAGGAATGTTTGGAAACATAATACAGTTCTAATTCTGTCTGGCTGGTCTATCGTCTTGTTCTACTATCGCTGGCTTGGGACCAAATGGGCACGGCAGACGCGCAGTCATCGATTAGACACACCCAATGGGCGTTCATTAACCAACTATTTATATTTTGCGTCATAACAGGTTACAAAATTAAACCATTGAATAATGACCACAAAAAAGATCTAAATTGGCAAATTTGTGATTCATTAGAAGTAAGAATGACAATCAAAATATATTCTAGTAAAGTTGATGTATACAGTTATAATTAGTCTTTAAAGTACATATTTCGACTACAGACAATCAAATGTAGCAGCCTGAAAGAAAGTATATTATTTGTGAATACTATACACGAACAGATCTAAAACAGAGAGTTGTGAAAAATGAAGATTCTGGAGTTCAAGCGAGTTGCGTTTGCAGATTAATATGTCCGAGTTCTAGCCTGAAAAAATAGGTATTCTATACTCCTGGGAATTAAATACTTTCCTAAATAGCGTTAGTCACAGATACAAAATCATCAAAGTAAACAAATACCTGAAGTAGGATGAACAATATCATGTAACGATTAACAAGAGAATAACAATCAGCGTGGTCAGTAATACCTGAATATCAGGAGGTAGGGTTCTATGAATCATCTCATTAGACTGCACAATTGAAACATTTTGATTATTTGGATATTATAGGAGCTCATTATAAATGGACATGAACTAAAGAATTCACATAACAACTAAAGAAAACCACATAATTTATATATATAATTTACAACTGCTCAATAAAGCAATTAATTTTAAAGAATAAGAAGAGTGAGCGCGTGACTGAAGAAGTAACTACTCGTGTAAAGTCACAAATCGTTGCGTATGCTAATTGTTGTTCGTAAAATCATCTCACAAATACCAATACCATCAAAACTGTGGCTCTGTACACAAAAGGACAGAAACACCAGCCGAACAGCAGCGAATTTAATTGAATGTACTGCTTAGAAATAAAGACTATTATTCCCTGGGACGAGCACGTCACATCTACACCACTGAATGGATATTTAGTATGTGTGCACTTCACAGCAGACCTTCATTAGTTAGTAACTTTCAGTGGCTCACTAACTAGTCAGTTTACGACGAACAGAAACTATAAATATCTTGGTCTAATATATATAATGTGCTTACATTTTAACGTATATGTATATGTATATGTATTGTATCCTAGGCTCGATATGTAAAGTTTGCGATTATATTAACACGAGAAACAAGATAAGAAAGAAGGAAGGCTTGGTACTCCGAGAAGGTTAAAATCATATTAACTCAGCATTACATATAGTAATAAAAATGACCTTGTAATAAGATAATAAAATTGCTAAACAAATTGGCAGCAACCAATGAGATAATTCCAAGGTCAAAGAGAATAGTACAAACAAAGCATTGTTTAGTCGTCAGATTTACAATTTATTAAAAATAATAAAAATAATAGCTAGGTATATTAGTTTTCTGTACCTCCGCTTCCCAAAAAAATCATTTTGTTTGAAATCTTGCAGTTCGCTAACGAATGTGTTCATCCCATCTTGGTGGAATTTTTTTTGAAAGCGCCTGGGTTTGCAACTTATCAATGTATATGGCTCTACGGTTAGGAAGTTTGTTATATCATGTAACAACCTAAATGATAATAATTAAATGAGCATATGCATAATATATGCATAGAACGTTAATGAAGTGAAAAGCAGCGTACAACATATAGTCTAGAAAAAATTGTTAATAAGTCTTGCTTGGCTATATTTTCATTATTAAAAGGAAAACCCATTACGAAATCGATTAGTTAAGCAGCAGGAAATTCTAATAAATGAATTTACAATAAACAGAGTGAAAGTGAAAAAAATTTCACTGATTACTTTATCATACACGTTGTTATCTGTGAATAATCACTCTGCTTAAAATACCATCGTAAAAGACAAGGCAATATCACGTAGAGCAAACAAAACATTTCACTGGAAGGATAGGATTGGGGACTAGTAACTAGTATGCGTGACGACTAAAATAATAACAATAACCATAGTATCGATACTAATAATAATAACCAAAATGAAAATCAGTACGAGATAATTAAAATGGATTGAAGTATGTCGCAATCGAATTATTCTACTAAACATCCTCTATGTCATATTGACCACCAAATAGTGCATGTAAAAAATAAAATAATAACCAATACTCAATAATAATATCGTTTACAATTTTAAGTACTAATTCTTAATAAAAAAGAAATATAACAGAAACACTGAATATGAATCTATGAAACAATATAAATGAATTTCAATAAAATTTACTAATGTTCGAAGTTCAATATTATCAACCGATCTATTTAATGGTGTCAAATAAACTAAAATAATATTGACTTAATCAAGTAAATAGTACACATCTGATGTAAGAAATACCATAAAAGAAAATTATTTAAAATATACAAATAAGAGATGAAAATACTTGAACAATGTTAATACTTCATGTATGCAGAAATAGAAATAGATCTCTAGTGTAGTTTCTACTTCTATTTGTTGAAAAAAAGTATTAACAATTTAGTAGCCGTATATTAGATTGTAGCATATGATGTAAACGTGAATTTTTTTTTCACTAACCATAAGATTTACAGATATCAACAAAATATAATGGCTAAGCGCGAATGATGCATATGATAATGTATTAAATAAGAGAAGTATTTACTATAGTAAACAGGTCAATGCATAAGCATATAAATTCAATTAGCCAGTTAGTTAGTCGCTGATAAACAAGGTAATGATATACATTTATCCACATTGTTACACTTTAGTATGATGAAAAAAGGAATTAAATTAAGAGAGTAAGAAAGTGAAAACAATGAAAATGTCAGTAAGAAAACTGAATATAATGAATCAGATCAATGAAACGGGAGAATGAAGTAATATTCAAATTTAGAAATTAAAAAATAAAAATGTATATATTACTACTGTTAATATCAGTTTAAAACACAAACCTTCTAACTAAACATTAAGATTATGTTATGCATATAAATCACGATAAGAATTGGACCGACAGACAACAGCCCATAAGACTGATACTCCCTGATTTTGGTCTCAAGACTCTGTGATTTTTTAAAAATCTCAGCACATAAACGCTTTCACTTTAACCAATGATTTCTCAGGAAGTCAATTGCGTAATATATCAAGAAATTATTATATTATAAAATCAAATGGTCAAGTTGAGATGACACTTCTAGAGAATAATCAAAAAGACTTGATGATGTAATTGTGAAAACGAATTCATTGTGGGTAGATGAAAGTAAGAAACAAAATAGAAATGTGAGAATACAATCCACTGAATTGTGGACATGAAAAAGGTAAGACAGAGTAATAACCGTATTTCTGACACCATGGCAATTGAAAGTCAAGCACTGACTTGTTTTGAATAAAATGGTTAGATTTTAGTCTACTAATTGCAGTGACTTCAGTGAATCATAATGACATTGGATTATGTTTTCCATTGATTATTTCTAATGCATTCACTTGATAAACGTCGTGTTGCATATCTTATACACGGCTTGCAATCAAACTCTTATGTGATTCTTCCTTTTAAAATTAGGTTCTACAGGATATGTACAGTAAATTATAAAATATATTCGTCCTTCTGTCTTCCCAATCTATCGGCATCCGAAATTACAATAAAATTGATAAATATAGTCACACTTGACATGAGATGGATATTTGTTTACTTTCGTTTGAGTTAGCAAACATCGTATAGTAGAATATATTGGTATAGTGGAGTTAAATTTTACTATCTTCTTTCAATGACTCGTCAGATGAAAGAGAACACAATACATGGGAAAATGCAAAACAATACAGGATAAAAAAACATATGCGACTATGTATAAGTGCATTTTCTTGTGAAAAGAAATAGCAATATATTACCAGTATACTAACCTGCACAAAAAAATTCGGTTGTTTGCCACGCTGAAGCCATCGTTTGACGCAAAGTACGCATGCATTGCATAAATCTCCTGAACGTGTAGCTCCTTGTGGACCGAAACACGCGCCAAAGTGTTCAGCATATCGTTGGCTAGCAGTGAAACGAGACGATGATGATTTTGTACCGCAAATACAACAACCCAATTGACTACGAAAGTGTGAGCGACCAGAACCTCCACCGCCAGTGCCACCACCAGAAGCACCGCTACTACCAAATCCCCCACTCATTTACAGTAGTTAAATATAAGCTATAAGCAAAGAGTTATTAAAAAAATAAATATCATTAGGTAATGACGACATTCACAAAAGATTTACTAAATAATGATGAAATATACGAATACGTTCGATTCTGTAGACATGTTAGTTTTCTTTAGATTACAATGAGTAGTAAACACAAAAAAAGGGGATATCAATGTTAAGTCAATCAGTCATTTACAACGTAGAATCTGGTACATGCGTACAAGTTTCCATGCCCCAATTAGCAGATAGAGATTAAATTGTCGGATCACATCCAAAATAGTGGAGGCACAAACACAATTAGTGTCAACAGAGAGGTTCAGAGATCGGAGATAACATTTAAGAAAATATGATTCAGTAAAAAGAAAATCATAATAAGTTCAGAAACTCAGAATTTGGAGGAAGACAAGGAGTGAATGCACCTGCACCATAGCTAACGATTTTTAGCCATATCATCTAAAGTCTCTAACCATTTGCTACGATCACCAAGCAGACCATAACCACGCAGCCTGTACCTATTAACATGGTTCAGCCCAATCGTTAATTACTTCATTGACTGGTGCCATGTTTTCGTTTGGCTATCGCTAGCTTTCTTCCAGCATACACACCTACACTAGACAGCAATGCATTGCTCGTCGAGGTAGGTGGTAGTCAGGTATACGTAACACATATACTAACCACCTCAGCTGATTAACATTTACTACTTCATCAATAGACTTACCATATTTACCTAGTACTCTATTCATTACTCACGAATTAATTACTCCGTGATCCCAGCAAACACGAAAAATACTTCGAAGACATCTATGATCGAACACTAGGAGACTGCGAATATCCTCTATCCTTAATGGCCATGTTTCACATTTATAAATTAGAAAGAATTGAAATTCTGAGCAGTAAACGCGTCCTTTTGTCGGTATTCGGATGTCCCGCCTACGCCACAAGTGACGCAAACTGGCAAAACCCAATCGGGCCTTAAGTGTAGGAGCCGAGATCTCGGCAGAGGACACCAGGCAGTTAAGACTGATGAGACTCCCAAGATAAGTGAAGTGGTTAACACATTCAACTGCTTCGCTCCCAATAATTAAGTTCGGTAGCGAACCAAGCCAACCCTCAAGCAACGCTTTGTATTTGGATGGGGAGAATCTCATCCCAATCATGCATAGATTTTTGTCTAAGTTAGTCAGAAGATTCTTCATGTAGTCAGCATCTTCACTGAAACGAACAATATCATCTATACATTCAAAGTGAACAAGTTTATCTCCTGGAATGAAGTCAACACCTGTGAACTAAAACGACGTAAACGTTAACTCTAAAAGCATGTCGATAATAAAGCTGAGTAAAAATAGGTAAAGCGGAAAATCTCGACGGCCATCACACATAGTAATCACTTCCGACGGCAGTCCGAGCATTAGCAAAAACTCGACATGTGGTTTTAAAGTAAAAAGCTTGTATAAGGTTAGTGTACTTCCCTGGTATTCCATTCAATGACAGATTGCAACACAACCAATTGAATAAATGCCGAATTAGATCAAGGAATACAGCCATTGTTGGACATCTAAAAGTTTGCCTATATTCCACCACCTGCCAATCTATGAATATTTGGTCTATACAACTACACACTTCAGGTCTGAAACCACCTTCATTCTATCGAGTTTGCTCTTCACGAGCTTTAGTTAGACGTCGAAGTATTATTAAAGCCAATATTTTAGACACTATATTCGTTACACTGATTCCTCAGTAATTGTCACAAGACGACTTCTATCCTTTCTTATAGACTGGGACGATTAGTGTTAGAGACAAATCAGATAGGATAATATCCAGTTCCCAGATTCTAGCCATGATCCCAATTAATCTCGTTGATAAAACTAGACCACCATCCTTAAATATCTCAGTGGTTAACGTATCAGGTCCTGCCACTCTCCCTCGCTTCAGATTCCCTATAGCCTTTTCAACATCACTAAGACTCGGGGGACCAATATTAACTTGCCATTCAGATTGCTTGGGAATGATGGGCAATTTGGATGAGTCCACGAGCCAGTTGAAATGTTCCCTAAAGTGTTCTGCCCATCGGCCCAACCTTCTGGAATGACAGTGAATAATGGTCCTATCATTTTACGAGAAAGTTTCACTTACAACCGGATTTCTGATACCCATTTCCATCTGAACAGTTGTCTACTGTTACCTATCACCGCTGCCTTTTCCATCTCTTTATCTTTCGCTACCCACCACTGATCACAATCATTGCTTGGGCTTTTAACCAGCTAGTGTTTAAGTTGCCTTAGCTCTTCATCGTGTTCACAGCCAAACGGGATGTGTTGTCGAGCATCTATCACTTGAGTAGATGCAGCTGAAATGGCTTAGTTCACTAGTAGATATTACTGCTGATTCAACAGCTTGTTGGATATCATTCCAAGCTGACTGAGAGTGGGTACAGCTTACGTAGTTTATTAATTGATTTTATAGTTGTTCCTGAAATGTATTCATGACTTTTTCATCATTGAGTTGAACTCTGAGGGGCGGGGGACTTTTCTGTCGATCTTTTGAGTACAGTGAGACGCAGACTAACACACGCTCATACTAAAGCATGATCTGAGTCTAAACATGTACTCCAAAATGAGCGGCAGTCTTCTATCGAGCCTATCCAACGACAGTTGATGACAATGTGGTCTGTTCGAGTCCAGCGTTGAGTTGATTGAGGGGGTCGCCATGCCAACTAATTTCATTTCTTATGTTTAATGTTGGTGTTTACGAGATATAGACGGTTATCTGAACATAGTTGTAACAGACAGTCACCATTATCTGTTCGTTGAGTCGCGACACTATAGGATCCATCGAGGTGTCTTTCCTTTTCGTTTAGTCTACCTACTTGGGCATTAAAATTACCAGCCACTATCACTACATCAGTGTGCTTAGCTTTCGAAGGAAGTGGGAAATCTTTGTGTAAAATTCATCTTTTACTTGATCTCAGCTTCATTCAGTGGTAGTGTAGGCAAGGACAACGAAGATGAAACGGCGTGTGTCCCTATCTTCCCGAGTTCTTACTGTCCCGTTTAGACGGATAGCATATAAGTGACTGTCTATGGGAATCCAGTCAAGGAGAGCCTGTTCAGCATTTGAACTTAGTGCTATACCTCCACCAGCAAGGTCTCGAGTGGTAGTGGCGTGGGTCTCAGGAATGACGACGAGTGAACCCTGCCAGTTCTTTAACGTGACAAGTTCAGGTCAAGTGCATGATTGTGCTTGGATCCTGTATATGCGTTTCAGAGACACAGCAGACATCGATGGAGTGGGATTCCAGAGTCATAGATTAGGAGGCGTATTGTCCTAGTTGTCACAGGATTCGAACGTTAAAAGCTCCGATATATAGTTTAGTGTGATGTTTCAGGAGACAAGAAATAACATTTTATGAACTCGAAGCATTAGCATCAGAGAAGTGAGGTGATCAAGATATGTGAGAAGGGTTTATTCTTCTTGGGACAAGAGAGTAATTAATAGTTAAGTGTGGGATATAACATCGAACAAGATGATTTCGTGTGCTATTAGGGGTATGAGGGTGGTTTTCACTTCCTTGCTGCCCACATCATGGAAGGATATTGTTTATTGAGGTACCTGAAAAGGAAACTGGATTAATGTTGGTCATAGTGACCTGGGATGGTGATTGGAAAGTCCAAGGGAAAACTGCTTGAGGCCGATCACACACGACTTTGTTACGGGAAGCTTTTGAACTTTTATCTCTGTTCTTTAAAAAGTTCTTATCGCCGGAGACGGAAATCTGTAGAGTGACGTGAAATGTGATATTTTTAGGGTCGGTATTTTCTAACCTCTTCCTTCTTTTGTGAGAAGGCAGCATCGCTGCAGATGCTGGTTATCCAGGGGAAACATTACTGCTATCACACCTCGCTGCAGTCAACAGTACGGCTTCGCCCTCAGATTGTAGGTTGCTGCCTTAAGTCTTATTGTTTTCCAACAGACCTATTTAGCATGGTAGGACGAAGAGGAACATGCGTTCCAGCCAATATATTTCGGTTGAGCCATCGCGATAGGCAAGCCTGACCACCACGTCGGAAGTAGCAGCTACGGTTGGGATCATTACAATATGAATAAAGCGAACGTTCAACGACCGGTTTTCAGTAAAAATGTCAGCTAGAAAACTTAAAGTATATTTAGCAAAGAAATAACTTTAAGCAAGGGGATCGTAGGAAATCAAAAAGGAATATGTTTATAGGTGACACTAATTATCGTGACCGTACTAAATGGTGTGGCTCAGAAAATCCGTTTCGATGGTGGAAATATATCCACCTTTTGATTTTACATTTCAAACTTATTTTGTACTTTGTAAAATCATTCCATTTCGAACCATATTTTCTATGGCAATACAATTTTAGTATTACTGTTACTACTACTATTACTAATGCCACCCTGATTATCAAACTGATAAATTAATCTTAGTGCACTAATGTGGTGCTGTGATATACTATATACATTCTTACTTATATTTGAAACAGATAAGTGGTGTCAAATGGGAAATAGACGATTTCATAGATGTGATGTCTGGTATGTGATGGAAGATTTTTCAGTTGTATCAGTGTATGATTAAGATTTACTTACATATTATCTATTATGCATTTTCAGAATAATTAATAAGATGAAAAAGTCATGAACTCTACACAGGAAAAACACGAGAAACTACTATCATCTAAATGCAATACATGTACAATCAAGTAAAACTAGATGTTTTACGGGTAAAAAATAATAGTAAATTTACTGTAATAACTGATATGCTTCCGTCTCTACTACTCAATTTTCATCAGCTAATACTTAATTAGTGACATAAGTATGAGATTAATAACAACAAAACTCATTTATGTTTTTCGTAAGGTCACGCATAATTATAAAGACAGATTTCATGCATTAAATTTTAATAAAAAGATACTTTTTAGTGATTTTGACATTTTTCTATACAGTGGAAAATATCTTATCAATGTATAGATCAATATACTTCTTCTGATATACCAATTGTACTCGATAAGTGAAGGAATGAATACAAAAATAAATCAGACAAAAATCGAATGAAATATTTGTACTGCAATCATTAAACATGAACAATGTAACTCATTAATCAAGTACAGGTTTTTGGTGAACTAGTCTCCAAGCAACACAATTTATTTGTGAAGGTTACTGGAACAACGAAGATACCTAAGCGGATGGATAAATACTTACTAGTTGGAAACAGAGCACTTCAATCACCAAAGTGTTGTTTCAATAAGTAACGAGGACTTGATCTAAATTGTCTAATCATCGCGATGATAAGTTAAGAACTACTCTATATACGTGGAAAAGGGAAAATGGAAAACCAAGAATATGTACCACATTTATTTGTCAGTTTACAGATAAATATAAACAAATGATATACAATGTCTGAATGCTTGAAAATAAACAGTTAAAAGATAGACGCAATCTAAATAGAAACAAATTGTACATGCATAAGACAAACACATTGTGTCGTCCCGACCGCGCTGCTAACTTGACGTGGTGGTCTGGGTTGCCTGTCGTGATAAACCAGTTGATCTCTACTGGCTGGAACAGTCGTCCCTCCAGGTCCTACCATGCCAAGCAGGTCGATTGAAGAGCGATGACACCAAAAGCGGCAAATAAAAGGTCTGAGGATGAAGTCGTACTGCTTACTGTTCAGAGGTGTGACGGCAGTAAAGTGTTTTACGCAGACAACTAACATGACAGTAATGCTGCCTTTCAAAAAAGGGTGGGGTTAGGGAAGGTCAACCCTAAAAATGCACACTTCACTGATTTCCATCTTTGGCAGTAAGATCCCAACAAGTACGGAGCTACAACAACGAAAACCTCTCTCAAAGAACCGTGTGTGACCGGCCTCAAGAAGTTGTTCCTTGGGCACTGCGGTCACGCTCCCAGGTCATTCAGACCAACCCTGACTGAATTTGAAATTTCGGGTACATCAAGAAGAACCCTTCCACAGAGTGGGCATCTGAGGAGAGATATTCGTCTCTTAATGAAGGGAAGAGTGAACTGCGCAATAGTTCGCTCCGTTTTACTGCATGGATGTGAGACGTGGCCATTAAGGGTAGATGACACTCGAAGATTAGTTTTTGACAATCGATGTCTTCGAAACATTGTTTGCGTTATCTGTAATTATCGAGTAAGTAATAACGAGGTTAGACTACGAGTATTAGGGAACGATGGTTGTGAATCTTCATCGACTGAAGTGGTTGGTACATGTGTTACGTATGCCAAACCACCGTCTGCCTCGACAAGCGATGCTAGCTGATATAGGAGCAGGATGGAAGAGAGTTAGAGGTGGCCAAACTAAAACATGGCATCAGTCCATGAAGTCACTGACTGACGGTTTAAGTCGTGTCGGTAGCTGCAGACTACCTGGATGGGGTCCTCGAAAATACCGTAACCAGTGGCTAGAAACACTGAGTGGCATAGCTTAGAATCGGTCACAATGGCGCAGATGTATCTACTCATTGTCCTCCCTGAAATCGTGAGCTTTAGATTATTTCATAACTTTCTTTCCTAGCTTCTTGAATCATATTCTATATGTTCACACTCCTTCTTACTATTATTATTTTATTTTATTGAAGTAACTTCTACTAAAGGTGGTTGTGTTAATCTTGCGGTGCCATGGAGGTATGGCAACTTAAACCGATGCACACATGCGCCAGGTTTTATGTTGACCATACATATACACATACATACATGATTATGTCATCATTTATAATGAGTTAGATTTCATTACGAACCGATTAATTGGAGAATAAATAAAAGACAGGAAGTATAGTGAACACTTGTGGAATGTGCATCCACCACTTTACACGAAGTCAGACGCAGTATATATCATGACCTCGTAAGTATAAATATCTAACTGATATTATTTCTATGCTATTGAACCTAGTAGGGATAATAATAGGTGTGTACTTTATTGTAAAAAATACTTGTTTTGTGACCGCTATAGATAGAAAATTGTCACTTAAATATTTGAAAGTGAAAACGATGGTTTAAATTCATAATCCGATAGTTAGATGCTGAATGTCTAGATTAATTATTGCACAAAATTGTATCAATTCAATTCATTAGTGAAAAGCAAAATATTACAGTGACAGCTTTTAAATAGAAATTTAAGTATGCACTATACCACGCGTCCATCGTTAGACAATATGTAGATGATTAATGTTTAAGTCGGATTGTGACTGGCAAGTGGAATCCAGAAAGCGCGTTTCGTCCTATCTGGGACTCGTCGGCTGGATGTACCTGCATCCTAATGTTGATGTTCACACTGGGATCCTAACTCAGTTCGCTTCGCGCCAAACGCCACCGCGTTCACCACTAGGCTATTGTGTACAGACAATTACACTTGTGCAACCGGTATATGTAATTAGATACAAGCGTACTCTATTTAATATACAGACGAATTGATAGATTCTATTTCAAGTAATGAAGAGTAATAATGTACTTAGCAACGCTTATGTTACAACTGTTTAACTAAACTAATCAATACAAAAAGGATCATGACTTCAAAACAATCTAACAAAGTCAGCACAAGACGAATTCCCAAATATTGTGGAAAAGGAGCCTCAAAAAAATTGTATTGATAAGATTGTCTTGAATGAGAATCAATGCTGTAACACGGATTCACTAAATTTGTAGAATAAAACTACGCTCGAGCAACAACAGCCAACAAGGGACACCACAAAGGTGTATATAGATTTACGTTATCGGCAAAGAGAAGTTGACATGGTGAAGAACAAAAGTCAAAATGACGAACATTAATGTGTAAATAAACTAAGAATAAAAAATATGCCACAAAAAGATTAGTGCAATCATTCATTTGGATGAATACAATAATATAGTAAAACTCCAGATCTTTATGAAGTATAAAAAATGAATAACAGATGCGTGAATGAGACGAGTTTTCGAATCATGGAACCTTAAACTCAAAACAACTTCAATGAAGATTTCTTAGTTAATGGCATATGCTTTAAGAATGAATAATCTGTGAGGAATACAAGCTACAAATGTTACTATAAAAAGAAACCATAGGGTAATGTAGATTTATTAGGAGGAAACCAAGACGAATGATGCATTAGTATCAGTTATTTTAGCCAGAATTAGCAAAGTGGAAAAATAATCGCTAGGGAAATATGGATGGTCTACAAAACAATCTTCATCGCCTTCTCTTATGAAAATCCTCCCTTCCCCCCCCCGGCTAATATTTATCAAGGAATTTATGCAAAACAAACGAATTAACTTTTACGAACGGAAAAATACAATCGATACATATAAATAAGCAGAAATTTACAATTTCTTGGACGCGTTAAAATTAGTTCTGTAAAAAGTGTTACATTTTCGTTTTGATAAGAACAAGGGGTAATAAAAACTATACACATAAAGATCGAGGGAGGTAAACAGAATACACTTCTATAGAGTCAGTAATGTAAATCATTACCACACTAGCTTAATACAGTAGGAGTTAGTTACATTATCAGTGAACACCATTACGTGCATTATGCAACAAATTTCTAATGGTAGGAAAATTTTACTTGTACATGTGTATACATTAATATGGCCTATGATAATCTAAATGTATCTTACTAGTTAATGTTGATGTGCAATAATCTTACTAAGAGTTAGCAACTAATGTTGAGAAAATAACTTCGACTTAACACTCAAGTGGAGTGACTTTCAAACGAAAACATTTTAAAATTCAAAAGCCCATTAAAAATAAATAGACTCAATTTTAAACAACTAATCAGATTACGTTAAAAGATGGCTTTTAAACAATCAAGTAATTCTTGCAGCAAACAAAAGGTGTATGCTTGATAACAATTAATATTTGACACTTAAAGTTATACACCAACCATAGTTTGTTTGGTATTTATGACTCAGGAACTTAAAACTTAACTAAAGGGTATATAGTGTGGGATTTAATAGATGGAATGACAATTTCTCTCTAAAAACAGAAAACGTTACCATAACATGCGTTGTCATAATGAGATGGAAAGGAAGGGACTAGCTGAGATGTTGCATAGCTGGAGAACGAATATCATTTTAATATCACGAATTGATCTGAATTAGACAACCATTGACCACAAGGAAGCACTGGACGTGTGCTTCATTCTAGTATGAGACTCTTCAGCAGTACGTTTCCACGACCTCATTAGGGATCGAACCCAGGACCCTCTGGCTCCGCGGTGAATGCTTTTACTTTTAAACCAATGTCCAATTTAGACCAATTTGTAATATCAAATTGACATTCAAAAATGTTCACAACACCCAATTACAAAGAATGCTATTACCGGAGAAAGAATTTATATTATGATTCATGAATGTCAATTGTATAGCACATAATCACAGGTAAATATAATAGTAAAAATGTGTGCGTCTGTTGTTTAACGTAAGTTTCCCGACATAGCGATGCAAGAGAGAATATTAATATAATGAAAATAAAAGTTAAATTTGTGCATAGAAGAAAAATATGAATTGTGTGATAAAAATAAATAATTAAAACACAAGTAAGTTGGATTGTGACTCGCAAGTGGAATTCAGGAAGCGCGTTTCATTCTATCTGGGACTCATCCGCTGGATGTACCTGCATCCCAATGTTGATGTTCACATTAGGATTCGAACTCAGTCCGTTTCGTGCCAAACGCCACCGCGTTCACCACTAGACTACTGAGTCCAGACAGTCACATTTGGGCAAGTTCATCTTAAAATTAAAACACACTTTTAAAGAAATGAATCAGTGTAAAACAAGTATAAGAAAAATACTAAGATCCAATATTTTGAAGATTATCACTAAGGTATATATTTACCTTACTGTCATGAATGTTGAACGTAAATTTTAACGAGTGATACT
>CM068311.1:4490705-4523941 GCA_034768735.1 Schistosoma mekongi | reverse complement strand
TATATTGGTGACTTTTTTTTTTTTTTTTTTTTTTTTTTTTTTTTTTTTTTTTTTTTTTTTTTTTTTTTTTTTTTTTTTTTTTTTTTTTTTTTTTTTTTTTTTTTTTTTTTTTTTTTTTTTTTTTTTTTTTTTTTTTTTTTTTTTTTTTTTTTTTTTTTTTTTTTTTTTTTTTTTTTTTTTTTTTTTTTTTTTTTTATTTCTACTTTATTGTATGTAATTGGAGTTTAAAATGAGATTAGTTCATATCAGTAATAAGCAAAGTGTTTTTTTTTTCTACTTTAGAATGACAATAAGTAATGTATAATTAATTGTCAACTTGTAGATATTTACCGCGTACATACTTAAGTGATAGGGAAAAGAATTCCAGTTAAATCATCATTAAAATTCTTTATAATAACTGAATATAATTCCGATAATTTTTTTCAATTAATTCTTATCACCATATAGGAGCAAGTATGCGAAGATGCTTCATCAGTTACGTTGACTTCTGCTTTATTAGCATGATCTACGTTGTAACTGACTGGCTGACTAAAGCTATTACTGGATTAATGGGTGGTTATATGCTCTTGCTGTGCGTTAGATCTTTGTGTCCAGAGTCTTTAAGCTTGGCATTTATACTCATCTTTAGCAAACAGTGCTTCTCAGTGAATTGAAAGTAGTTCTGATGTAATGGAATACAATGAGTGTTAATCTGCAATATATATAACACTTCCAACACTCGACGGTGGTAAATATATGAACAATATATCTACAACCTAATCGAGGACCAGGATACTCCTCGTGCAGTCAGTCTTCTAAGAGTTTAGAACAGTCTGTGGTGTATGACGGAAGCCAATTATCTCATTCATTTTCCATTTATCAACAACCTAGAACCGGGCACAAACGCCTAACAGGTTCAAGTTGCCATACCGTATCAGCACTACGAGACTAAATTTACGGAGGTAACACAACAACAAAATACAAGAAGGAAGAGTAAAGTAAAGGTGTGCAGGAAATAATAATAGAATTTAAGATCTAGTCGAAGGTAAAGAGTAAATACACTTGCGCCATTGTGACCGATTCTGAGTCATGTTGCTCACTGTTTCCAGCCATTAATTGCAACTATCACGCGGACCCCAACCAAGTAACCTGCATCTACCAACGTGACTTAGACCAACAATCAAGGACTTCATGGAGTGATACCATGTTTCGGTTTGATCACCCCTACCCTTCTTCCATCCTACTTCAACTTTAGCCAACATCACGCGATGAGGCAAGCGGTGGTCGGGCATGCGCAATACATGTTTCAATCATTTTAGTCGATAAAGGTTAATGACGTTTTTCGACTGGTTTACCATATTTCCCAAGAACCTTTTGTCTAACTTCAATATTATTTATTCGACTGTTCCATGAAATGTGAGCAGTGCCACAAAGATTCCTATGGTCAAATACTTGAAAACGCATATCTTGGGTCCTCATGGCCCACATTTTACAGCCATATGTTTAAACGGCGCAGTACACCCGGCCTTTCGTTGAAAGATGAACATCTCTCCTGTGCCACAAGTGGTGTTTCAGAGACAGCTTACATCAATTGCTATGATTCTAGGGTTTTGGCTAACTCAGCTTGTTGATCGATTTGACACAACGCTCTCACATTAAAAGCTGTAACACGAAATTTAGAGCGCTGCTTCAGGAAAACTGGTATAGCACTTCGGGAGCTCGTGCAACTAATAAGATTCTAATGAAAAAAAAGATATGAAATTAACATTAAAAACTATCTTAAGATGTCTCAATGTGCATTCAGAAAAGTTGACTGTAAATAGTCAAATCAATTAATTTAATCCTCCATTTAATATACCAACGTATTTTCTTTTAAAAACTTGAACACTTTCAATTTTAAATAGTTATGTGTGAAGTTGCTCTGATTTACGTTCACTTTAATTTGAAGTCATACTTCAGAATCAAAAAGGTATTACACAACCATCGGGAACTCGAGCAACCAGTACAAGTAACGCTCATAGAAGATGTAGTGGGAGAAGTGCAAATATAGTAGAAACAAGAGAAGGAGAACGTGTTTGATTGTGAACAAAGTGATCTCGAGTGCTGTTAGAGGTATGTGGGCGGTTATCACTTCCAGGTTGCCCACACCATTGAGGCGTACCTAAAAAAGAAAGTGGATTAGGGGAAGTCAAGATGACCTGAGAGTGTGACCGCAGTGCCCAGGGGACAGCTGTTTGAGACCGATCACTTATATTAGTTTTTGCTCCGGTTGTCAGAAGGGGCATCGGCCTCGTGACTTCCGGAGAAACTTGGCGTCATAGCTCTGGAAGCAGTTGGGAGCGGGCTTATCCTCCGATAGTTGTTACATTGATTACATGTTCCTTTCTAATGATGGAGATGATAGTCGTTTCATTCAAAGATAATGGAACGCTCTTTTTACCTGTATCAGTCGATGCTTCTCTGCTAGTGCGCTCTAACCATTAGTTTATCACGAATTATAAAATAAGCTGGGCGTAAGTCTTGGCCTGGCGATTTGTTGCGGTTCAGAAGTTGGAGTTTCTTGCGGACCACATCTTAATTAAGTTATCATCGGCCACGGAGAACAAAACGGTCTTCTCAGTGTCTTAAACTATTTTAGGTATTGGTGATAAATATCCCACCAACTTTGGAATTTTTTTTACTGACACTAGATGTTTTGTTACCAGTGATTCGCGTAAGTTGCAAGAGCTTTGGACAACTACGCGTTGTAGTTGCTGTTTTCAACTTTTAAGCATCCTCCGACTACCACATAAGCTTTCTACAATTTTCGAACGTAAGAATCTACGTTTATTATCACATCCATAAGTCATCGGAGTGGATCAACGTGCCTCAGAGTTGTAAAAAACCTACAGAAACCTAGTGTTTATATGCGGAACATTTCGAAAAGTCACAAGAGACACGATATACTATTTTCATGGCGTATTAATGCAGTCAATAGCCATCTACTCTTTTTGCCGAATTAGTAGCTAGAGTTGAGCCTAATTCCATTTGATATTTTGTCACACCTAAATTTTCAGCTAACCTCCTACTCACTACCTACTAATTCTTGGTTTCGGGTGGTATGTACGAATTTATTCCCATCAGATACCTAACTGTGGTGCCTCACAAGCTCCACTAACATATCACTTCACCTAACCTATAGCTAAGTCACACCATAGATTCAAAATGACGGATCACTAGATTGGTGCACAAGTTATTGTAATAATAAGCGTAATGTTCTGTGATTCCGATGAGAAATAAACGCATTTCAAAACCTACTAACTTTCTTACTTTTGGGTCAGTTGTTTAACTCTTAACTTCATTTGATTCATACGATCTCTTTTGTAGTCAAAAGATAGTTTTATGTACTGGACTTATGTGTAACAATTAGTGCTGACTAGTTACCTAAATGAGACAACTGGTGCAAGCTTCGAATTTACTATCTATCCACTAACCATATATTAAGTATTTATATAATTTATTTTTGTTCTGAACCTATAGGACGATTATCATGAGGCTTTAACTCGATTACATGCTACTTTAGAATCAGCATTCCGTTTTAATATGAGTATAAAATTCGAAGTATTCATTCATAAAGTTGATTGTTTATCAGATGATCAAAAAATGGACATACAACGAGATATTACTCAACATGTAACAAGTGTCTTAGAAGATTTGTTATGTGAACAACCATCTAATTCTGGAATTAGTATCGGGTGAGTAAACGACATTGGTTTTGTTATCGTTTTAGGTTATTATTTTGGTTAATATCTCTCAAGTATTGTGGTATTTACATCACGTTTAAAGAGTATAATCAGTATAATCTAGGCAGTCAATTTCTGTTTCACTAACCACTCATAAATTCATGCCTACTTTGCCAACTATAGTCTCAGATATACAAATGGCATTTTTATCAGTTGTAAGTATTATTTTCATACAAATTTTTGTGGATTGCATATAGCGAAACTTATTGTTCTGCAAAGTTCATCACGATGAGTGACGTTTGATTTCTCACCAAAAGCTAAAAACGCTGTAATAGCTAACATTCTTTCTATGAAAAGATTTCTATAGTTCATTCTCATATATTGATGTTATTGCTTAGAATCGATAAGGAAAAGTATATTGTACCACTATGCAATTAATACCATATAGTTTTAAAGTCAAACTATGTGGGACACATGCATCTGATGAGGACATAAATTTTTCTTCTAGCCTTTACTGATGCATTGAACAGTAATTACGCTTGTCATACAGTGTATAAAGTTATCTTTTTTTTCTGCACATGGTTACTATGTCGTTGTCTCTATCTTATTTTGTCCATCTTTAAGGGAACATGCTGCTAGCTATATTTGAACTTATTCTGAAAGTATGGGTCCTTGCAAAACTATCTACAATACTGTGTTGTTTTAACATAAAAATTAATTAAGCTTCTACTATCCTTTTTAGACAATAACTCATTGTTACTCTGAGCTTGATAATCACATCAGAGTGAACAACATTTAGAATACTCTTGTCCTAAGAGAGGAAATATCAGCGTCACTTAGCTTCATCCCTTTACAACTCAATATCGGGCTCAGATCAATCACAATGTTATCTATAACTACTAGGATAAATGAAAACAAGGTCACTGCTCGTCTAGGAGTATTCATTCACTATACTCATTTCGTATTTCCTTGGTCAATAAAACTTCTTATACTGAACCAACCGACAAGCAACTTGTCTGCATCGATTGTTGGCAGTTAGCGATTAGAGTTAATAAGCACGATATATTTATTTAACCTTCGAAATGTAAAATGACGATGCTAGACTGACAGGACCCTGTACCTACAGATTGTTGCGATGAACTACTAGAAGTAGTTAAAAATTTATGTTTCTAGACGGTTGTGCGTGGTTTAGCGGTGGCGTAGGAGTCGCGATCAATTTGGTTTAGTGATTGCTAGAGCATCTTACGTAAATCTGAATGCTGTGTTAGTGATGCAGTGACGACACTCTTTCTATAAAATGTCATGTTTACGGGTCAAGGAGAGAGCAACCTTTTTCTATCGTTGTATAACTTGTCCTCCCTTAGCTGAGAATGTTAGGTTAGTGTTCATCTGCTATTGTCTTCATAAGGTTATTTACATGCAGTGGTAACACCGTGTTACGTCCGACAATTTTCATTCTGGCGCAGTTATGACGGGTGTTACCATATTGAATCGTTAACTTAGACGTCCTAGTTATGTTCTATGAAATATCATCCCAGCAGACTCCACTGCGCATTTTTTGTCGACATTAGGACTGAGTAAAAAAGGGAGGTGTTCCTTTTTGACTCAATGTGACTAGAATAGAAGCCAGTTGCAACTATGCTGTATACACCCTTCTTAAATGTGATATTAACTTTCTCGACTAAAAGCAATATTTGCTTTATTTTTAAGTGAACTGTATCTCTTATCAAATACTATTCTTGCTCACTTATGCACTGATTACACTGGCTTTACTTCCTTTCCTCACAAATTTGCTTATATTACACTATTGTACTGGTATTTATGCACGAACATAGACAAATTCTTTTGTTACTCTACTTAAGTGGAAATAGAAAACTCGTTCATTCTCCCTAGCCTGTCAAGATGTTATTCAATAAACACACTACTTACAGTGTGTTTGCTGATTATGCATCCACTGACTGAAGAGCAACCAATTAAAGGAAGTGAATCCACCTTATTCTGCTCAATTAATTGTTCTTGCAATTCATAAATAATATTATGGACTAATTAGATTATTTAGTCATTTTGTGAGTGAATCGTCAAGAGTAATTATTTTATTTACTGATATATGAAATAAAGTGCACACTTTCATCAATTGAAACAAAAGTTATGGTGTATTGAGATGTGAAAGAATCTCCGACAAATAAAAAAATATTGTTGACATGAATACTGTCGTTTAGGCTGTGTATATTTTATTTTAAAAAGTGGCCAAAGCTACTGGTTTTCCCAGTTGGAACAAAAGTATTCCAAATGCTATTTAGTCTATTGTGATTACTAGGCTCGAGTTAAAAAGATAGTAGAATCTTAAGTGATTTGAATGTTTAAACAATATTGTGTTGTAAATATTAAGTACAAATAATCTAGTTCATAGTTCACATTACTCAGGGAAAACAGACAGTTGAAATTAGCAAATGGTTTCAAAAGTATAGTGGAGGTACGTAAAATTTAGTTCTTTATAATCGATTTCATCTATCTTAAATTTTAAATAGTTTCACTAAGGAAACCACTTTATTTTTGTAAGGACTGTATTTGCAATATATTAAGACTTTCCAAAGACAACCAAACCTACCTGTACGATCTGCATTAAAGTATAAAGAGAACAAGCTTATATGGCGTACGTAGTTTCAGATTAAGTTTATCAGATTTGGTCCATGAAACCGACTACTTGGTGACTTGAAACCGATTAGACAAGCTGAACTCTCAACATAATTGACCTGTGGTATGAGTTGAGGTACAATAGTGTACACGATACTGAAACAAATAGGAATAGGAATTTAAAGTGATACGAAGTAAATTCATGTGTTGTTAGTTAATTGTTGTTATTGTTTAAATAAATAATGTTCCGGATGGGATATGTCTAGTTTTATTATTTGTTATTATGTATATAATATTCGAACAAATAGTTGTTTTTAATGACTTTGTCACTAGGCTTTTACAGTTGTTGGTTCATAAATATAATATTACAATGACCAAAATTAGGCATATAAAAGTATTTTGAATTAAACAATACGTATTAAAATATCGGACTTTTATGTTGATTACTTCATAAATTCAGTATTTCATAACTACAAGAGCCTGAGGACGTAGTTACTAAAAACAACATTTGTTGTCTTGAATAATTTTTGTTTTTAATACTCCATAGTTACGTCTGAATACTGTCTGGTCACCCGGATAGTATCAGGTATCTTAGATGGAAAACTACCCAAGCCTTTAACTTAATTGGCCGCTTCACAAAGGCTCATCTATAAGCGTATATGCTTGTCAGAGCATTTCGAGAAGGAGAATTAACTCCTTTAGATTTGGATATTTAAAAATATATGCCGTAAAAACTAACTTATTGACAGGGCTTTCCGCACAAATGACATAAACAAGTCATTTTAATAAGTAATTGTTGAAAACTTATGGTGAAGTTGGATTATTTATGTACACTAGAAAATACCACAAGTTTTGAAAGGTTCTCTGAACTATAATGTCTATTGTCTTGATTCCTGCGATTGAACCCTTTGAATTAAATTATTTTAGGTAATTTAAAACTTATCCCGAACAATAATTCTTTAAAGGTAACCTGTTCATTTCTTTAATTGAATCAGATTTCATTTGACTACTATATATGATCATTCAATCTTCGAAGCATTCAGTAAAGTAGTTCAGAAGTTAATTCCTTACTTGGAAGCATTTGAACACTTGTTAAACATATTTATTACAGTAAGTAATATTCAGCTTGCATTTCCTATTACAAATTAAGTTGCTTATAATGTCATGTTTTATGCTTTTACTGTTGATCTTGGTTCAGTTATCCGAAAGCAGCTTACATGAGAATTAGTGTGAAAATCATATCATGCTGTTTGAAAGACTTTTAGCCAGTGATATGTTTACTGTCGAAATAAATGCTCTACTGAGGTTCTAAAATGTAATCACAATAACAGTTTAGAGATTAGAGGAAACCATCTTTCATTTAATATTTGTAGAGACTAACGCAGTTGTGGCAATTTTATGAATGCCTCTTTTAAGCAAATCTTAGTTAAACGCACGTCTTAGATACCACTTACTAGATACAGTCCAAGTTTAATCATACTCTTAAATTAACCCATATGTAAATTGTTTAAAAATTCCCATGTTTATCAAAAACAAAGACGTTTGAACGAAGAATATTCTTCTGCATAAAACTCTCAGGGAGAATGGATACCCCATAAAGTTTATAAATAAACATTCTATCGTGAAAAAAATAGAAAGGTGATTCAGACCGTAGATAGAGATCCAATTTTCAGGAGACTAGCATTCAGAAGGGATGCGCCCAGCGAAATACTAACGTTGAGATTACACAGTTCCATTCGTAAAACATTTAACGCTGGAAAATTACAGGCTAGTGTTTTCTACCTGCTCTATGGTAATACCGAGAATGAAGGATAAATTACCTAAGCTTGCCACTTGATTTTGTATCTATCAGTTCAACTGCTGCTGTGGAACAAGTTACATTGGCAGATACTCAAAAAATTTACTCCTCCGTGCTCGTGATCACCTTCCGGTTTGGTTAACCAAAGGCGTTTTCAGAATTAACAAAAGTTCAATACTAGCTCACCTAATTCAAACAGGTCATATGGCGAGCATAAATCAGCCATTCACAATAATATTCTGTGTAAACAGCTATCTGCCAAGATCAGTTAGACTGAAAGTCCTTAAAACGGTAGAGGTGATAGCTATACGTTTCAAGGAGCCAGAACGGTGCATACAGAAGAAGTACGTTCAACCCCTTCTCCTGCCATGGCCGATGCAAGATCCACTAAACCAATCTCCACCTTAATCATTTAATTTTAGTAATGCATATGTATCTTTCCCTCTTGATGTGCATTTCTATGATTTAAGTTTGCCCTTTCCAAATACTACTCTCTGTTCATAAATATGCATACTTATTACTATTATTAATCAAGGTACACAGAATGAATTTGAATATCACTCAATCTTTTTTCCTAATTCTATTGACTTTACAACATTTTAAGACCGAATAAGTGAACTGAGTATAATTCTTTCTATTATTGTTATTGTTACTAGTTGACGAATCTTGATTACCACTCACTCCATTTTGCAATCTTTTACCTTATCGGTTTCATTTTAATTAGAATTCAGACCTTGTCTACAAACGCTTGATGTAATCGTACTTTGCTACCACCCCCATCTCCTATGACACCGATATACAGAGATACCTATGAATATATTTGATAAATAATGTTATTTATTTCAATTTCCGTTGACGTTTCACAAGTTGCGTGATGATGATGATGATTTC
Source organism: Schistosoma mekongi (assembly GCA_034768735.1). Classification (NCBI taxonomy): domain Eukaryota; kingdom Metazoa; phylum Platyhelminthes; class Trematoda; order Strigeidida; family Schistosomatidae; genus Schistosoma; species Schistosoma mekongi. The sequence goes on along the minus strand of CM068311.1, from coordinate 4,514,917 downwards.
AACATTAACATTCGTATTTTACAAATAACCCAAAGAGGGAATAAATTTATATCCAAATTATCCTTGACATCTAAATGATGTTGTATCTACCTCAGAACTAGCTATTTTTGTGACTAATAATTTTGAACTAATAAATGTAGAATCATATGTAAATAGTGACTGATTAGGACGAAGCGGACTGGGTTCGAATCCCAGTGTGAACATCAACATTGGGATGCAGGTACATCCAGCCGATGAGTCCCAAATAGGACGAAACGCGCGTCCTGGATTCCGCTTGCCAGTCACAACCCAACTTAAATAAGTGACTGATTAGTTTTAGCGCTTAGTAATTTACAACTCATAAACCTTATTTTCAGTTAATCGGCATACACTAGATAACATCCTATTGCCTACTTATTTCCATGCTGTTGATGATTGAGAAAGTTGAGTGGTTCAATCACTCTTCCACTAGGCACACTTAGAGTTGTCAAATTACCACTGTGTTTGTCCCTGTTTTCATTTTGTTTGTAACACAATTTCTTTGCCGGTAGTTTTCTGTAATCTAAAGTCTAATTGTGCATTATGTAACACTTCAAATTGATTGGTATTATTATTACAAACAAAATATGATGTTGTTATGTTTCTAGCTATATAACGACCCAAATACTTCTATTGCTTAGTATTCTTAGACACCGAACACTCGACAAGATCCCAAATCAGAACACGTTTGAACAGGAACAAATTATATTCCAAATAACAAGGGTAGACAGAAGTAGGAATCGTTAGTTAGACAAACGTTAATGTATTTATAGTATTTACATAAGAAGCTTCCAGAATCTTCTGCAACAATCCACTGAAGCTGATTGGTTTAGAAGTAGCCAATCAGCGTGCGCCATCACGATCATGCACTGAGCATGCTTTAATCCGGTCTATATCCCACTAACAGATGTTTTAATCGATGATTGAACACTTTTGATGTATTTTAGTATCAAATCACTCTAGCTATTTTTTTGTGATATCATAATTTAACTACTATTGAAATAATCTGCAAAATTTTTCATTCTAATAAAAGGACACAATAAACAGTTACTTCGAATTTTGCACGTTGTTTTTGTGACATTTGTTTGTAGGCTAGTTTATTTTTCTTTTTGATTTTCTTAAAGTAATTTGTTAGCGATGCTCAATTTATTGTATGAAGTTTATTAAAAAGAGTCGTGGTTTTGTTCTATCAACACTGACCATCTAACTATTGTTATCTTTTCTACCATCAACTTGATGTGGTTGCAGCCTACCATCTAGTAGTGCATACTTTCTCCCTTATTATAGTCTCGTACAAACTTTCAGCGACTATAATTCCTGATTACTTGATATGTTTTTTATATTTAAACCATCTGGAGGATTACTGATGTACGGTATCATCTCATGTATTTACGAATGTTGACTTATCAACTTGGAATCAGGTAGTTATATTTTAGAAACTTAGTTCACTCTGATGAACCTGAAGCAGAAAGGACACGCTCTTAAATTGTTGGTTGCATTTACCTACGCTTAGTTGGTGACTGATTTTCTCATTAGCTAATCTGTTTACCTGATGGGTTTTATCACACCTAACTGGTATGCTTCTTGGAGTTTGCAACGTTTTTACATCATCCTGGGTTACTTTCTGGTTGCTTTTTATAGTTTTCAACCAAAACAAGCCAGTACGGGTTTATGTGCGATCTTTTTACTGTATTTGTTTTAAGTAAATATTATGAATGTTAGTGGAATCATTGTAATTCAGTATCATAGCTTTTATGAAGTCATAAAATTATTATCGCTTACATTATGAGCCTATCTATTGCTGGGTTTTACTTAGTATTATTTAAAAAATATGTATCATTAGTATCATTAATTTCATTAGATGTGTTGAACTGCCTACATTATTATTATTTCTACTTAATTCATAATGCAAGGCATTACATGATGTTACTAGGCATGTTTTTTTCACGTATTTCCCAAACTATTTATAATTTCTACATTACCATCTCTTATTTTGTAGAACTCAATGGTGGACAAGGCATTTCTTTTCGATGTCACTAGTAAAATATATTTAGCAACAGATTCAAATGCAGTAGACATGCAGACATATGAGTTATGCTGTGATATGATTGATGTTGTTGTTGATGTAGCAGCAATCTACACGTAAGCTAATTTTTAACGAATATTTTCATTTTATCTCAATTACTAATCCATAATGCTGTTACATCACAAACAGTATATCATGTACCGTTCCAAAGATTATCAGTATAAAAACGAGAGTATCCAGTATACATCTATTGAATGTTAAACTTCTAAGTGACGGCGTTGTGTGAATCCATTAGCAGAACACAGTTTCGAATAACGTATACTCAAATCACACAAGTATCAGAACATTCTGATTAGACCATCTTCAACCGATCAGTTCTAGTGACCTACAGAAAAAGCACTAGACGTTTCTCATGTGAATTTTTTTTTTACAGATAACAAGAAGATTGTGAATAATAAAAACACTAGGTTCTTAAAAGAATTTACATGAGAAACCTTTAATATTTTCTCTGTAGATCACTAAAACTGATCAGTTGGGAATAGTCGAATCAGCATGTTCCAAATCTCTAGTCAGAATTATTTCTTGCTAATATCTCCCATCGTTAGATTAGCTGTTACGGTCAACCTGCATCAATCTTACTTGTCTGTGCTTTTTGTCTATTTCATCTTAGTGGTGAAGATGCTGATTCCTCTTTTATGATCTCGAAAAATGGACATTACTTCGGGTGATCTGATCTCATAAATATCTAGTAGAGTATAGAGTGGTACATTGTAATGGCGGTTTTCATCATTTCGTAATTGTGTTAAACTGGTTTGTGCGTTGCTTCCAAGTTGATCATATTATCCTCTTTTCAAAAGATTCAGCCGGCTACCTATCTAGGTTTTTGCATAGCAAACCATAGTAGGTACTTCTTGAATAATCAACGTTAAAAAGTCTTCTTCTTGCCGCAGTGTTTTTTAAATAAATCATTTACGTATCTGTTCTTTTGAGGCTAAGCAGGGCATTTGCCTTAGTGTTTGAAGGTTCGGTGTACTTCCGCTGACAATCAGGAACCTCTCGAGAATCCTTCCTGCTGTCCCCTCGTTAGATTTTGGCAGTGTTTACAGAGTACTTACAAGACGTCTGACTTATTCTAGTATTTTTTCAGTAAGGAATTATTGGAATAATACTAGTTTTAGCTTTTTCGATATCAGATATCATCGACGATGCAGACAAATGGTCTGCGTCGACAAAACAGCCGGTGGTCTAAGACGCTTTTATTCGTGGACTACTTTCAAGGGTGGTCTTGACTTGTTTCAGGACTGGATCTCGAAAAGTGGCTTCATCTTCTTAGTCACATAATACTAGAATACCTAGATAGTGTCTGGTACAACACAACTGACTCCTACACCAACTGCTTTTGAGGCAACAATTATGTCTTCGGTTGGTATCCATCAGGGATGTCCGTTATCCCCTGATTGTGTTTAATTTCAAAGGACATACTGCTAGAAATAACGCTTTCCCCATATGAATTTTCAGGCCTACTTATCGAATCGGAATATGCAGATGATCACCTTGAGCAACAATGCAGGTCCCTTTGGGTTACTTTTCTTATCCTATTATTGCAAAATGTCAATTCACGACTGGTTTGTGTCAACACCCGAATTAAAGACAAGGGATGAAGTAATTTAGTGCATAGACCACTTCACTCATTTTTAAAGTCTGATCAACGCTGATAGGTTTGCTTTTGACGACGTCTCGGCATGAATTCTTATGCACTGTTTGGATTTCGTTAAATGCCCCAAAAGTGACAGTGCCCATAATTACTACAGCCGATGAAGCTTATGCTATTTTACTTTGTGAACTTCACTGAACTCATCATGTGAATTGACATAATCTCTTTTAACAGCACTTACCCTAGGTACCTGGCCTGAAATCTTCATGTATTAGCTTTGCAACGCCTTACAACAGCCTGATCTTTTAAGTACGTCAGCTTAGTAATTCGTACTATTAAATCTCAGTTAGTGCTTGTTTGTTAATGAATGAATACTGTCTCATTAATCCCTATATATGTTTTATTTTACGCTATCGTACAGGTGTCTGTCTGCCAAGGTTTTATTTTAAACTATGTTGTTTAATCTTTATTTTCAGTCCTCAGTCTAATTTTGTTGATCCACCTGTCTCTGAGCAAACTGGAGCAACGATTATCTTAAATAATGATAGGGCATTGTATCTCCGTGGCATTAATCAATATATGGCTCTTGCTTGTCTAATGTATGAAGAATCTTTAGAGAAAATGGGTAAATTAATATTACTATATATATATATATATATATATATATATATGAACTACGTAATAGTCCATTAATCATTACGTATGCTCATTTGAAATAACTTTGTGCGGCTCAACAGTTTCAAGTTCAATGCTAAAGCCAATAACTAGAAAGTGATAAGCTTAATAACCATTCACTCGTCAACTAAAGCTATAACCAACCCAGGTGAAGATTTTCTAGTAATACAGAATATTTCTTGGGACTTTTGCACAGAAAAAACCAGTGGATTTCTTTTACCACTAAGTCGATTGTTGCGTCTCCAGCATATGTATTAAAGTAGTTTGAAAAACAAGTTGAACTGATTTAGGAACTGAACACTTGGAAGACAAGAATTTTTGTATTGTTCAAATACTGACAGATGAAGATTTATTTCGTCCGAACCAACAATGTACTCACTTCTACTCATATTTGCATACCAGTACTAAGTCAGTACGAATGAAGTGTCAATGAATTCATATGGAAATGAATATCTTATTGAATCTCTGTAAATAGAATAGCCACACTGAAATTATATACAATAAAACGGTATACAAAGGAGTACTATATCGAGAAAAATGGCACCAAATTGTAAATATAACCGCGCACCTGACAGCATCCTAACCATTTGTGTCCAAGATTCGACTAACATTGATCGAACCGCTGTCTAACAAGCAATATTTATCGTTCCCCCATGGATTTACTTAACTACTAAGTTATTATTGCTCTGTGATGCCCGTAAATCATCCAGGTAGACTAGAACAATAAAACTAGAGAGTACTTTGGAAAACACCAAGTCCATCGTTGATCACTATTCTTTAAGTCTACTATTGCGCAACTCTGAAAAAAAGCTTGTTTATTTTCATCCCAATAATATGAAGTGAATTCTTGAATTTCCTTGTTTCATTACTTCTTTAGGTTTGATAGAGTTTAATTTCTGTGTCATCAAAAAGGCATTACAACAAATGCTTCAATTAAATCAACAGCATGCAAAACGAGAATTGGCTGCTATGTTAGTGCACCAACCGTCCTCGAATCCTATACCAGAAGATGAAGAACCAGTAAATGAACTTGACTCAAGTGGAAAAGATGATGATGAACAGGAAGTTAGTGATGCAGAGTCTGAATATAAAAATAGAGCTGTAAGAGAAGAGAGTAGTATAATCTTGTGAAGTATATGCATATTGATCTGTAATATGATCTACTTTTATAAAAGATGACTTTTGCGACTTTGTATACATATGTGTAAATGATTTGCATATATACAAAACACATGAAACGATATGTTCTTCCTAAATAAGTTTCTTGTTCATTGATTTTCATCCGAATTTATCTTATTTTATGGCTGCATACGCGTATTTCTTCAATTTCTTTGTCAAATGTCCCGTTTATGTTTTTAATAATCATCAGATTATTTAAATGTTTTATATCTTAATGTTTTGCTTTATAAAAAATACTTGTAGTGACATGTGAAATAAATTAGTATCTAGCTATTCTGAGTACAATGTAATGAAAATGAGAACTTCTCTTTGATTAGTGTTCGCTGGAATTGGTGCAGTACTAAAATTTCGCACTGATTTTTGTTTTCTAAGTTACTATTGAGCTACCTTTTGTTACAAACACAATGTTATATAATATTACTATCATCCACTATAACCCTTAAGCATTATTAAGTCCTTAACACGGCAAGATGAATACTGAAGTAATATTATTAGTAGTAATAAAGATTACACATCGAAGATGTTACTCGGAAAGAATTTATTTGTGGAAGGGTACAAAGTAATTATAGTGTTCAGACTTAGCAGAAAATATAATGGATGAGCCTGTACCGTTGAGTCGTCTCTAAAAGCTGGTTGTGATAATCGCGCAGATCCAAACCAGGTGACCCGTACGTAACGTCACAACTCACACTGTCATACAGCAGTTTAATGTACTGTTGCTACGTTTTAGCTTGGTAGCCCGTAATTTTCTCTCTACGCTTGCACGATGGTTATGCATACATTGTCTCAGCTACATCAGTCATTGAACACCTACATTTCCAACTGATTATCACCCTTGCATAGTACTCTGCGTCTGACGATTGCCGTTCTTATTTACTCCATTACTGCTGAACTAGTGGTTCAAAAACCAAACTATCCCACATTTTTCCTAAGAGCCTTTTTCAAGCCAAAAGAGCACGTTTGAGATGCTTTCCATTGTGTATTTAATGCCTAGTACTAAAATCCTCAATAAAGTTATCATCAGATAGGGGAATTTACGCATAAGTGGACAGAATTGCGAAACTAACTGGACGCTTATAATTTAATCCCTCTGGTATTCAAATTACAAACCGTCTTGTCAAATATTCATGAACTATCTACACAAAACATACCAACGATTTAATATACACTTTTTAATAACAATGTAGATTCTTTCCTTATCTTTCAATTGCCAAGTGCGTCACCCTGGTTCCATTTGTCTTTTTGTTGTGATGATTTTAGCACACTCTTTCAGTTCGCATCTACATGCACTAATCCTACTATGCCACAGCACATTCAATGAGATTGCTGTTATTGTATTTCTAAGTTCAAAAGCCAGTAGTTTGTTGCTTGCTTCAATAAATAATGTACAGACTACTCCATTCGACAGGATAGTTGAACAAACTTAACGTGATACGAATTTTACAAGGGTTAGGATGGGAAATTCAAGTTTAAAGTGTAGCGTAAGGCATGTGACAAGTATCCAGCCCAAAGATTGTGTGGATCTAAACAAAATCTACTTTACTGCAGATATACATAGGAAAACGCCGTCAGCTATGTGACTTGTATTCCATGTCTGCATTGTTTAAAGCTCATCAGTTGTTCTTAGGTATATGCTATTTTCATTCTCATTATTGCCGTCTGATACAATTATGTTCAGACTACCGTTTATTTTTAGCTAGCACAAACTTTAAGCATAAGGTGAGACATTGTTTAACCTGGCGACCTCCAACATCTACACAACGATGGACACAAATCGACCACATCGGCATCAACTACTGCTGGAGAGGCTGTATAGAGGACTGCCGCTCTTTCTGGGGCACGTGTCTAGATTCTGACCACGCCCTAGTGAGAGCACGTATCTCTATGCGTTTTGCTGGTCGCAGAAAGGTTACATCAGGCAAACCCTTTAGATATCACTTTGAGACTGAGAATGCTAAGATTGCATTTATGAATGGTTTGGCTAAGCATTTAGTAGCCCACGACCAACAGGTTCACCCCGAAGTAGCTTGGAATGATTTCAATGCAGGTGTATACGCAGCAGCGCTATCAGCATCTAACCCCAATCCAATGGTTATGAAAGACCGTTGGATCTCTAGAACTTCTAGGGAACTGATGGAGGCTCGAAAACTCGTTCCAGCAGGCTTGAAGTATGATGAAGAGCGACGACAACTGAAACGTAGACTGACAAAGAGTCTGCGTAAGGATCGTGAACAGTGGTGGGCAACAAAAGCAAAAGCGATAGAAGCATCAGCAGCGGCAGGCAATAGTAGACAGCTGTTCCGATTTATTAAGGACACCGGTATCAAAAAATCGGCAGTTAGTGAAATCATCTCTGAAAAGGATGGGTCGATGATCTACTCTCAATCTAGAAGATTGGAACGTTAGGCAGAACACTTTCAGGAACAGTTCGACTGGCCCCCAGCCACTCTTAGCCTAACCACAATCTCCAAGCTACCTGAATGGAAAACTGACACAGGTCCCCTAACTCTCAGTGACGTTGAAAACGTCAAGTAAATTGAAACGAGGGAAAGCAACAGGGCCTGATATGTTGTCTACCGATATCTTTAAGGATGGTGGTCAAGTCTTAGCCTGCAGGTTGACTGATATATTAGCCAAAGTCTGGGAACTAAACACCATCCCATCTGACTGGTCTCGATCGCTGATCGTACCAGTCTACAAAAAGGGACAGAAATCCTCTTGTGATAACCACGGAGAAATCAGTTTGACTAACATAGTATCTAAAATATTAGCCACTATAGTCATCCGACGTTTAACCAACACTAGGGAACAGCAGACTCGAAAAAACCAGGCTGGTTTCAGACCTGGCCGAGGTTGCATTGATCACATATTCACCCTGAGCCAGGTCCTCGAACACAGACATATGTACCAACGCCCAACTATAGTTGTATTTCTTGACTTGAAAGCAGCGTTCGACTCTGTTGACCGTGAAGTCTTGTGGCAGTGTTTGTCATTAAAAGACGTACCTCAAAAGTACATTAACCTTATAAAGACCCTCTACTCGGTCACCACTGGTCGAGTCAGAGCATATGGCGAATCGTCACGAGAAATTTCATCCTCAAGTGGAGTCCGTCAGGGTTGCCCCTTATCCTCTCTTTTATTTAATTTCATCATAGATGTACTCTTAGAAATCCCACTCACTTCTTTTAAGTCCTCTGGGATTAGTCTCCTTCCAGGAGGCTCTCTTGTCGACTTAGAATATGCAGATGATATAGTCATATTTGGTGAAGACGCACACAGCATTCAAGGTCTCTTGAACACGTTGAGTAACAATGCAGGCATATTTGGGATGCGCCTTTCCCCTTCCAAATGCAAAATGTTACTCCAGGACTGGCCTGCTTCTTCCCCTAAATTAGTTATAGGGAGTGAAGTAATTGAATGCGTTGATCGCTTCACTTATCTCGGAAGTCTCATTACCCCTGGTGGGTCGGTGTCTGATGAAATCTCAGCGCGGATTCAGAAAGCCCGATTGGCATTTGCCAATTTACGGCACTTGTGGTGCAGACGAGATATCCGTGTCTCGACGAGAAAGGCCGGGTGTACTGCGCAGCAGTCCGCGCGATTTTAACATATGGCTGCGAAACGTGGGCTATGAAAACTCAAGATATGCGTCGTCTCCAGATATTTGACCATAGGAATCTTCGTAACATCGCTCGTATATCATAGAATAGCCGGATTAGTAATAGTGAGGTTAGACAAATGGTTCTTGGGAAACACGGTAAATCAGTCGAAGAGGTCATTAACCTTCATCGACTGAGATGGCTGGGACATGTATTGTGCATGCCCAACCACCGTCTACCTCGTCGTGCGATGTTGACTAGGGCTGAAGTAGGATGGAAGAAAGTTAGGGGCGGCCAAACCAAAACATGGCATCAGTCCATGAAGTCCTTGACTACTGGTCTAAGCCATGTAGGTAGATGTAGATTACCTGGTTGGGGTCCGCGTGATGATTGCAACAAATGGCTGGAGACATTAGGCGATACGGCTCAGAATCGGTCAGAGTGGCGCAAGTGTATTCACTCTTTAACCTCATCTAAATCTTGAATACTATTGTTATTTTGTAGAGATCCTTACTCTTCCCTCTAGTATTCTGTCTATACGTTACCTCTGTAATCTCGTAGTGCTAGTGTGGTATGGCAACTTGAACCTACAGGCGTTTGTGCCTGGTTCTACGTTGCTGATGATGATGACGCTAGGTTGTATAAGACTGGGTAAGTAGCTCCCATTTCTAAAATTTGTAGCTCTTTAATAAATGGAACACAGCATTAAACAAAGGACATTGTGAGAGGATTCGTGACAAACCGGAAACAACACTCCTTGAGCTGGTAGAAAAACACATTATCTAGAACAATAATATATAGTGACAATTGGAAAGCTTATGAATCACTTTCAAACATGGGAAACGTACACAGAGTCGTAGTGCATAAGAAGCACTTCGTTGACTTGTCAACGGGAGTGCATACCATCGATATCGAATCAGTGTGGAGTCGAGTTAGGTGTCACTAACGGCCGCACCGTGGATCACAAGGAAGGATGTTATGGAGAAATCTAGATAAATGCTTATATAAAATATATCGTGATATTAAGTCTGTGGAATTAGAGAATAACTTACATAAGTTATTTAATGATAAAAAATTAATGTCCTACATAATTTTTCAATTTTAATTATAATTTATTAGAGACTAGAGATTTTTCATTGCATTTTGGGTTATAGTCAAGTCTTGATATTATATGCATATATATATTTTGTAATTTACCAACGATTACTGTGGGGGGAGGCATACTACGATGAGTTTGAGTTTTGAAATATGTAGTAAATCCCTAAAATCTAGAGGGAATCGTCGGTTCTGATTTAGAGGTTAGTGATTGGTTCATTTCAGTTAGGACCTAGGTGGTTTTATAGTCGCTCAAGTTCAGCCGTAAAACTCATGTCTACCCATTAGCTTAGTTTTCACTGGAAGTCAACATCTTGACAGACCTACTTACCAAGTGACATATTTAAGGACGCAGAGATGAATGCGTTAATCTGCACTCTCTGACCAACATGTATTGCGTGACTTGCCTAACTTCAGCTAATATCACTATGCTTATAATGATAAATAGTATTTATTAAGCAATTGTGCACATCAATCCCCAGTTTAATAAGATTTTGCTGTTACATAAATAGTGCCGGAGAAGCCACGATTACTACAATACAAACCCTATTTTCTATAAAACATTCTCGATACATATTATCGGCTCGCTGCACATATTAAATCTATACCTGCGACATACATATAAGCAATAAAAAGTGACTCCGACCGAAATGTATGATCAATTTCATAATAATCCTTTATTTAAAATATACATCAACGCAACCTTCTGGCTTCTCTTTCGGTTTCTAACAAAGTTAGAATATCACCTTCACGAATCGGTCCTTTCACATTTCTTATGATGGTCCTGTTTGTGTCGTCCAGAAACTCCACGCGAACTTGTGTACACTGACCCTGTGAACCTGTTCTACCAACCACAGCTTTCACCTATAGCATTAAACATCAATCTACTAACAAAACTTACTCTAGCCAATTTAGTCTGAACTACTGCCTTATCCATGTCTACAGCTTGAAAATGTCGCCATCAATAACACGCAACTCGACAAATGTTCAATTAAAAATATTTTTAATTAACATGTAAAAATATCTAACCTAGCCGACATTTTTGCATAGGGCTGAAACTTTTGTTTTTAAAAAACAAAAAATATGTAATCTATGTACTTATAGGGTAGAATCAGTAAAACTTCATAAACGAAGCTTCAAAAGGCATAGAAATCAATCGGCAACACTATGTCCAGTAAGCACGAAGATAGTTTGTTATCAGAAACTTCTACACAATGAGAAGTCACTTGATATGTCTGTGTTTAGTAGTTTACAGAAATCTCTAGAAGCCAAAAGTGACATTTATGATAGTAAAGATACTCAAGTTTTCTGTACATAATTGAACCCTTGAAGTAATTTTTTTTTCAGTATTTACTGCCCTCTCTCTGGTGTTCCTGTTAAAAAGTAGTTTTAGCCTGGGGGTCACACCATTGCTTAGAAGCCCGATCGAGCGGTTAGCCCAGACGAGATAACAATTGACGAGGGAGAATTAGTGGTCAATACAATGTGGTCGAACAGATCGCTCTAACACAAAAGACGCAGAGCAGTCTTGCAAAGCGTCACTTCCCACACACTTCTTAAAAATGTGCATACCGTTTCCCTAACCAACCATTTGACTACCTGAGTTAGTGTTTCTTTGCGATTTTGGCGGAACAAGAAAGTCTTTGCTAGTTGTGGATTTAATTTTTTTTGGATTAGTCGGTCTATGAAACTAAGTGTTAAGGTAATGCGTTTCTCACGGCCATACCTACTTTAATACCCGTTTCCTACCGGTTATCTGTTAAAAGCCACATTCTTAAAACCAACACATTTTAATTAGGTTTAAACCTAAATTCTGGCTATGATATGTACGGATTCTTGGTTCGAATTCATTGGAATTCTGATCCCTATTGGGCATCTACTGTTGGTCATTCGAAAAATTCTGAGAAGTCATTTAAGAACAGCGTCTGGTCGTTCCCATGCTATGCTCTATCCAAAGCTTAATATTTAAAAGAACTAGCAGGTAGAATATTTTGTACCATAAAATACCGGGTGACAGATAACTTATTCAAAAACCGAATAAGAATTTTTGTGTAATTAAGTATGAGTAAACATACGAAGGGTTTTTCTAGGATAAGATGGGAATTATGGTTTATTATTCTCATCTGTTATTGGCTGAGAAATAGCTCCAACTTTCCGAGACTGAATCTTTAAATTATCTTGACCATGCTCCAACACATTTACTTCCGTCTTACTTGGTTCAGCATTTTGTTGTTCAATAACAGCCACCTCCTCACTTATGTTTTCTTTATCTTCATCCGAGTCAAAAGCGTCTTGTTGTAAAGCATAGATGCGAAGTACAGGCTAAAAAATAAGGAAATATAAATAGCAGAGCATAATCAATTTAAAAAATTAGCTCATAGCTACAACAGCTAATAAATATATAATCCAAAAAGAATTTACTGCGAAGATATGACTGAAAAATTTATGTATTAAAATATGAGCAAGGTGAGATCGATTTTAACTTGTAAACAAATTGTATGAATTTGAGTACGGAGACTATGACATACTCACTAGGCAGACTGGAAACTTTGTTCTACACCATTATAATGGCTCTTTTATTATTTATTACACTATCTTGTTTAATAACCATGTTTACAGAAATGTTGAGGACTGATTATTACCCCAAAGAAAGACAGAAGTGTTTACTTTATTTCTTTTATAATAAGATGCGTCCTGCGCGATAATTTTCACAACTAATTACGAACAATTTATGACAGGATGAGGTGACTGATTACTAAGTGTTCGCGAGCAACTTAACTAACAGAGAAAGCACTAAATTGTCGGCATACATATTCCTAATATTTTCCGCAGTTTTACGATAAATCCACTGACCATTATCCTTTTTCATATCGAGAAAGCAACTGGTGACTACGGTTTTCAATAAAACTATGATGTTTTTTTGAATAACACAAATGTTAAAGAAAAAAATGAGTTGAATGCAAAAGTAAGATAATAAAACAAACCATATGGACATAGACAAAACTTATTAGGATCTTTTAGCATTAAGTACTTTCCTTCGGGCATTTTCATGAGGAAATCAAAGACACATCGTAGAATACCCCAAGGATTGTCCATATTTAAATTCAACTGATTAGCAAACTCGGTTGGCATGAACTATTTTGTTCCAATATTACGTGACGCGATGAATCACGAGGATTGACACGAGAAATAAATCTACATAGAGTAAGATAAACAATGATTTTTTTTGGGGGGGAATAACGAATTAATCTCAGAGTAATTTTTTAAGTTTAAAATGAATATTATTTTTGGCAGAAAAAAAGGATGACAATTCTTAATCATTTTGGTAATGTGACTGTTGAAGACAAAGATCCACTCACATCTGTAGCGGTAAATAATCCCCAAAATAAATTCCTACATAGGTTTCGACATTAATGCTGACCATGTTTGTTTTAGCGGACACTACTAAGTTGAAGGCACTCGGTCACGAATCACCACCAGATCACGTCAAGCTCACCAATGAAGTGCAGCCAGTATATGACAAAGTTACTTTTGGATTATTACCAGAGCAACTTCTAACGATTGAACCCACTCTTACGAATGAGAAGAAATCGGAAGGCAATGAAGGATGGAAGAGAAGTTATATTTGATCGTAAATAAAGCGGCAATGGAATAGCGTCTAGGCTGGCAAACTACAGTGAGTTGCTTTCCACAGTACGGCGTGACGTGATTTGGTGGTGATGCGTGACCGAGCGCCTTCAACTTAGTAGTGTCCGCTAAAACAAACATGGTCAGCATCGCGATTGATGCATCTGACTCAGCGATTGGCGCAGTTCTGCAACAATGGACTGACGAAGCTTGGCAACCTTTAGCATTCTTCTCAAGACGACTAAACCATACCGAACCGAGATACAGCACTTTTGGTCGTAAACTGCTAGCCATGTACTGTGCTGTGCGACATTTTCAACATTCCATCGAAGGCCGGGAATTTACTATATTCACCGACAATAAACCACTGACGTTTTCTATGGAGTCATCTTCAGATAATTACTCTCCGCGAGAGTCGCGTCATCTAGACTACATTTCGCAGTTCTCTACTGATATACGACATATATCTGGAGCTAACAATGTAGTTGCCGACGCCTTATCACGAATACATGCTTTGAATCGTATCCATGGAATCGACCTTGTTGAACTAGCTCGACTTCAAAATGAAGACAATGATCTTCATCACGAGTTATCCACAAAAACGCTTAAACTCCAAACAAAGACGATTGGAAAAGGTAAGAACACTTTAGTTTGTGATTATTCTACGGTTACAGCCCATCCAATCGTTCCCAAGAGTTATAGACGAATCATCTTCGACACATTGCACAACCTCCTTCATCCTGGAGTTCGTGCTACGTCTAAACTGATTGCCCAGAGATTTTGCTGGCCAAGGATGAATTAAGACATCAAAGAATGGGCACGCTCCTGTGTGGCCTGCCAAAAGAGCAAAGTAATTCAGCACAACATATGCCCTCTTGGTACTTCCCCAACTGCCGACGCTCGATTTGACCATGTCCACCCTTACCAGAATCAAATGGATTTTCGTATATTCTGACATGCGTGGACCGTTTTACACGCTGGCCAGAAGCGATTCTACTGACAGACATAACTAGTGAAACGACTGCTCGCGCTTTCGTCGAACGATGGATAGCGAATTTTGGTTGCCCACCTACAATAACGACAGACCGTGGACGTCAGTCTGAATCAGGATTGTTCCACTCTCTGACAAAACTTCTTGGAGCAACGCACTTCCGAACAACAGCCTACCACCCACAATCTAACGGTTTGGTAGAAAGATTTCATCGACAGCTGAAAGCATCACTTTCAGCTACAAACATCCCGCAGTGGACAGAGGCTTTGCCACTAGTCTTACTCGGAATTCGAAGCACGGTAAAAGAGGATGTCGGGTGCAGTGTATCTGAATTAGTTTACGGAACGACTCTTCGATTACCAGGTGAGTTTGTGGAAAGCGCTTTCACCTCGACAAACCTGGATATGGATTCTTACGTGAACCGGCTTACAAATGCTATGCGTTCAGTTAAGCCAGTCCAGATTCGACAACAATTGACAGACACTTTCATACAACCCGCTTTAAAATATAGTACACACGTTTTTGTACGTTGTGACGCTCTACGCCGACCTCTTGACGCTACTTACGAAGGATCATACAAGGTCTTGAAACGTGAAACAAAGTACTATACGATCGATAAGAAGGGCCGCGAGGAGAACGTCAGCATTGACCGCCTCAAAGCAGCTTACCTAGAAGGTAAATCTTTCGACGTCGAACTCGTCACAACAACTCCGAAACTTAACATGAACGAAGTTGCCATGCCTAAAGCAACAACCTATAAGCAAGTGGAAATTCAGAAGAGCTCCATAACGCCGAGAGCCACACGTTCTGGTAGAAATGTACGATTTCCAGAACACCTAAACGAATATTACGTCTATTAATTTTTTTTATAACTTTCCACTCTGCATATTGTGAATTTTATATATATAAAATAAAACAATTGAATAAAAATATTTTTTTTTACTTTACGGTATGCATTTTACACATTTTCGTATGTTTAAAAAAATAGCAAAAAACCTTTTTTATTCATGTTAGCGTTGTCGACATTTTATGCGTTTTTGTAGCTGTATTAAGCCTGTTACGTTTCCCTTACACGGTCCTTCCGTTTAGTATATTTACTCTTAGTATATTATTTATTACTATGAACTACAGTTACTTAGTTGAGCACATGTTGTTCCCATTTATTGCCACTCTTTCCTTTGTTCTGTATCAATGTTAGATTTTTGATTGGGTCACTGTGTGGTCAGGTTTTATGTGCATATAAAGGCATGGTTAAAATACAATACGTTTTCTGTTCTCCGTTTTCCGGTTCCCAATTCTGGTTCTTCTGTTGTCAGCCTGGGGGTGAGTGGCCTTAGGTTAGTCGCGCATTATCAAATAGACACATTCCATTAGCGTTCGCTACAACCAAACACATCCTCTTTCCTTTCTTTCTCACGTCATAACAGTTTGGCGTCTTGACATAATGTCAGTAACTAGACTATTCAGATAGGTGCCTTTCTTAAATTGGTGGATAGTTTAGGTATTAAATTCAGTCTCGTTTTCATGATAGCATTTCAGAAAACCAGAATTATAATGATGTGGTTTCGAGCTGTAACAGAAATGTTCAAAACACTGATGCTTAGAATCGAATTGAAGAAATGACGATGTATGACAGGCGGAAGTATACTCTTTTCAAAATATTTTACCTAGATGTAAATTGGAATAAACTGAATGGTAGTATGATAAAATAAATGAAAGTTGTCACAATCATGTGTTACATGGAAGACTTACACTTGCAATTTATTAATAAAAAAATGTTTTGTTATCACTGACCTAACTAAAATTTATTGGAGAAATCAAACCTTATAGATACATTACAAGCGTTGTACGTACAACATTTTATAATCATATATACAAAGGAGATATAATATTACTCAATAGTTCGTAATGATTTATTAAAATCTGAATTCAAAATATGATATGAGAAGTGGCAATTTCAGTACACATACAAAGAAGCCAATTGTAATCCTTTTCACATAATCCGTAGTAATTTAAGGATGAACAACGAATTGATTACCGTAACCAATTTAATGGTGCATGCTATCAACATGATGGAGGCATCTTCGAAGAATGAAACCTCTAACAAGTGGCATAAAATCATGAGCAAACAATAGAACAACAAAAGCCTAAGGTATAATTCTTTCAAATCAAATCTTGGCTGTACATACTTATGATACTGATTTTACACAGGCAACATCATAGCTATGAAAGATGACTCGGTTTGTAATAGCACCAAAGTTCAATCAGTAAGTTTTAAGCTCGACCCTTCAGTTTCACATATATTAGTTTAAACAGTCAGTCACTGACTGTTAGTTTGGTCTGCGCATTAGCAGTAGTATAAAAAAAGGATTGACAGCAGTTGATAACAATCACACAACTAGGTAAATATATTGGTGTTGGAGAGGTGAGCGTTAAAAAGTTGAGTTCATCTGCATAAATTCTTACAAATATGATTTAGCTGTTTATATTGATTTCCGTGTAAAACGATTAGGATAATATTTAGAAATAGAATACGCAAACAATTATATCCTATTGTAATTTTTTGTATTGAACCATCAAAATTCATTTGCCAAGTATAAATTTATGCAGGAGACCTTTAACCAAAAGTTTAGGTATGAAGATTAGTGATACAACTCAACTACCTAAACGGAAGTAGGTGAAAACAACCTACCTATACTATCAATATGATTTAGATCGCTTGAGAGCAAATTGAATCTAATATTATGCAGCACGAAAGATGGACTTTATAAATGCGAATGTTGTAAATGTTTTATTTTATGCAAAGAAAATAGAGACAGATGATAACTACGAGGTTTGCATGAACATGTTAACAGTTGTAGTTACAGCTAGACACAGTGAAGTCAGTTTGTATTTCATTTTAGCAAACTACTATAAAAATGTAATATACTTGTGTGAATGAATGTGATTTTTGTAATAATGATCAAATTTATGTACAAAGAGACCATAGACATTAGCTTTTATTTCAGACATGATAATAAGCATCCATCAACGCCGGTAATTACAAAATAGTTAGTTGATAATTCATAATCACAATGAATTATTGACTAGGTGGCTTAAGTCTAGACTTACAAAAATAGGTTAGTCATGTTTTTCTTGTAAGACAAAGACTGATGAGACGAAAATCAATTTCCACACAACTCATTTATTTAGTGTTTGTTTATGTAATTGTGACGACTTGTTGTTAAAAACTTAGAATACCGAGTGACAACTGCAAATGTCGAACAGGAAATATGTATTCCAGTAAGTGGAATAAGTTACGTGTGTTTAATTTATTGAGTAAGCAGGAAACCAATTATAAATAATCCATTCCGGAGGCAGAGAGCTATACCATTGACCAACTATAGGATATCAGGTCAAAAGGTTTTTAAAATCCTATTAAATGATAATCGGATAAAATGTCTTTATCATCTTTGAAATTTTAATAAGTTTCTTCTACATTTCTTCGGGCCATCAACAAAAAATTTACTTTAAACTAAAATATAAGTGTGAGGGTTAGTGATACTATCGGACTGTTCGAATAGAATTAGTTGGAGCGTCACTTAATGCTGTAACACAGTTCTTTAACCTCAAAAGCTGTTGCCACATATTCGACATAATAATCAGGACTGATTATACAGTGTATCATAGTTCTCTTTGTAAAATCAAATGTCATCGAGCTAGTAAGTTCAAATCAATCTAAGGGCCTATAATATTTTCTGTTTGACAACCTGTAACAGATAATACATGGTAACATTATGTAAAACTAGTAGTGTAGGATACCTGAGCAGAATATTCAGTATCTGCATAGTACAATGATACATTAAGATAAACGATAACGTACCCTAATTTTAATTGATCTGCACCAGACAGTATACTACATACAGTCCATCCAGCTAGTTTAAAAGCATTATTCTTTATCTCAGCAGCCAAAACAGCTCTACGTTGGGTATCAAGTTTAGTACGCCAATCAACACCGCCGCAATACTAAAGAATGAAAAACGTAAAAGCATTTTATAAAGTAACACATAACATTATCCAGTTGCTAATCATTAAAGCACCATGTTTTCATAAACTATTAAGAATATGAAACGGATAAAATATGTAAAATATTGAATTGGTTAGTTTAGCATGAACATTTTGACAAAATTGAACCATCTAATCACATAGAATTCTATAGCTGAATATGTTAGTCTATTATTAACAGAAGGTAGATGGAAAAGTAGTCGATTTCTGAAATTACATCGTACGATGAAGAATTCAAAGATGACAAACAAAGAATCCACTAATCATCAAGACCAAACATAAAATATATACAAAATTGTTATGCTCTTTCAATGAAAAAGCAGGTGAGCTTCTTTGAATAAGCTTAATGTGTAATGTATAAAACTAATGAAATCAGAAAAAAGGTGTGCTTTGTCGAATTTCAACTCAGTCTTAGTTAACACATTTCAACCTGAAATGCATAACTTTAATAAAAATTTGTCAAATCTAATGCTAGTAATTAATGTGTTCTTTTATGTCCAAATGTTTTATTTGATTTAATGAAAGTAAAAATAAGATTTAGTTGAACAAATTATACTTCAAACGGAACATTTGGATCGAACCTATACAAAAAAGTCACATATTAACATAAAAACATTGGAAGATTTTAACGACTTCTGGAATAGTAAAGCATTGTTTGAGCACATACAAATAAACTTGTTAGCCTTACAATGGTCATTTTAATATCAAAGACCTTTTTTATAATTAGAATATGTTGCTGTGTAAAAATCAATTAAATAAACTGTTCACGAAAAATTTCATTGGAACTTACACGGGAATCAAATTCATTTAACGCACGTATACAAACAATTTGTGGACTATTAGAAGCGTCATCGCCCGTCGGTTGAAGCACACCATTCACTTCACAACGAATAACCATTCGAATATAATTTCCTAAATCAAATACACGATATCGATACCCTACGGAACCTAACTCTTCTTTACCACCTTCGCGGTTTTTATTTTGGGATGGATTTGGATTATCGGAATCTTCATCTTCATCATCTTTGAAAGGATTTTCTTCAGAGAAAGAATATGTCTTACCGCCCTAACAATAGAAAACGTATTCAAAAATTTAAAACTTTAGCTTAAATGGTAAATAGCTATATTCAATTAAAAATGATTATTTAAATAGAGTAACTTTTAGTCACAACTGACTAAAATCTCCCAGAATAATGATAACCTAATGATGTAATGTTATACATGGGACGAATAACTGACCTCGATAGGTTAACAACTACTAAAAATAGTTTGATAACTTAAATTACTTCTGTACAAGCTCAACTAGTAGGTTCAACAGCTGCCGATGATTACTTACCAACAATGCTTTCTTTATTTCTTACTTTAAAACACACACCGCATATGAAATCTATGAGGAAGAGATTGTGATTTAAAAATTATCCACGACTTTTTATTTAGCTGATGTTTTGATATGACGCCTACTAATATAACAACGCCAACCCTATACCTCGGCAGCACTAACCGCAACTTCAACTAGCTGATTTCCTACGCGAACAGATACTCGAAACTTCGACCAACAACTCGAACAACTATTACTCGCCCAAGCCAAAATCAAGAAGACACTAACGCAGTGCTGAGAAGATTCGATTCTATTTTGTCCCAACTCCGTATATATAGTTACAATAACGACCTTGTAACAATTAGGAATATTAGCACACTAAAAAGCAGTACAACCAATCGGAAGATACAAGGTCAATGCGGAGAATATAAACGGCGATATCGAATATCGCACATTTTACGATTAATAAAAATAATAGCAAAAATAAGAATAATTACATGAAAAATAACTAGTTCTGTCTCTTCCTAGCACCTCCCCTTTTTGAAAGAAGTTCGCTTTCTTGAAACCTCACTGTTGGTTTTCGTTTTCTTTCGCTGCGTCGTAGAGACTGTTCTTCTGCAAGTTTAGGTTTCTCGTTGCTTGCTGCAATTACTGTCGTTTTCTCAGTAGGAAGCTTAAAAGTATCGAGGAGGAATTCAAGTTCTAGGTTGGGTTTATCCACCTTTTCTCCGCTGAACCTTCTGCGTAACTGGTTTCGATGTCGAACCCATATTTGTCCTTCTACTGCAACTTCATATATCATTTTCCCTCGTCTTCCTTTAATGACCCCCTTTTTCCACGTCTCACTTCCGGGTCTGTAATTTCTTACATACACCTCTGTCCCGTTCTTATAGATGTCATCTTCGTTGTTTTCTACTTTTGCTGGTCTCATCACCTCATTTATTGTTCTTAGTTTTCGGCCCATAAGTGCTTCTGCCGGTGATTTTTGTTGTGGAACACTGCTGTTAGGAGTGCTTCTGTATACAAGGAGGAAACGCTGGATGACTTCTGACAGGGTCCCCTCCCCCTCTGCCTTTAATATAGCTCTTTTGAAGGTATCCACGAACCTTTCTGCTTGTCCATTTGACTGTGGATGGTACGGCGGGGAGCGAATATGAGTGATGGCATTTTTCCGACAGAAATCACTGAAAGATTGTGAAGTAAATTGAGAACCATTATCGGTGACGAGTGTCTCTGGAAACCCATGGCATGCGAATAATTTCATCAGTATTTCCAGAGTCTTATGCGTAGTCGGAGGAACTACCGGGTGGATCTCTGGCCATTTTGAATAAGCGTCTACTAGCACCAAGTAATAGGTTCCTGACATAGGTCCAGCAAAATCTAAGTGCACTCTGCTCCATGGACTTGAGGGGTCTGGCCAGCTTACTGGTTCAACTTTCGGTGGATTTTTCGACGTCCGCTGACAGCGGTCGCAATTTTTGACTACGTCTTCGATCTGAGAGTCCATTTTAGGCCAGTACGCGTAGCTCCGTGCCACTGATTTCATTCGAGCTGTTCCAGGATGCCCAGTGTGGAATTGTTTGAGCACTGCTCGGCGTAACTCACGTGGTATCACCACTCGTTCCCCAAACATAAGACATCCTTCTACTATGCACAGAGCTTGTCGACGTTGATATAGCTGCCTCAGTTCCTCATCTAAGGAAGATGGCCATTTGTGCTGCATGTAGTAGATTGCTCGTTGAATCGTTTTGTCTCTTCTTGAAAATTTAGAAACTTGTTGAGCAGTTATAGGGAGTGCTCGCACAGCATCAATGAAACCTTCTTTAGCATAATCTCTCGTATCGATGGCAGCGATCACCGACTCTTCACTGGTCGTGGGATAGGAGCTTATAAGCCGAGACAGAGCATCTGCCTGACCGAAATCCTCACTTTTCTTGTACTGTATATCGAAGTCGTATCCGAGCAGGGTTAGTGCCCAACGTTGTAATCGATTTGCCGAATGTGCTGGTATTCCAGACTTTGAACCAAAAACCGCCAGCAGTGGCTTGTGATCAGTTAGTATTGTAAAGTGTCGTCCATGCACCATCTTATGGAAACGCCGTACTGCAAAAACGATAGCCAAAGCTTCCTTTTCTATTTGACTGTAACGCTTTTCAGTCGGTGTCAGCGTCCTAGAAACATGCATTATGGCTTTTTCCTTCCCATTTGGAAATTTGTGCGAGATAACTGCACCAACACCATATGCTGACGCATCAGCAGCAACAATAATTGGCAACTTCGGACCATAATGTGTCAATAGCAGGTCGGATGTAAGGAGCTTTTTCACGGCATCGAATGCTGCTTGGCACGGCTTTGTCCAGTTCCATTTGACATTCTTCCCCAACAAATGGTTTAATGGCGCTCGCTTCTCATGCAAGGATGGTAAGAAAGCTGAGTAGTAACTTATGAGTCCGAGAAAAGACCGCAGAGTAGGAACATCATTGGGTGCAGGCATTTTTCGAATGGCTTCGATGTTTTCGGGATCTGGACGACGACCTGATTTGTCGAATATGAATCCCAAGTACTTCACGGATGTAAGGTAGAATTGACATTTCTCGGGGCGTAGGCGAAAACCACTGTCATGAATTCGTTTCAGTACCATTGCAAGTCGATCGTACAGTTCGTTTGGTGACGATGCGACGACAAGTATGTCATCTAGATATACGGCCACTCCAGTGATGCCGGTTAAAATCGTATCCATCAACTGTTGGAAAATTGCTGGCGCGGTTTCAACTCCAAACGGTAGTCTTGTGTACTGAAAAAGCCCCCGATGCGTATTTATTGTGAGCAATTCGCGGCATGTTGGTTCAACCTCAACTTGCAGATAAGCATCTGCCAGGTCTAGTTTGGCGAAATAACTACCACCGTTTAGGATGGTGAATAAATCTTCCGGAACCGGTAGAGGATAGTGGTGTTGCTCTAGGGCAGCATTCAGTCCGGTCGAAAAATCAGCGCAGATGCGTAGTGTACCGTTAGGCTTCTTTACAACGACTATTGGGGCTGCCCAGGCCGAGAACGATACCGGTGTAAGAACACCTTGCTTTTCTAAGCGTTGAAGTTCCGCGTCGA
Organism: Schistosoma mekongi; assembly: GCA_034768735.1. NCBI lineage: Eukaryota > Metazoa > Platyhelminthes > Trematoda > Strigeidida > Schistosomatidae > Schistosoma > Schistosoma mekongi. Next base: position 4,491,583 of record CM068311.1, on the reverse strand, counting down.
CTTCCGGTAACGAAGCATATGGAACAGGTCTCTTAGGACGGAAAACTGGGAAAGCATTCGGCACAAGACGAAGAGAGACTTTCATCGTAGTACAACACCCTAAACCTTTTTCAAAAACCTTGTCGAATTCTCTTAGAATCTTCGTGAATTGGAAATAAAACATTCAAGTCCATACCCCTCGTAGGAGCAATAGGCCGCCGACTAGCATCCTCTAAGCCACCTTGGTTATTTGCAGTTGCTCTCCAAGTGGCTATTCAGTATTCACATGTCTCCTCAAATTCTCAGCGAAAAATAGGTTCGCGAAGTACGTTCTTTGGATTAGTTTTACCTTATGTGAAATATAAAATGTGTTGGAACATCATAAGTCCTATCTTATGGACGTTTTGTGCTACTACCAGTATTTTGTTGTAAGCTAACAGTTATGTGGCAGTATACGATTTTGTCGAAATTCACCCCTTTGGATTTGTTCATATTGTTAGTGCAGACTGATTTAAAGCATATTATGAACAAGAAGTACGACGTGGTTTCGTTCCTATTCCTGGAACTCTTCAGGACGTTAACATTCGCAATCTTTCCCAGGAACCGAGCAAGTAACCTTTTTATGTCTCATTGCAAAACGCTTAACCATTGGTACTACCTGGAAGGCGTTCAGAGGGTAGGATTTCGACAGTAATTAGTTGGTTCTATGGTCTTGACGACTGCCTCGCTCAAGACATGTCTGAACTCCGATAAGCAATAAATTTCAAACTTAAATTTCCGAAAACTCTTGGAGCTAGCACCAGCAAACGATTGTTATAATCAACTTGTGCTGGAAACTGAAATTTACTATGGAAAGGCCGACCTAGTATGTTAATTTATAAGAGAGACCAGGAAGGCCT